>OY744522.1:108558293-108578293 GCA_963556195.1 Sepiola atlantica
AGACCGACGAACCAAACCTTTATAAAGATGATTGGACGCATCAAAGATAAAATGCGACTGCAGATTGTGCTACACTTGCTTCACTCTTAACTACTTGCGCAGGCACTCTTACAGAAAATATCCATTATTTCTAGAAACTGAAAGGAGACCTATTTGAAATGTAAACGTGACAAATTAAGGAAGAATTTAAATGTAAGCGTGACAGAGTGACTTGCAATGTAATTTATGTAGAACTCGGAAACTGATAATAATAATCTTGTAGCTTAGCCATAAAAATGCTGTTTCAAAGTAAAATGTTACACAGCGACCGACAAACTGACAGACGAAGCCTCTTATTAAGATGCGTGGAAACATCTAAATAAATAAATTAAAATAAACAGCAATAATTAAATTGAGTCTTGTCCTTCAGAGTGAAATAATCATCTTAACATACAGCAGCTCTTTTTGACGTGGGAACACGGCAAATATGGAAGGCATCGTATTTCTATTAATTAAACGTCGCTGTCAGTTATTATCGTTATCTATATATTGTTTATATTATTATCGTTATAATTATTATTATTATTATTATTATTATTATTATTATTATTATTATTATTATTATTATTATTATTGTTGTTTTTATTATTATCTAATATATGAAGAAAATTCAGCCATATTATTAAAGTTAGACCTTACTAGCATTTCATTTGACAAATTGATATTTATTTCCGCCTAGCTAGTGAAATACGGAAATTTTCAGTCTTGATTCTTTAGATGAAAACGGAAATTCCAATAGATTTCATCGATTAACTATACGACCTGATAAATGTTTTACTAATAGAAACGGTAACTGTCTGTCGAAAATCGTCTTAATTTTTCTTACGAACATATCTTTCGCTGGTTCTAGTTATCTTCATCCCACAAGGCAAGATGTGACACAAGGTCGGAAAGTGGGATTTGAAAAGCCAGTGCTCGAGAAGGTGAGTACTCTGGCTGTTTAAAAATTGCCTGGGCAGCCCCGTCGGCATTCCCCGGTAGGGGCGCCTCAGGCAGTAAGCAATAAACTTACTCCTCCCCAAAGAGGGGAGGCAAAGCCTGGGAGGGTGCACCTCCTAGAACTGCACAGGACCGACAACCAATAGACCGGCGTAAATCGAGACCCGAAGGCCCGGACGATACCGGTTTATTAGGCGGGGTAAAAAACCCTTTCGCTGGTGACATGCAAGATTGCACGTTATCATTCGGGGTCATTCTATACACTTGTAGAGAATCATGTATGGCTTTCTACGTGGGAGTACCCCCATGGCTTTTTTAACGCTCTTTTAAAAAAGTACCAACAAATCGCTCCTCTATACCGTGGCTACTTTTATGATACGACGCGATTGTAAGGAATTCCACTAAAAACGACTGTCATTTTGAATTCACTGGATGTAGAATTAAGTACCGTTATCCGATACTATACAATTGATGACTCCGAAACGTGCGAATAATTCATGTAAAATTGTTGTTTCTGTCGCTGTTTTTTTTATACTTAAGTATCTATGGCAATTTAGTGAAGCTATCCATTACAACCTAATAATAGAACCTGTCGAATGGCCCAGCAAAGTCAACATGGATTCTCGACCACGGTCGATCCGTTTTAGGTCAGGGTTTGAATTTTATGGGAGTAGTTTTTTATGCAAACGTGCATATTTACATTATTTAACTGTAGTCTCGTTATCTCGATCCATATTCGTCCAGTAGATGTAACTTCGCATAAGACTCTTGATCCGTGATATATCTAGATGCCCAACATGAAACTCACGTAGAATATGTGTTTTCAATGTCGCTATGATGACCATCCGTCACTGTACATTACTACATCGTCTCAGATGGAATATCCTGCCTGAACTTTTTGGTTCTTTTCTATAATGCTTTTTCTAATATTTTTGATAAAATCATCGTTTATCGCCTTTGTCTTGATCTCTGTTAGTTTATTCGAAGTTGTCTTACGATAGTAAACAACGTGTTTTACACCTCGACAGAAATTCAACGTTTATTTTCATTGGATAATCAACAGATATGATAATGTAATCGCTCCGTTGTAAAATATCAAATTATTTCGCTGAACTAAACCTTTTCTAGAATTTACATTTTTCATTCATTTTCTGATGACATGTTAATAAAATAGAAATAGTATATGATATAGAGATGTATATGAAGACAGATAGAGAGAGCAAAGGAGAGACAGTTATGCTATTCGTGAGACGAGTTCGCTTCACCGTTTACTAACACTACGGATTCTCATTGTAGTAATATTCTATCAAATTTCTTTACATTAACATATATGAATTAACAATGCTTCTTTCACTAATTGAAAGAAAATGTCTACTGCATAGTTTGAAAGCGGCTACGGGTGAACAGCTGCTTCTGACGGATATAGTATCCACAAAAAACTCAGGTTTGTGTGAGAAAAATAACAAAGATACCAACCCACGTCTTCCAGCAAAACGGTGACACGGCATACACGGCCAAAGTCATACAAGTGTTGTTTGCATCAAGCATTTATTACTGGATGGAGCATTTCTAAACACCACAGTTGCCCGATCTCAACACTTTCGATTACAGCACAGTAGAAACTTGCAATATTCGTCATAACAATGTCGACGAGCTGCGCATGGACTTGATGAGGAAAGTCCGTAAAGTGTACGCGACTTTCCGACCATGTCTGAAGCGTCTGGGGCAAGATACATTGAGTAATAGTAATGTACAAACGTATAATAAAATATAGAAATAACAATGTTTGTCTAATTACACACACAACACGGTCTGATCAAGCGTTGAAAGCAAAATAACAGTTAGGAAAGTCAATATCATGCCAAATTACACCAACATCTTTTTAGGAGTTTATGCGAGGTTGGGTCTATTCTACATCATATTAAAAGTTGTACAATATTGAAGTATGGGGATGTGCTAAATTTCGAAGTTGAACATTTTCGACTTACAAGTCATTTTCCGTTGCGTTGTAAAACACTAACTCGGTCAGTTTTCACAATAAACCAATAAATCTTGCATGTGTACCTGTTTTAGGGTCAATCCTTCACATAAAATGATTGCCAGTGATGCTGAATCACTCCTTATACCATATCTAAGGTTACTCTTACCCCTTCAGAGTGGGTCAAAATTTGCTGCAATTTCGGTATGAATCCCAGGTTATATGATGTGCATTTGCTATTAATACCTCGCCCCCTTGGAGATAAGAGGAAGGTGTTCTGCTTTTTTTACCCCCCCCCTGTAATGTTGCACTCAAACCGATTCACACACAGGCATATACTAATACACTGTATACATATATTTTCAGGGTAAAACATGGATTCAGCCAACGCAGAAACCTGTCCTTTATGTGAACGAACTTTGGACGGTTGAGAGACCGTAGTGGTTCGAGAAAAGGGAGCTGAAAGCATCAACCCTGCAATAATCGAAAGAGGTGTAAAAATCCGGGTTGAAGCAGGAACTCGTGTTCACGAAACGTGTCGGGTAAACCACATCAACAAAAAGGACATTGCTATTGCCTCCAGCAATCGTGATTCTGCTCAACCAATGAAAATGAGCGCTCGTGTTTCTCTGGTACCATATGACAGTAGAACACATTGATTATCCTGTGGAATTGTTACTCCGAAAAAAAGACCCAAAACGAAAAATTGACGAAAAGATTTTCTATGTGCAGACAGATGAATTTGTTCAAACTATATTGGTCCATTGCAAAACCAGAGTGGATGAGTGGGCCACTGCTGTTCAAAGCCGGATCGAATATTTTGGTGGTAATCTTCACGCAGCAAATCGTATTTACCACCAGTTATGTAGCATCAACTTCCATACAATGCGAAATATTTCAAGACAATCTACGTCAGCTGAATCCAAACGATTAAAAAGTGGAAGACCAAAAGAAGAGCGATCAGGATGAGGTATTCGAAAGTGTGAGTTCCTAGAGAAAAACGATGAAGAACAGATAACGATATCAGACCTTCTCACTAAAATGGGAGAATACTTGCAAGGTAGTAAATCCACGACGTACGGAAATCAATACCTAAAAATAAAAGCTGCTAAAAGCTTGGAACTCTCTATTCCTGACTGAAGGCCGTAGTGGCATTAAAAACATTGTGACATTTAGGGAAAAAAACCTGTGAAATTCGACGAGGAAGAACAGAAACGAGCAATTCTACAAACCACAGTAAAACTCACCAAAACCGATATCAAGACAACAGTTGCGCCAATGGATGATACGTATTCAACAACCACCGAACTGAAACTAGCAGCCGCATTAGATTTTATCCCAGCAAGTTTGCGGTTCTTGTTGCAACATGTTTGTTGGGAAGGACACGTCCAGAAAGGTTGCTGGCATCGGACAAGCAGTCGTTCAAGCAATGTGCCCAGGAGTTGTTATTGCGCCTCTACAGTTTGGTGTCGCGGTGCAAATGCCCCACTTGTATAGATTACGATTCTTGTTTGATAGTCTTTTAACCATGGGATTTGCTTTATCATATCGAGAGGGACACAGGTTTAGAATAAACGTGGCATGTTCACTTGCTCCAGATGTGTTAGGCGGTGACATGGACATTCTTGGTCAGCCCCTGCTGTTTGCAGGAGACAACGTGTATCATAACATTATAACATTGGAGGGAAAGGGTACCTTCCATGGGATGGGAATGATCGCAGCCATCACACCAGGGAAGCTAGTCAGTCATGGTATACCACGACAAAAAAAGGGCCGCCCGTAAACTTGTCGAAATGACGAAGATCGACATTATAGATTATCGCTTTTCAAATAATGTCAACCGTTGCTTAGAATTTCTGTCGGTCCCATACACATCTGATTCTGTGATCGCAATGTATTTTCGCTTCCACAAGAGTACGCCCAGTTGGCAAGGCATGATGCACCTGCTGCATGACAATTGCGAATATCCGAGAAAATCTTCGGTACAATTTATCCCAATGATAGACATGAACCCAGGAGATAAAACGTGTATCTTGTTCACCCTAGATTACCTATGCAGTCTATCATCAAAACACAACATGCCGACTATCATAACTTTTGATCAACCGCTATTTTGGAAGGTGTCTGAAATCGTGAACGCTGTTACAGATGATAGTCGAATTAGGGATGTGATACTGTTGCTTGGCACCTTCTATATCTTCATGAAAATGTTGGGTGCAATTGGAACTTTGCTGTATGGCACTGGACTAAAGGAGATCATGGAGACCGTATATGGTGAAAATGCCGTCG
Organism: Sepiola atlantica; assembly: GCA_963556195.1. Classification (NCBI taxonomy): domain Eukaryota; kingdom Metazoa; phylum Mollusca; class Cephalopoda; order Sepiida; family Sepiolidae; genus Sepiola; species Sepiola atlantica. The sequence continues at coordinate 108,563,539 of OY744522.1, forward strand.
TACACATGATGAGCAGAAAGGCAGTGCAACAAGCATTTCGTTGCCACCTGCTGGTGGATCAGTGTCTCACACGACAACTTGTTACCAAGATCAAGGAGGATGAACCTGGTTTTCAGGGCCAGGTAGAGGAACTTGAGCGACTGTATATATTGATGAGGACTGGCGAGTGTGAGTTAGATTCATTGGAATCAGATTGCATAGACAACTCTTTAACTGAGAAAAAGGATGAACTGGCAAGGACCTCCAAAACCAGCAAACTATGGATAAACTATCAGCAATGCTAAATATAGCTAGGGCACTTGTTTTAGCTGATCGAATGAGGTATTGGGAGATGCATCTCAGTGTTCTCTCAGCTTGCCTGCCAATATTCGCGGCCGCTGGCCATTCGAATTATCTGAAGTCGGCTCGTCTATATCTCCAGATGATTATGCATTGACAGACGATAATATTAAAGTACATAAGAAGTTCCACTCTGGGTTTCACGTAATCCAATGCAGCAGCCAATACTGGGCTGGTCTTGGCTCCGATCTTGTGATCGAGCAGACACTAATGCGCTCACTCAAAAGCAAAGGCACCAGAGAACAGTTTGAGCCATGTCATCCACTCTGTCATCCCTTTACAACCTTGCCATGCAAGATCTTACCGAAAGAAGTTACGTAACAAGTGAACACCAGACGGAGTTGTCTGCCTCTCGGTTGAAAAATGATGGGATAGATCTCGAAAAAGTTGTGGAAAAAATAGATGGTGTTACACCGTTTTCAACTGATGAATTGTTACGAAATATCATCACAGGAATTAATGCGAACGAAGACGTCAATGTGCAGGACTTCTTCGAAATCGGAAGTGACATTGTACAAGAAATGGACGGACAATCAGTGTTCTCCTACTCTCAAAAACGGAGTTTGAATGCAAGAACGTGAAAGTGTCTGCAGATCGTAACATTGACCAAGCGCTCCTGTTTCAGAGGTTTCTCATTGTTTCTCAGACGAGAAATCTTCGGCTAGATGATGTCATGTCCTATAAATTGTGTCTATAGCCGATGTCTTTGTTTGAGAGAAAAGGACTCTTGTGTCAGGATGACAAACCGCTACTTGCCGAAGCAATCAGAAACTATGTTAAAACAAAATATGACAGTGGTGTGCAAAAAACTGTTCCAGTCACAGAGCACAACGTACTAGATAGAGGATCTCTTCTTCACAGTCTGAAATGGAAGGAGGGGAGCACCTAAAGTTTGATTGCATACGGTTATGAGGTTTGACCAAGTATAAAGGACTGTGAGCATCAGAGGCGAAGTCGAAAGTTGAATGTAAACAAGGTGAAGATTAGCAAGGCGACAATATTTTCTGGCGAAAAGGACGACTTCTTGTCGAATGGGGAAACCAGGCAGGCAATGCTCCAGCTGATCATGGAACGAATGAAACAGAAAGGATGTGATGTTATTCAAGCAGAAGGAGATGCCGACGTTGAGATTGCAAAGGCAGTTATCAGTATGTCTGCTTTCAGACAGACAAGCCTTATTGGAGAAGACACAGATCTTGTTTTCTTGCTGTTTCATACAGATGTTTCCAAATGTACTGCACTCGATTTTCGCTCTGACAAGGTGAAATCCTACGTCTATAATATCAAGGTTCTCAAACAGGTGCTTGGTGAAGTAGTTTGCAATGACCTATTGTTTCTGCATGCCTTTACAGGATGTGATTCGGTGTCCAGGGTGTTCGGGATTGGAAAGAAGTCGGGGTTCCAACGAATCATCAAAAGACAAAAGACACTGAAAGACTGCTCAAAAGTATTCTCTCGACTAAAGCAAATGCAGGATCTTGTGGAAACTAATGGTTCTACGACAATAATAGCACTGTCCAATGGAGATCAGAAGGATTCACTGGCATCGATTAGATACAATAGGCTCTGCAAAAAAGTTGCAAGGACAAAGATGTTCGCCACGCCAAAGCGACTCCCTCCAACCGCCTTTGCCTGTATATTTAATTCTCTACGGACTTACTACCAGGTTATGGAGTGGATGGGATGTAGTGATGAAATGGCACCATCTGAGTGGGGATGGAAGGTAGAAGGGGACAAACTTGTTCCAGCAATGACAGACAAAAGTCCTGCTCTAGATTAACTGATTCAGATGATTAACTGTAACTGTTTGAAAGGATGCAACACCCTAAGGTGTACCTGCAGAAGGCATGGACTAGAATGTACCAGTGCATGTGGACATTTCCAATATGCCAACGGTGACAATATGAAAAATGCTCCAGTCATAGATGATGAGAAGGAGGAGGAAATGTGAACAACTTTGAAAAAACATTATGACTTATGTGAATCGGGAGGTGGGGTAGGGGTAACCTTAGATATGGTATAAGCAACCATTTCATGTGAAAGACTGACCCTGAAAATATGGGTAAAAATGCAAGATTTATTGGCTAATCATGAAAACTGACCGAGTTAGTGTTTTACGACGTAATGGAAAATGACTTGTAAGTCGAAAATGTTAAACTTCGAAATTTAGTACTTTCCCATACTGCAATCTTGTCCAACTTTAAATATGGCGTAGAGTAGATCCAACCTACTATAAAACCATAACAAAAAATGTTGCAATTTTTTGTGTCAGTTGGTGCATTGACCCCTCTAGTAAGTTATGTAACTGATTAAAATAGGATTTAAACTGTCGTAAAAATACCCAATTCCCCGCAAGAAAAAAGGCCTATAAATTCTATTAAACATTAAATGTGTTCAAGATGGAAGTACGTGTGGCTTAAGCTTATATTTTTATATTATTTTTTGGGAGTGGGGCAGGTCGCGGATATTTATTTTTTCATACAAAAAAATAAAGTGACTACAGTACGGAAAGAATATTAAATGTTTAAGCATACATTTTTTCCGCGAAAATTTGTTTGTGTCTGTGGATTAGGGTAGAGGTGAGTGTTTAATGTTGCTCTGTATTTACTCCCCCCACCCCAAAAAACTGATATAAAAATACAAGTATAGTTAACCCACACCTACCTCTATCCAACATACATTTTGATTTCCCTAAAATATTGATTTTAAAAAATCAATTGCTTCCACAACTCCATATTCCCGCTAAATGGCTAGGAAGTGAGTGCTCAATTTGTTAATTTATATCGGAAAGTGATGCTCTCATTTTAAAAGCTAAAATACTTTTTTAATTTCTTTTTATGAGATATTTTTCAAGCAGTTTATATGTAATTGCCCCCAAAAAGTAGAATCGGGTTTTAATTTTGCATAAACTACGCCGGGTGTTATAGTAAAAAATTACAAAAAAATCCAACACCAATAGGTCACAAATGGACAGTTTTGATTTTTGCGAAATTGTTATTTACTTTTATATTGGAGTTTGTATTTTGGTCACACGGACTTTGGATCACTTGTATGTCCAGGCCAACAGCAACAAAGCCGCACCATCTTCTGTTTTTACAGATGCATCTGTACCACAATTGCGTTAAAATAATTAATATTTAATAGAATTTATGGTCCTTATTTCTGGCGGGGAAGGGGTAATATTTTTGACAACAATATAAATCATATTTTAAACACCTACCTAACTTAAAGTGGTTCCTTTTATGATTTCTTTTTTCAGAATTGACAATCTAATATTCATTTATTAAGTTAAATAATTATTTTATATTCCCCTCGGGCAGTGCCGGGACACAAGTCCATCTACTATATATATATATATATATATATATATATATATATATATATATATATATATATATATATATATATATATATATATGGGTGTGTGTGTGTGTGTGTGTGTGTGTGTGTGTGTGTGTGTGAATGTGTGTGTAATAAGCTATGAAGATATATTTATGGCAATTAAGCTACACAGAGGCTCCCGCGTTTCATCCCCGGGGGAATCTTCAGACTAAAGGTTTTTCCCTGAAGATTTTTTTTGTTTGTGGATTTTTCTGATTATCTTTATGAGTAGCAACGCCAATATTTGTATAAAAATGTTGGTTGGCTCACCGCCAGGGAAACGAGTTGTAAAAATACATCTCATAGGAATCTTATGTTTTTTGAAAATGTGAAAAAATAAAAATTGAAAATAAAAACCATTATTATTGGAATATAAAATGAACCTGTCTTATATATATATATATATATATATATATATATATATATATAACATTCCAAAGAAACTGAAATTTAAAAAATATGTATTAATTAATGTCTAATACCATGGACGGCGCGGCACCGGAGGGGGGGGGGCTCAACCCCCCCCACTTTTTGACTTGGACCCCCCACTTTACGCTCATCAATAATGAAGTTATATATGCATGTGTTTAACCGGGGCCTCCCCTTTTTAGGAGAGCCCCCCCCCCACTTTTATAACTGTCCCGCCGGTCCTGAATACCTATTGTTGAAAGTTTACAAAGATCCGAAGCGTCTGAATTATCACAAAGGACTTTCATTCCTTTTTTACCACCTTTGTATGGAACGAAATAAAAATAAATATAGACAACATTTTAACCTCTTCCGCCTTGACGCTCTGTTTCAACATCCATAATAGTCGGTTTATCATTTTAGGAATGAATTCTGTACATATAAACATATAAACATAGCTAACCTCATATATATATATATATATATATATATATATATATATATATATATATATATATATATATAATTTTTTGTTTAATAGTTACCTCGTTCCAGTAAGCTTACTCACACAGTCGTCATTATTGTGAGTAAACACGAAAACAAATATTCCAGACTAAATTATCTCTGCCTCGGAGAGCAAATATGCTATATAGAACTACCAGCCATGTTTTTTTGTACTTGAAAGAAGGAAAGACATACGAAGTTATAAATTCTGCCCGATTTACAGTTTCTTACATAATTTATACATATATATATATATATACATATATATATATATATATATATATATATATATATATATATATGCATACATACATATACACACACATACACACACGCATATATATATATATATATATATATATATATATAAATATATATATATATATATATATATGGACTGGGAGAATTTGAATGCCAACTAGACACCACCCTCGGGTGTCTTTGGTCTCTCTATACAGGGGTTTGTCAGACATTCTGACATGAGTATACTTTTTACTTGAAGTATATCCTTACCAAATATTTTTTTAAATGGTGTGCTGTCTCCTCAAGCCATCCAGCACGTCTCCTGAATTGCGGACGGGGGCACCCCCTCTATTAATAGAGGACAGCTTCGAATAAAGAATAAGAAGCCGTCGACAATGAAGAAATGAAGAATAAAAAATATGAATAAACACAAAAATAAATACTGGCAGGTCGACACCCAGGAGTAAAAGGGTCCATCAACCTGTGCATACACCAGGCGAGAACATGTAAACAATGGTGTAAACCTTTCTGCCTCTGGAAATAGTGCCCCAGCCAATACAGAGGCCAACCAGGGTCAGCGATCAGGCCTTGCGACACAAGGTCCTGGCCCCCTATCTCCATCAAATACAGCAACAACAAAAAAAGAAACATAAGCCTAACCATGGACTGTTGCACAAAAGAAGATGCTATTGTTTTATTACCACTACTCAAAGTTTAAAAAGTGGAGCAAAACATCCAATGAGCTTCTAGCTGATAAGATCCAAGAATCTACCCTCCCCGAAGAATATATATATATATATATATATATATATATATATATATATATATATATATATATATATATATATATATATATATATATAGTTAAGATAAACAAAATAAAAGCATTATTTATATGAGTTCCAAGACTTCAAAGACAACCATTATTTGGCGTACGATCATTTCCTAGACAATTTGAAAAAAATCAGCATATGTATCTAGTTTTAGAGATACTAAATTTATAAATACATTTGAGCAAAATGAACGGAATAATCTCAAAGGCCCTTTCAACTATCATCTCGTCAGGAGAAAATTGATAGTTTTAAATGAAGCAAAACTATTATTGACAAAAATAAAAAGCGCAAAGAGGAAATTGAATGTGTCAGGGAATTGACGGTAAGCGATTAAAATAAATTTAATTGAACATTCGTTTAAAAACGACGAAAATGGCACAGTGAGGCATTACAAATAGGCGTGCAAAGTTCTCCCAAAAGATTTAACGTTTGAATGAATTCCATTTACCGGCTTTATGTAAGGTTTACGGATGACAATAGAGACGGGTTCAAAAAACTTCAAATTTTTTTTGGAATCCGCTCTATGCAAGACCTCTAAGCACTATATTTTATAGTTGTTGGCACAGCAAGGATTAATATTTTATGCAAGGGATTCGTTACAGGGAGGAGTTTTTCGATGAGATTTAGGAATTTTTTCTCAGTGTAGTTTTTAGCATCAGTTTATTGGGCGGTGTATATCATATTATTTTTATTTTTGTTTTCTTTTTTAATGTTATTATTATTATTTGTTTCCTGTGTCTTATAATTAATTTTGATATAATTATACCTACTTTTTTAGAGCTGTGGTTTAAATGTTGCTTGACTTCTTAAATAGCTTTTCGTTGCTAGCGTTATTACTAAGCCTACATTCGATAGAATTAGAAATCTATTTTATGATATATATATATATATATATATATATATATATATATATATATTCCTTTACCCTCGCTGTAAATGAATAGTCGTCAATAGAGAATGATGGGTTATTTTATTTATTCAAACAAGAATGGGAACATGTTACACTGGGGGTACACTATGACATGAATACATATGGGATATAGATATGTTAAGTGTTTTTTATCTTGATGTCTTGATTTGGTGGACATCTATAGATGGATATCTTCCAGAGCGTCCTTCATCAGTAAGGCTAAAATCTCCAACTCTGAACTTTGTAAACCACTTCCGTACAGTTGCGTCAGCTAAATCATCTTCACCGTACAGTGCGCATATCTTTTTCTGTTGTTAGCTCGTCAAATTGGCCTTTATGGAAATAGAAAAGCAACAAGTGAAAATGTAAGATTGTAAGAATTATTTTAATTGATCTCACAATCTTCCATTTTCTAAGGGCTCCAAAACTAACGCAAGTTAGATAATTTGTAACTTTCTTTCTTAAGAATAGACATAACCATCGTTGCTCTTGTACTTCTGAAGAGTCTTTACAATAACAATGTTTAATTTCATTTGATTGTTTGGTTTAACGGCATTTCGATCTTTGTTATGTCATTTTCTGTCAATAAGATTCAATTGAACAGTGATTTTACGATGCCTTCACAAAGTTCAGTTAGAGATTTTATTCAAATTTTAGAGGTTTTTTTTCAACCTATATCTTGGAGTATAACAATGTTTGTGTCTCACAACGTTCGTATGAAGTAAGTTTTAAATAGTAAATATACACAAGACATTATTTTATATTTATACGATAGTAAGACAACAGTATTTATGGAGGTGCAGGTCAAATGAAAACTTAATTAATCATTCACTGTCTACTAAGCTCCGAATCCTGTTTAATCACCGCAATGTTGCATCCCTATACTTGTGTTACAAGTACTTTGACAGAATGTCCTCTGCTGCAGTTCTACTCACCGACTAACTCGACTAGCAGCAAAATCCAACCTCTTCAATCTAGAGGTCAACAGATGATGGAAAACCTTCTACTCTAATAGCTCTTTCTCCTCGAACAGCTTGACTTTAGAATTCCCTCCCTGCTCCCTGTTTCCTAATTATACCAACATGCGAATATTTAAATGTAGTGTGAATAAACATCTTGCTTTTAAGATTCCCACTTGGTATTTACCCTATAAATATGGCCCCTAATCACAGTAGCCCTTTACGTCTCAGTGGCAATGTGCGTTGTTTGGCCGAATAAAGTTAACACAAAAAAGAGAAAAAGAAAACAAAAAAGTTTTGTAAATTCTCAGACATCAAGGGACCCCTTCCTGGGGCTAACACTTGATCTTTATATGAGATACAGAGATATCCGAGTTTTTCATTAAAGTTCTCCTTTACCTCTTAAAACGTTGAGTCAGTAAAGAAGTGAAGAACATTAATGTTCCTCTCCCTAATTGACCACTTAACAATGTTATAGTATATCTTTCTGGTGATCTCTTGGTCTTACCGGATTCCAGGACAAGAATTCATCCAGTCTAATTGAGCATCCAGCTTTATAATGTTATTTGAGATAACACCAGTTGGAGAAGGTGAACCGTTTTCAGTATAAACCAGTGTATAGCCATGCCGAGACGATCTTATTGGGGTTTCGAATACTATGTTATTTTGAATATTTGGTCAGGGTTTACTTGTCGTAGTAAGTACTCTCATACCAGGTTGTCCTGAAAAACCTCTGTATAGAGATACCTTAGATGCTCGAGGAAAGTGTCTAGTTGGCATTCAAATTCTCCGCACTGGGTATGTCATTTTAGGTGCATTGTGAGGCCTCTGCTACTTGATTGATGTAAGTACTGTGCGGTCATTCTCACTGAATCACACCCCTGTTTGGCATCCGCCAAGAACATCGCTGACAATTTAATATGTATCCCTCCAGCAGTAACAAGCAAATCTGTTTATTCTCTCTTTGATCAGGGCTGAAATCTGAGGAAGATGTCGGTAGACTCATCCACATTTTTTAGACATTTTAGGGAAGAGATATTACACTGTTGGTTCAAGAGAATGTTCTCTGTTTTGCTTGTATTCAGAAAAGGCTTGATGCAATAGCCATTTCTTCGAGACAATGTAGTGATTATAGTTTAAAACCTATTATTTTCTTAAAATGCAATACACTTTACATATTTATAATTCTCTAGGTAGATATTTTTGTTTTTTGTTTACAAAGTAGTCACCGCTTATAAAAACACAGGCCGACACTAGAATGAAGGTTAAAGAGATTGTCAGTTGAACAAAGAAACATTACCATGAGAGGATTGGAAATGGTGGGTGGAATGGTCAGAATTTGATTATCCAAGATGACGCCTCAACAAGTATTTGTTTACATTGGACTCGAAGACGACCATGTTGCAGTCGGTTTTGAAGCAGCCTCGTGTCATTTTGTTTCACGCGTGGGATGTTTTAGGAAAGAACTTTGTTCATGGAAGTTCCGTTTGGTTTTAGGTCCGCAGTGAGAAAAGAGAAATTACTTTGTTGTTGTTGTTGTTATAGATAGACGAGTTCTTGCTATGAATGTTTTACGGGGGTGATCAGGGATTGGAGTTGAACATAACGATGAAGTAGAGAGAGGCTAGGAACGTCTCTTCTGTGAGAAAAAGGCTGTAGGGACGAGAAGAAATCAACCCCCACTAGATTGCAGGGTCGATTTAGTACTCCATCTTAGGACGTATATGGCTCTTATGGGTACAAAATGGCGTCAGGGTGAAGTTCTTTAGTCATTCATTTATATCTATATATTTGGAGATATATTGTATTCATCCCTTTATCAAGACTAAGGGTTGGCACTATTTTTTTTTCTCTAGTAAACTCCACTTTGATTTTTATTATCAATTATATTCTCGTCACTTATTTGAAACATTGTTGATTGTTATTTGTCAGTTTACTGAAATAAAATGTTATTTTAATTTTGGAAGATAATATTTTTTATTTTGTCAGATCACCCACTACGACTAAAGTGTTCAGAGAAATTTAATAAATGAGCAAACATGCAAACTTAAACTTATTTTTCCTTTTACACTTCATGCTATCTCCCCATTAACACTAAAATTAAAACTTCAGTTTTAAAATAAATTACTGCATGAATTAAAGAAATGACAATCATGTCATTTTTATTACAAGAAGATTTAAATAACCTTTAATCGCAATTTCTCAGATGCTATCTCAATGTAATTCTACTTCAGAAAGAAAAATAACATTGAAAAATTCACATTGGCTAAAAATATAGAAAGCTAAACACCCTTGTAACAATGGTTAAATACTTAGCTTAAAATTAGAATTAATTTTAATTATTTGCAACACGTTTAGATGCGTTCAGCGCATCCCTATAGCTGGCTTTGTCCGTCAGTCAGTTACATTTAAGATTGAAAGTTGATTTATAAATATGTATTTCATATATATTTATATAAATAAAAAACTGGACAGTATAAGAAAGTGTGTCCGGAACAAGAGAGTTAGATGGTATGATCACGTTGAAAGAATAGATGCGAGTCGTCGTGTTAATAGATGTAGAAGAGTTGAGGTAGCAGGTTCAGTTCACAGGGAATGTCAAGAAAAACATGGGAGGAAGTAATTAGAATGACCTTAAGAGAAAGATGGATAGATAAAGATCTAGCCAGAGATAGATTAGTTTGAAAGTCAATTTCTAACCTCGGTCCAACACATGCCATTATGTAAAACGGACGTTAAACCGATGATGATGACGATTATTGAGAAACCAGAAAAATATTTCACTAAATAGCTGGTATTAGAAACTTGATCGCTAGACTGACTGTATGGTCAAACGTTAACAATTTACGCTTATATGTATATATATATATATATATATATATATATATATATATGTGTGTGTGTGCGTGTGTGTGTGTGTGTGTGTGTGTGTGTGTGTGTGTGTGTGTGGTGTATGTGTGTGTATCGAGGCAGCATTTTTTCTCTAAGGCACGTATTATTAAAAATAACCGACAACTCGTGTATGGATATTTTTGTATGAATCACTTCCATTTTCCGGATTAAAGTCCAAATCTCGTATGAGAATTGGCTGATGAATCTGCCGTAATTTTCTTTTAAGTCCAAAGTACTTTCTGACCCATCTGGGTCCATCTTCAGTAGGAATAATGTCAATCAGGTAAATACTTGGAGTGAGTTCATAGTTAATTTTTGCGGGACAATTTTTATACGGAACTATATTTATTTAGTATTATAAATATTTAAGTATATTAGTACTAGTATTAAAATTAATCCTGTTAATAACCGTTTTTTTTTGTTTTGATGTGTAAAGCTTTAAATTTTCCGCCAAAATTAACTATAAACTCACTCCAGGTCTTTACCTGATTGACATTATTCCTACTGAAGATGGACCCAGATGGGTCAGAAAGTACTTTGGACTTAAAAGAAAATTACGGACGATTCATCAGCCAATTCTCATCCGAGATTAGGACTTTAATCCGGAAAATGGAAGAGATTCATACAACAATATTCAGACACGAGTTGTCGGTTATTTTTAATATATATATATATATATATATATATATATATATATATATATATATATATATATATATATATATTTGCTAGGTCGGAAGAATGATATCATAATGAGCAAACTGCATACATTGACTCCCCACGGGAGGAGGTAATGACTAAGAGGATTATATCATGACGAACGAACACGAGCACACACCCCAAAAAAGAGGAGTTAATGCCTAGGAGGAGGATATGATGAAACAGAATAGATAGTAAACTACCCCGATCTCCTAAAAAGGGAGAAAGTCACCCTGGGGCGATAATATTGTGAGGAAATATAGTCGCCGTCTTTATAAACAAAGAGAAGTATACAAGCTAACGAAGAACGATAGTTTTCTTTTTATATTTTTTAATTAAAAAATACATGTTTATAACCGTGCGTAATCGTTCTTCCTTAGCTAGCCTCTTACTTGACTTGTTTAAATGGCGACTATATTATTACGATCTAATTTTTATTCTGGCGTTTCACGTGTAAAATGAAAACTTAGGGTTTTTAATGTTTTGTTTTGTTTATTTACTTAAACATCGTTTAAGTAAAATAAAATATAAATTAATTATGAGTAATGCCGAAACTTATTTCATTTTAATAAATTAATTTGATTGAAATAGGAATTAACGCCAAATGAAAGGGAAAATACCCTTTTTTTCTTAAAGAGTAGTGGCTAATTAAAAAAAAGTCAGCATGCCTATTTTGTTTAATTATTGGGGAAGGGGCAATAAATTTATTAAGAAGTGAAACAAAACTTTTATGGTTAACTACTCCACTACCCCATCCATAAGAAAAATCATCTATGCAGAGCCCAAAACAATAGTAAACGCAGGCTGCTCATGACAGGCAAAAACAATTTCCCCCTAGAGGGGAATTGCAAAATCTAGTCCCTTGTATATGAAGCCACCGTCACAAACCAGACTAGCACGGAGAAGAAAAATATATAGGCCTGACGCAGGGAAGCTTCAAGAAAATATTGTACGCACACAGAAACACCTTCAGATACAAAAACAAGGCAAATACGGCACTTGCGACCCGGATATGGCAACTTAAAGGTGAAAAGACACCCTTCACCATCAACAAAAAGTAATAGAGAGAAGACCATCCATTTCTCCAGCCATAAATAGATGCCCTCTGTGTGATGCAGAAAAATACCATATACTAAGGGCCATTATTGACCCAAATACAATCTGATTGAATATTAGAGATGGAATCTTTAAAGGATGCATCCACAGAAGACAAGCACTACTTATAAATTGGACTTACCGATACACATAAAGGCTTGGGAACAACCCCCTCTGCCCAATACATAATCCCATAATTGCCCTACTAAGTACCGTCTTTCATTCCGGAAAATCCTCCCAAATATCACCCCTAATGAATATAAATAAAAAATAGGAATAAATACCTTAATCGTCCCATATCTACACCACTACTTAAGACCAATACTTTACACCACGTAAATATGAAATAACTTTTCCAATAATAATGTTTCCAGTTATTAAAAGCATGACACCCCCATTTCACATTATTATTACTCCCATAAGTCTCTATTAACTAAAATGTAACGCTCCCATATCTCCTAAACAGATTCAATCTTGCCAACCTAATCCTTACTCTTATCTTTAAACCAGTCTTAATCAGTATACCAATATTATTACTCCCATAAGCCTTCACTATACCTTAGTTAATAATGTTAAATCCCGAATACAAAATCATTCAAGAACCCCGCAGAGTTACTGCCCTTAGACCGATTGACAAGCTGCTAGGGCCGGACTCGGGTTAAATTCCTTTTGAACTGATTTAAAGTCCTTTAATCCAGACCTTGAATTTGAATTTAATTTGTGTGTTTTTAGTTTTTTTTAATTATTTCATAAATATACTCCTTAAACCTATTTTCTTTCCTTAATATTCTCTAGAAGACACATAATTAACCCGCAAAACAGTAACGGCAAAATATACGCTACTTATAAAAATTGACTTACTGGATTTGTAAAGAAATACTTTTTATTTTTTTTATTTTTAAATCTTTTCCATTTTTATATCTCAACTGTTACATTTCATCCCCCTCCTTTTTTCAAACCTAACACTAATTTTAAACAAATATACATAACACTCTAAGCAAATAACGCATCCAAATGAGAGTGTCACGCGACTTCACATTTCTGAAACAAGTGAAGAGAGCCGGATGGCTAAGTGTTTCTGAGCTTGAAACCGACGGTACTAATGTTGTACTAATTTTGTGTACCAAAATATATCTATATACACACACACATATATATATATATTAATATATTTGTATATATATATATATATATATATATATATATATATATATATATATATATATATATATATATGATTTTACTCACTAATAAAAAAAGACTCAGCTACCAAGAGGGAAACAAATGTAAACAAAAAAATGGTAAATTCACGTATTATTTATAGCATCGTTTATTCATAAATCACAGTTTATTTCAAATTAATATTATGCAGTTTTCTTTTTCTTTTTAAAGTGGATTCGTTTTTACTTCAATTTATGATTTGAAAGTAGAACCCAGTCAAGGTGATAGTGTGTTATGCACAGGGTTCTTTCTTTGATTGAGTTGCATAACTATTTATCCTTGTAACACGCCCTTGTCCGTTTCCTTGGTATCCTAACTGTGGCTTACAGCTACATATAAAAGCCACGGGGTAATTCTCCAAGCACGCTCCGCACGTACCATTGTTACAATTGAGCGTGACGTTCATATTCACTTCTATCGGAACACAGTGTGTGGTTTCCCTGTTAATTTTTTCCGGCCATCCGCAGTGCTCCTTCTGGATGAGTTTCGCATAGATGATTTCAGTTGGGATCCTCTTCGGATCGTAGTGTATACGCTGCTCCCAGTTGCACAGGTGAAGCCCCGGTCTCGACTGATTGTAAGCCCGACTTTCCTCTCTGGAATGATTGGCTGGATAATCTCCGCAAGAACATTTCCAAGACGAAACGTTTGGAATATTTGTCGTTATAATTAACACTGGGAGGAGGACCAGAATCAAGTGATGAATAATATTTGATATCTGTGTGAAAGAAAAAAGTCAAGAAAACAGATTAAATATATGGTTTGATAGATTATCGCTCTGATGAAATAAGGATGTGATAGACTATGGATTTGAAAGAATAAGGATTTGATCGAATAAGGATTTGATAGACCATGGATTTGATAGGCTATGTAGTCACGATAAGTTTTTAAGTCACATACATCTCTGAGGCTTTAGAGTAGCCTAAAGCTCAACGCTCTTTAAACTGATATACGAGCTTTGGTAGCAGCACGGTTCAAAATTGAAAGAAAAATTGTCTTCTTAAAAGTGAATTATAATTAATAATTAATGTGACTTAAGAAACAATTCTGTGTGTTTTAGCGTCGCAAATTCATCTTTCAATTTGGTACTATGCTGCTATCAGAGCGTTCACATAGATTATTGAGAGGTCATCAGTCCGATCAGTGGTTATTACTGAACGCATAACCAACAATTGTCCGGGATAAATATCTGATCAGCGAAGACCGTTACGTCATATCGAACCTTTAAATAAGCGAGACGATATACGACGCTACTATGTCAGTTCTTCTTT
>OY744522.1:108580793-108648293 GCA_963556195.1 Sepiola atlantica
TATATATATATTGATATATATATATTTATATATATATGTATATATTTATATATATATATATATTTACATATATATATTTATATATATACATATATATATATATATTTATATATATATATATGTATTTATATATATATATGAATAAAATATGAAACTAAATGTATACTTTTAGTAGATAGAACTTATAGTGAAATGGTTTAAGCTCAATATACGAGATAGAACAATTATAAAGATAGATGAAAGAAGAGGGATAAACATGTACGAATGGCAGATTTATTTCAACTTCGATTGTTCAATGCAAGGTGTACTCGGTAAAAAACATGTTTATTATTCTTTGCAAACATGAGATAAGTAAATAGACACATCACAAAAATTCAAGTTTCTGCTTCTTTCGCCGACGCTAAAACCGACTGGGACTACAAAGCAGCAGGAAAAGTTTTAAATATTGATATTTCACTCTAATTCATATTTTGCTTTCTTTCAGATATAAATACATCTATCATAGCACACAATGTAAGTATTACATCGGCCAAAGTAGCATTGCAATTATCAGAGATATTTGGACTTAATCAGCATCAAATCGCCGTAAACATCGGGATTCCACTTTTGTAATGAAATTATTTTTAATAGGGGTTTTAAAAAATCGTTTTATTTTTGCTATTTCATAAATTTATTTTAATAGATATTTGATTAATAGTAAGTCAGTATAATAATAATTAAATGTATAACTATCAAAATTACGCTGACATGAGCAATACACACGGCCGACACACGAAAAGTGGTCGCACGATTTTATTAACGTAGAGATTTTATAATAGAGCTAACTTTTGAATCAGTTATAATCAGACAAAAAAAAACACAACAATTTTCTGGTCTCAAATATACCATTGGTTTTGTTCGCAGACTAACCCTTGACAAGCGACACGCACATACATACATATGTTCTTTATATAGATAAATAGTGTCGAAAAAGTTTTCGACTGTTAAAAAAGGAAAGAGGCGAATAGAGGAAGTGCTGTGATAGTTAGCCCTTAGGGGTGGCTGTCTTGCGAAATACTGCGAGTTAGCGACTCTGCCGAAACAGGTAGTCAATTAACAGAGTTGTTGGAATGAAAATGAATGGGAAGCACGGAAACAGTGGTTTCCGAGTATAAAGAATAAAGTGACAAAGACAATGCTTTTCAAGTAAATGCATAATCCTTAGGGGGCAGCTGTGTTCTTGGCATGATAATAAAGTTACAAAGGCAGGAACAAATTAACAATGCTTTCCAAGTAAATAAGCTGTGGGCTTGGCAGGGGAATAAAGTAACAATAGAAGGAATACGATAACAGTGGAATTCCTTCAAGCTTTCTCCAACAAAAAAAAGTCGTCTGCTCGCCCTGATGACTTGCTGAAAAACCGTGCCACTCCCACGCATGCGCATGGTAGTCATTGCCTACGGTACTTCCGACCATTTTGTGCTCTCAGTGTCTATATCGTCACCTCTTTTTTCACAATAGTACAGATGGGTGTTTGCCCGTCAACTCAAATACGATGAACATTTCAAGATTACATTTTTGACCAAGGACAATTGTATTTGTCTCTACAATGTGGTATTACAGCATATATTGTTCAGGATACTGATTACAACGACGTTGTGTAATCTTATATTTACTGACTAGGAGTTTTCACGCGCATCATTATCAGTGATTGCTCATGGTAATAACAGGGGATTCACCCTGGAGTCTTAGTTACAAGTTTCTCCAGATTTCCAGCACTCCCCTCCTCATTCGATAACTGCTGCAAATCATTTTGCGTTATCATAATTCTTGTTGACAATAACTGTTGACCTTTTTGAAAATTTGGGGGGTAATAGTCCTCTTTACGATTTCAGTAATCTTCGCACCGTTCCAATGGCTGCCTGGATGATGATTTCCCTCGTCGGTCTATCTATACTCACGATCATTTTGTATGTTTTCATTTATTATTATTATTATTATTATTATTATTATTATTATTATTATTATTATTATTATTATTATTATTATTATTATTAGCAAATGTATACTCCCCCCAGTCGCATATTTTTGCTAGTTGTTTTATTTAATTGCTCTCTCTCTCTCTCTCTCTCGTCCTCTCTCTCTCTCTCTTTCTCTCTCTCTCTCTCTTTCTTGAAATAGAAATTTCTGTACGTTCGAATAGAGGACGGGTAACCAAATGTTGGAATGACCGCCGGCTGTTCCATCATATTCCATTACAATCTAATTTAATTATGTAACTCAATTATATAGGTTAAAAAACAATGTCTTTAATTAATTCTATTTATACATTTTATTAAGATTACTATGGAGAAAAATATTTTAAATACATCTGGAAATCTGAAAAAATACAATCATGAGTGTATATTTGTGGATATTAATTTATTAGAAGCTTTAAAACAAATTAATTATGTAAATTTGAAAGAGGCGTGATGTTTGGAGAAGCTTTGGAATGGGTATATAAAGCAGCTGATAAGTATACATCATGAGTGTGTATTTGGGAATATTCATTTATTAGAAGCTTTAAAACAAATTAATTATGTAAATTCGAAAGACGCGTGATGTTTGGAGAAGCTTTGGAATGGGTATATAAAGCAGCTGATAAGTATACATCATGAGTGTGTATTTGGGAATATTCATTTATTAGAAGCTTTAAAACAAATTAATTATGTAAATTTGAAAGAGGCGTGATGTTTGGAGAAGCTTTGGAATGGGTATATAAAGCAGCTGATAAGTATACATCATGAGTGTGTATTTGGGAATATTCATTTATTAGAAGCTTTAAAACAAATTAATTATGTAAATTTGAAAGACGCGTGATGTTTGGAGAAGCTTTGGAATGGGTATATAAAGCAGCTGATAAGTATACATCATGAGTGTGTATTTGGGAATATTCATTTATTAGAGGCTTTAAAACAAATTAATTATGTAAATTTGAAAGAGGCGTGATGCTTGGAGAAGCTTTGGAATGGGTATATAAAGCAGCTGATAAGTATACATCATGAGTGTGTATTTGGGAATATTCATTTATTAGAAGCTTTAAAACAAATTAATTATGTAAATTTGAAAGAGGCGTGATGTTTGGAGAAGCTTTGGAATGGGTATATAAAGCAGCTGATAAGTATACATCATGAGTGTGTATTTGGGAATATTCATTTATTAGAAGCTTTAAAACGTATTAATTATGTAAATTTGAAAGAGGCGTGATGCTTGGGAAAGTTTTGGAATGGGTATATAGAAGCTAGATATAAAAAGAGAGCGATCAAAACTAATAATATAGTTTCGGCTTCAGACAGATACATAATCCCATTATTATTAGATTATTACATAAAAGCGGCGGGTAAGAATGATTTTATTTAGCTAATGCCGGCTGGCGTGTCTTCATAAGAATAGTCGAAGCGTGTCACTTAAAAAGAAAGATTTTTTGCAATGTCGACGTGCGTAGCTAAACGCTTAAAAGCGTTTAGCTACGCGTTCGGAGTCAGGTCGGGGTTACTGTTTGAGCCCATATGATGCGGAACCCGAATTATTACGATTATTATTATTATTATCATTTGTACTCACTAGGAGTTCTCACACAAGTCATGTCATTGATTGCTCACTTCTAATAATCAGTTGTGTTCCCTGGAGTCTGAGTGACAACAATTCACCCCAGATTTCCAGTACTCTCCACCTCTTTTCGATAACTATTACAAATGACTTTCCGGTATTGCAACAGCCGCTAAACATTGATTTTATCTTGATGCATCTAGAAAATGTATTTTACGATTATTATTTTATTATTATTATTATTATTATTATTATTATTATTATTATTATTATTATTATTATTATTATTATTATTATCATTATTATTATTATTATTATCATTATTATTATTTGTTATTCTGTTTTTGTCATCTCTTTTTTAACAATTTTCTAAAATCAAGCCTTAAAACCAAAAAATATCATTGCACATGTCATTCACACTATTATTCACAGTACTAATGCAATATCAATATACCAATAAAATAATGTTTAATATGTCATCCGATAGTTCACAAAAAATAAACATGTAATTACTTTTTACCATTATTTTTGAATTCATTCAATTCCATCTTAGGATTTTCTACGCTATTTCTTAATCTTATTCTCTATCCCCAAAATGTATTGTTATATTAGGCGAAAAATATTTTATGTATGAAGGAGCCATCACTTATCAAGGCCCAAAGGCCACTCGAGCATAAGAATTAATGAGTTTCTCAAGTGGACGGTGAAACAACATCGGAGGGGGGGGGGGATTAATAATGATGCTGGAAACTTGGCAGAATCGGATTATTTTAGAGGTCGGTCCAACAATTAATATTGGACTTGAAAACGACCATGTTATAATCATCTGGGAAGCAGCCCCGTGGTATTGTGTTTCACAGACGGGTAGTTATTGGAAATAAACTTTGCTCATGGAAGTTCTGACTAGTTTCAGTTACACAGAGGAAGAAAAGAAAATTATTTACAGTCGTGTAGCTAAATGAGTTTTTGTTGTGAATGTTTTACAGGGGAAACCGTAGCTTAATCGTGCCTCTACCATGGAACTAACGATATAGTAGAGAGAAAAAACTAGCAATCTCTCTTCAGTTAGAAATGGTCTGTAGGAAAGAGAAGGGATCATCCGTTACTAGATTTCAAAGTCTACAAAGTTGCAGTCATGAATGTCAAGCAGTCTTTGTTTTATTGTCGTTCAATGATATGCTCCAAATAATCACTTCCGAGTTGACCAATACTAGTAAAGTAGGTAAGCCTATTTTTCTAATATTTCCCTGTAACTGTAATCTTGTATTACTTTTATTAGTTTTGTCACCTTTCTTTGTATGCATTCCAATCTTAATGTTACATCCCAATTTCTATGTCTAGACCCTGGAGCCCAAACCTATCTGCAATACTGTATATGATAACTTATTAGGGCTTTATATATATTTAAAAAAAACGTTTGGCTCGCTTGAAATACTATTCCTACCCGTCTATCCAATCATTTCATTTACTTTAAATACAATAGACAAAATATGATGCATCAGCTTAAAATGATGGAGGTGACTGAGGCTAAGTGGTAAACGACACGGACTGACAAACTGGGTGTCCCGAGGTTCGAATCCAGCTCGTTCCACAGAAACACTTTCACTTAGGATGTTGCCAACCTTCACGTTGTCCATCTTGTAAGTACTCGATGTATTTCTTAGATAAATTCTAACTAGAAATATATCGGGAAAACAATGCCAACAATAGAATAATATGATTCACACGAAATGAATGAATGAGCTTTAAATGTATGATCAAAACCAACTTCTGAATCGCCTTCTTTGTTTATTTTTTGATGTCTCTAATTTTAACCACAGGGGCGCCGCCCCTCCCCCCACAAAAATGCTAGCAATGGAATCGTTAATGCAATTCATGACTCTTTCTACAATTTAACCATATTTGGTACAAATAAACTTCAATTTGAATTGTTCACCAAGTTTCAGTCATGAATGTTCAACAGTATTTGTCTGTTTTATCGTCGTTCTATGATATGCTCGAACTGTGCAATTCTGAGCTGATCAATACCGAGCACAACCTAGTTATCGTTCAGAAATCTTAGGCAGCCGAAAATGAGTTGTGGTTGGAGGAACTGGAACCTCAGTAGGATGGGGGCAACTCCCCCCATTTTCAATGACTAATTGGAAGGGTTGCGGGGACACTTTAATGATCCTCTCATTAGTAATAGGTGTAATTCTGGATGGGCTTCACACTCATTATACCATCCACCCACCTCCATTCACACAGAGTTTTATCAATGAGGTTATCTCAAAAGTAATGCCTCTCCAAACAACCCCCATAACTATTATTTAACTAAAGAGAACAATCACAGCCCAAATCAGGGTAGTGCCAAGAGAGGAGTGTGTCAGAGTGATTTTACGGTCATCCTGTATTTTTCATGTAAGTCGCTCCGGACAAGGCATGAAGCCAATTGATCTCAGGAGCTACAAAGAATGAAAAAGGATTATCGCAAAGACAGGGTATGCCTATTGACCTTAGTCTTGAAAAGACGATGACTATAAACAGGATGAAAAGAGTCAGCAGGAAGAGAGTTCCACAAGCCTGCAGTTCTTGGAAGGAAGCTACTGAAACAGGAAACTGTATTATAAAGAGGTATAAAAACAGCGAATGGGTGAAGACAACTAGATCAACTAGTCAAACAAGCTGGAACAAAGGAAGCGGGGAATTGGTCAGACAATTCTGAAGAACACATGTCATAATAGTACTTATAGAAAAGACTGAGACTAGCAACATCACGTCTGTGAGAGAGAAAGAGTACAGAGAAGAAGAAAGATGGGGCCACCAAATTACAGATACGTTTCTGAACCTTATCAAGAACCCTCAAATGAGACAATTCACTAGCCCAAATATGACAACAGTACTCCATACAAGGTCCGATAGTAGATTTGTACAGGTAGAAAATAACTTCAGGTGTGAGAAAGTGTTTGGAGCGTATATATTCAACTTTTAATATTTGAACTCACTATGTAATACTTTACATTTTTCTATGTTAAATTTTAATTTTAAAGTATTTTCCAAAGTGTATAATTTGTTCAAATAATATTGTGATCGGAACTGCAATTGTGATAAGCAAACATCTTGTTTAATAAAACAATGCAATGTAAAAATGGCAGACTTACCTGTACATCTAATGGGCTCTTCATGATTTCGTAATGGGATCTTTGCGGATGTCTTCTCGCTGGTTTGAATATTCCATTAATGGTTGTCGAGTAAATAATTTTTTGACTCTTATAATCCTGATAAAGTTTCCGGGATAAACGTAGTGACACACCCCACACCTATCCGGTTGTTGAGACGGAGGCCATATATATATATATATATATATATATATATATATATATGGGGGGATGCTGGGAGTATATGGTATGCGATCAAGATTATATACGTGAGCTTGGGTGTGTCAATAGGTGTGTCCTTTCTTATCACTAAATTTTAAAGACACATCCTGAATTCTTTACATTTTTACTCTCAATTAATTTTATGTCGTGATATTATATATCTTTTTTAAGGACTAAGTAGATATACGATAAGTAAACTGTGAAAATATATAACTTAAAGGGGGTGCGAATAGAAACGGGGTAAAAAGCGATGTGTAATGTAGTTCCGTTTTGAACTGTCTTATGTTGCTAAGGATCAAATATTTAGGTTCACTCGCTGACTGGTGCATGGTGGTGGGGCAGTGGGTACTAGCGTGGACTGTGAACGCGGCATGCCGTCTTCAAATTTATGTTGGAGCTATTACTGTTAGTATTTTTTTTAATATAAATATACCTGTCCTTTCACCCTATGAGTTACATAATGACGAAGACTTGGTTTTTAAGTTTTGATGAGGCAACTAGTCCAGGAGGAGAAAACGCCGAAATGGGACCAAGAATAAATAAATGCAGATAAGCGTCCAGTCACATGGATTAAATTGGGTGTTCGAGCAATCGATTGAGTCCGAAAGGATTCCCAATTTAATGTCACAAATCCTGTCTCCTTAAATAATTTTTTTAATATACTTATAGGGACCTACCGGCCGAAATGTTCACTCTCTCTCTCTCTTTCTCTTTCTCTCTCTCTCTCTCTCTCTCTCTCTCTCTCTCTATATATATATATATATATATATATATATATATATATATATATATATATATATATATATATATTAAATATCAAATTGTGTTTAACGCTAATACAATATAAATTGTCTTGGACTATTAAAATAATTTCCAATACCATTGATAATGTTTATCCATTCATTTAATTAGTTTTATTATAGCTTATGGTTGAATTCATGTTTTGAAACATGACATAAACGATGAGTCAATGATCTCACACCAAAGCTATTATTTTGTTAATGTAATGTTTTAAGCTATATTTATTAGAAAGTCAAATAGTTCAGTATGTAGAAGCCCAGACTTAAGATCTTTAGATTACGGTTTCGATTTCCGGTCATGATATCCCCTTTATTTTTTGGGAATTTATTATTTACTGTTAATGCAATATTTTCCATTTCTAAAATTAGTTAAGATCTCTGATATTTCTCAATATATTTATTAAGTTTTAAAAAATCTGACTAACGGACAGACGGGCACCATCTCTGTTTATATAAAAAGCTGATTTAAAATATTTTTATAACAAATCAGCTCAAAATAGTTGTAAATGTAATATTATAACAATATTAGAAACTGGCATGCTTTACTTTTTTATAATACATCCAACATTCTACCGTTCTAGAAAGCACTTTACCCCGACACAATCCTCTACCTGTATAAGAGCTAGATAGGTCTTAAGATGGAGTACTGCTGTTATATATGGGGAGGTGCCGTTCGGAACAGACTAGTTGGAGATGATCTCTTCTCTACAGTGTCTTGCACACAGCAGAGATGTTTCTAGTCTCTCTCTACTCAATCCTTATGTTTATAGTATGTGCTTAACTGAGATTTAATCCCTGCCCTCACCCTTTAAACATTCACAGCAAAAACTCGCCTAGATATAACTACGGCAAAGAACTGTCCTGTCTCTCAAACCCTATATCCGCTCTCTCTCCCTCTCCCTCCCTTTCTCTCTCTCATATGTGTGTGTACTAAAAACCAAACGGAACTAGCATGTACAAAGTTTAATTCCTAGAACATCCCATCTTATGAACAAAATCCTACAAGGCTGCTTCCCAACCGACTACAACATGGTCGTCTTCAAGTTTAATGAAAACAAATTATTGTTGAGACGTCATTTTGGAAAATCTATTCCTCTTGAGTAAACTTAGCCAATTCCACCCATTGTTTCTAACTTTCATGGTGGCGATTATCGTCTAACTGAAGATGTATTTAACCCTCATTCTCGAGTGGGTTGATGGACTTGATAAGCGGTAACAATTAGTAAAGAAAGAACTAGCTAAACAGATGATGCGGTACAGATAAAAAAAAGTTGGTCATTTATACATTCAGACACTAAAAGTTAGTTAAAAACTCGTGCTTGATGCAACTCAATAAAACTTTCGTTCCCCAGTGTAATTATTGATACATTTCCAAAATTTGTCGGTGCTATCTTCGTCAGAAACATTTAAAAGTTGAATTCAAGAGTTCGAATGCAGAACGCGATAAATCCATTTTCTTTAAATAAATTATTCAACGGAAAAAGCGTACTTTAATTAAAAGCAAAAACATTAAGCAAATATCTAATTACTTTAACAAAATAATTTGGACAGTGTTAGGGTGATTAAATGCAGCACTTTTCGAAGCAGTAATTTAATAATTTTCAAAACGGCGTTTATCGCGTTTTGCATTTGAACCCTTAAATCACTTTTATCTGAAAACCCGATTATGGTTTAAAAATAAATTTGAACTTAATATTCTCTTTGTTTATTTTTCGCATCCTGGAAAGCATTATCGATAGATTCTTTCCTTTCCGTGTTTCAACTTGAACCACTTAATTCGGTCGCTTTGGAAAACTGCCAAATCCGGTTTGTGGTCACGGAAGAGGAAAGTGCTTAATGCATTGGCCTTAGAGAACACTTATTAAACAACTTCCTAAACCACGTTAAAGTGTTTCTCTAATCTGGGGGTCCTCAACCTTTGTCGCCAGCTTTCACAAGAAGCATATTTTGGGCCACGACAATCAATATACGTAATGTTGTATATTGATGGGAGAAGTATGGGATTTGAGACGATTAAATATGATGGCGACAAAGAGAGGGAAGGGGCAGCAGCAGCATGTAATAAACCAGCTGAAATATAGGTGGTGTGTCTGAAAAGTAACGAGACTGGTGTCACAAATAATTTATTTCACTTCCAAATTGCATGGTTTCCACAACTAAATTATATTGTGCATTTGAGAATATAACTTAATTTTATTACACCTTCTCTCTATCTATCTATTTATATATGTCTCTCTCTCTCTCTCTCTCTATATATATATATATATATATATATATATATATATATATATATATATATAAAGCTGCTTCCCCCTGTGAAACATTCACAGCAAGGACTCGTCTCGTACAGCAAACAACTCTCTTTACCCATCTCCCTCTCTCTCTCTCTCTCTCTCTCTCTCTCTCTCTCTCTCTCTGTGTACCAAAAACCAAAAGGAACTACAATAAACAAAGTGTATTTCCTATGACATACCATCTGTGGGACAAGATACTATGCGTCGTGTCTGCTTCCCAGTCTAATGGTCCTCTTCAAGTCTAATGTAAACAAATGCTTGTTTAGCCGTCATCTTGGACAACCAATTTCTCTTAAGTCAGCTTCTTCTCATTCTATCCATTGTTTTCGATCCTCTCGTAGTAGCGATTATCGTCCAACTGACGATCTTATTATTTTTTATCCTCGTGTTGTCCCCAAGCCTTGATAACTGGTGACCCATCAGTGAAAACATTTATTATAATTATGTCGGTCGGATTTTAAATATTGCACCCAAATAGCCGTATAGTTTACAAATAAAATGTTATATTATTTGCATTATTCGGACTACTGTTCTCATGTTGGTTTTTATTCTCACAACGTTCTGAACTCGAGAATATGTATGTCGAACTCGGGAATCTGCACGAAATTTCGAACGGAACCTTTTAATTAATCATCGGGGGTAGCTTGCTCTTGTTCCAACATCCTTAACCGGGTAAAAGTCTTAAGTAATTTGTAATTGTATTCTTTAGTATCGCCCTTACTGAGTCTTGAATCTTCAACCTCCAGAAAACTCTCACTTGGAACGGATTATTATTCATCACTTATACACTAAGAATATACAATTACGAATTACGTGCGACTTCTACCCAATCATGGTCGACGGAACCATGTGGCTTAAATAAAGGGTTCCGTTCGAAATTCCGTTGATTTCCGAGTTTGACGAGACGCACTTAGAGAAGGTCGGAGATTACATCGGTTGAAACGTTGTGAGAATAACAACCAAAATGAAGATAGTAGTCCTAAAAATCCAAATAATACAGATTATCAAACCCCATCTCAAAATATTCCGAAACAAATCATTTTTTTTCTGACGAGCGAATTTTTCACTTGTTATTGTTGTACCATGTTATTGGTAATAAAACAAGTTACTTTGCTACAGTTTATTTTTTAAATTACTTAGTTAAACCTAGAAAATCTATATTCGGAAATGTTTTTTCTTAATCAGCAAATAAATCAAAATGAGCAAGGGTCATAACTAATATGTATAAATGAAGAGGTGTTTCTCTTTTTCCTATTTACACGTTGTCATTATTCTCTGTCACGCTCAGATACACTGATTGAATACTTTTCATGAGATTCTAGTCAGCTCTGTAGTTACAACCATACTATTAGGCTCCACGCATTTATAAAGGGTCCTCGTTTGTCTCAATTGAAATGAATGGATCTCTCCTTGAGGAAGCCATCTGCTTTGACAAGCTTCTAGGACTGATCTTCACTCAACACTTGAAATGGAAGACTTACACTAAATCCATTGTTACGGTTGCAGAAAAATAGTTGTATCATTCCACCGCTCTAGAAAGTATCTTACTCCTGGCGCAATCTTCTACCAGCATAAGAGTCAGATACGTCCTAAGACAGAATGCTGTTCCCATATCTGAAGAGATGTCGCTCAGAATATTTTTCCGGTCTTGACAGAGTGCAAAACCGACTTCAAAACATAGTGGGGATGCCATCTTCTCTTTCCTATAGCCTTTTTCTTATAGGAGATAGGTTGTTAGTCTTTCTCTAGTCTATCGTTATTTAAATGGTAGGAGCTCTAATCTATTTTCTACCCCTGTAAAACAACAAAATTCGTCCAGCTTCAACCACAGTAAATAATTTGTGTTTCTATCTATGTTTACCTAAAACTAATCGAAACTTTCATAAGCAAATTCTTTTTTCATTAACCTTTATCCTCGAGTGGCCTTAGTTAGCGGTGACTCATTAGCACATAGAAAAAGCTGGGGTGTAGGAAAAAAGTCACACAGAACAAGATCAGGTGAATAAGGAGGTTGTTACAATATAGTGATGTTATTTTTATTCGTTGTTCGGTGTTCATCGTTCCCTCATCAGTGTTCAAATTCAGCGATCTGAAAAACAGGTGTAAACAAAGGCTTTAAATAAAGAAAGATGCAAGTTGGATGATAAAATTACCCGCTTATCTTTCTTTCGCCAATAGTTCGCGTTCTTTTTATTCTCTTCTTTTTCAATTTTCTTATCTTTTTGTTTTTGTTTTTGCTGAGGATGGAGCATCCTACCGGATGCTAGTTATTCACCCGCTTTTTCAGAGACTCCAACCGAGAGATATTTATAGGAGTCTAACCGTTCCTTTAAGCACATTTGTTTATCTCTCTTGCACTTTGTCCACCAGGTATATTCGCCAGGTAGTTTTGAAAACTATTTTTCATGGGACCGGTTGCTCCTAGGGTTACTTGAATTATGGTGATTTTCTTAAGATTCCATTTTTTATGTCGTACATAAGACCTTGGTATTTAATTATCTTATTCCTCTCAGCTCTGTTTAAACCAGCGTCATTAGGTACACTGACTGCTACTCTCTAGTTATTTTCCCATATTACTATGCAAAGTTTAACAGCTCCGTTTTCTATGTGTGTAGCTGTAAGAATTGCATAGACATAGTGGATGGTATATGTTCCAGGACTTGCTGCTACACTGGATATTTATTGTTTTACAGATGGTCCAGTTGAAATATTTACACACTTCATTGTGTCGCATTGTATAGTAGCCTCCCCCCCCCCAGCAGAACATTGCTACTGGATGTCAAGTGGCTCAAAATCTCTACTTCTGCGTGGAAGAACCTGCACTCCTCGTTACTGAGACCGCTCATCTTCTTAAAAGCATTATCTCAGTCTACATGTATGTATGAATACAATAAATTAAAAGAAATCAAGGTGAATAACTCAATATTTAAAAGTTATTTCCCCTGAACTAATTAAAAATTAAAAATTATAGAAATGGAAAAATCAAAATCAAAATGGTAATATCGAGATCCGGGCTGGGAACAGGAGTGCATAGGGTCGTTATTTATTTCTGAGCAACAACGGGTTGCCCTGCTAAGTAAATAAACAAATACACAGAAATAAATATATACTATAGATGACACAGAATCATCTATTAAATGTTCAAATAGTCTAGATAAAACTGTGATAAGAGAGCACGGCGAGTGGTGTTATCCATTAAAATATGACGTTATGGAGGATCTCTATCCCTGTCTACCTCTCTCTGATTTTATAGATGACATCATACTTTTGTGACGAAATCCACTGTGAACAGTTATCCCTAACTCATTTTAATGGCTGACGTCCCATAACAATGAGATAATCGTGGAGACAGAATGTATGAAAGACAGAAAGAAAAATCAATTAAACACGTGTTTGTTATTTCTTTTAGTGTTTAATTGTTTTTCTTTTGTCTTTCATTTATATATATATATATATATATATATACATATATATATATATATATATATATATATATATATATACATATATAAATATATATATATATATATATATATATATATATATATATATATATATATACCAGGTCTGTTTCAAAAGTATCCGACCTTTTATTTTTTCCGTGCGAAATAGAGACGATAGGGCGACGCCACTGTACACAGTGAAGAAAGAGACCTTCATACGCATGTGTGAACTTTATCACCACCTTTCTGCGCGTTAGTCGCTGCCTGTCGGTCGCTGAGTGAGGTGCTACACAACGTGTTCGTCGGATTACCGATTCTCTCAAGATAATTGAACGTGTTGAGCAAAGGTACTGCATCAAATTTTGACAAAAGCTTGGTGATTCTCAACGCAAAACAATTCGTAAGATTCAGCAGATTGTTGAAGAAGATGCGATGGGTCTAACACAAATTAAGGAGTGGTTGAACCAATTCAAAAAATAGCCGTACATCAGCGAAAAATGGCGAACGTTCTGGTAGGCCCTAAACTGCTCGGAGTGCAGCTGTTGTGGAGAGGGTGCGAAATTTGGTGATGGAAGATCGTCGTTCAAGGGATCGGAGTGAGTAAAGATTCCGCACATACAATTTTGCGTGATGATTTGAACATGAACAGAGTGGCTGCGAAATTTGTGTTCAAGTTGCTGTCGCAGGAACAAAAGGACCTCCGTTTTCAAGTTGTACAGGACCTTCTGGAAACCGCCAACACTGATCCTGGCTTTCTGAACACTGTGATAAATGGATATAAGTAAAAGGGAGTCGTCGCAATGGAAGCATCCCGAGTCTCCAAGGTAAAAAAAAGCGCGAAAAGTGCGAAGCAAAATCAAGGTGATGCTGACTGTCTTCTTTGTTATCCGTTGAATTGTGCATCACGAATACGCACCGGAAGGACAAACAGTGTCAAAGGAGTACTATCATGTTGTTCTCCAGCGACGCCGTGACGCAGTTCGACGCAAAAGACCAGACATGTAGACGGCGAAAAACTAATAGCTGCATCACGACAACGGAGCCGCACATTCATCCCATAGATCGAACATTTCTTGGCCAAAGATGGACTTTCAGTCGTTCGCCAACCTCCCTACTCACCAGACATGTCTCCTTGTGACTTCTGGTTGTTTCGAAAATTAAAGACTCCACTGAAAGGTTCCCGTTTTGAGATTAGAAAAGAGATAATGTGGTACACGACGGCGAAGATGAACACGATTTTAAAAGAAGACGTCCAGCGGTGTTTCCGGTAGTGAATGGATCGGTTGGCTGAGTGTGTGCAAGCACAAGGGGCCTACTTTGAAGGGGATTAGGGTTCCAATTCCGTCAGGTATTTGAAATATTTTTTCAGGCCTAAGGTCGGATAGTTTTTATACAGGGCTCGTATATATATATATATATATATATATATATATATATATATATATATATATATATATATATATATATTAAGTTATGAAAATATATTTATGGCAATTAAGCTACACATATTTTCATCACCGTAGGGAATCGTCAGGCTGAAATGCATGGAATTCGTGTAACCGGATATATTTATATATACACGTGTTTTTTATTTTTTATTTAGCTAGCTAACCAATCAGATTATTGTTTATTCACTCTCACGGGTTAACGTTTCCATGAGTCAACGGCAGTGCTTCTCACAAACAAAGGTTCGGTAGACTTTTACTTCTTATTCTTTAGTTCTGTTTTCTATAGGGATGACCCCACCATTTTTGTCAATGTGTTGAATTACTAGGTGACTTTATTTTAATACGTGCGTGTTATTTCTATTTTACGTGTTGGAATAATTTACTTTTTTATTTAATTAGTTTATTTTATTTTTCTTATCTGCTGTTATCCTCAAGTAAAATGTATTCTGTGTATACAGTTGTTTGCGATTTTACTTCTACAGTTTAATAGATTTTTGAATGAGAAATTTGAAATTCTAAACTTTAAAGTTTAGAATTTAAAATTTCTCATTTAGACATAATCTACACGGGTCGTCTTAATTTATACATGTACTGGGCTGTCGTACTATTTTCCACTCGATTATTAGCGAGCATCCGCTTTCTTTGAGCTCTCAGTAATGGGTCGCTAGTGCTGCTTTTAATCGCGTTTTTTTGTTATTATATGTGATTTTGTGGTCGTTATATCTGGTTTTAAATTCCAGAGAGATCATACCGACGTAATACTTCTTGTTATTCGGTCTTTCTTTGGCAAATAGTGTGGCTTTGTAACCAATACTTTTGTTTAGGCAGTTATTTTGTAGTGAACAAAATGCACGAGTTCTGCAGTTACAGCTTGTCTCTTCATTATTAACTTTCTTATTTCCATTTAGGTGATTGTTATTAGGGGTTGGGCCATTGCTATTTCAAGTGGTTATGTTTTTGTTCTTTGTTAGTGTTATTTTTATTGATCACGTTTTGCACATTTTGTTATTTTTTTCTCTACTGCTTTCATTTTGTGTTTTGCTATTGCGTGCTTTAATTAGTTTTTCTAAGTTTTCGCAGCAACTGTAGGATAGTTTCAGGTTATTTTATTGAATATTTTATGTAAGTGATCGGTTACGGGGAAATGTTTTTCGATTAGATTTAGGAATTTCTTTCCCAGTTTTAGCATCTTATTATGAGTCGGTGTATACCAGATTATATTTCTGGTTTTTTTTCTATTTTTAATGTTATTATACTTATTGATGTCTTGTTCCTTATATTTCATTTCGATATTATGATGCCCACTATTTTTTAGAGCTGTGTTGTAAATGTTTATTGACTTCTTAAATACATTTTCGTTGTCCGTTCTCTATTATATATATATATATATATATATATATATATATATATGTGGGGGGGTGTATTTATATATACAGTTATTGTTTACATAGCCGACGCTTGACCTGAAGTGTAACAGGTTGTCTATGTTATGCCTTGATGGATGACGTCATCATTTTTTCACTTAATCAGTAATGACGTCATAAGGATTACTTCCACCTGTTTTAGTGGATAATGCTATCTCTGTGTGACGTCATAAAAATTTTCCAGATGGCCTCTACGTTGTCTTAGTGGATGGCATCATCCTCTTGTGACGTCATCTAGTGTGCATAGAAACAAACATAACAAACAATATAACAAAATTCACGGAGTTAGTAGTATACTACACCCCTAGGGGTCGAGACGAACCGTGGCCTAAAGGGTCACAGATCTTCGAGATAAATGATCTTCTCTTCTTTTCTCTATCTTATTTTATGGATGACGTCATCACTTTCTGAAGTAATACACTGTGCCCGCTTATCTTTGTTTTAATGAAGACGTTATTTTTAGTGACGTCATCATTTTTGATGACGTCATCAAATGTGCAAGGGGGGCAAACAAAAATATAATAAGATAACACCATCCATAGAGTTTCAGTAGTACATAGATAGATATTTATCGTCTGCCACTCATTATCATATAAGGACACTTAATTTTCTTTTATATTTTATGATTGTTGAAATGAGTTCGCTATATTGTTATTTTATTTCTGATTTCATTATTCCTTTTTATTAATATATTCGCTGATATAAAGTTTACAGATATAAACTTTTAGAAAAAAATGTTCTTGGGAAACTCGTGAACTCTCTGGGCCAATCGTAAATCCTGAGTTAAGATACGCAGGCAAATTCATGAAGGGTACCGTTATAGTATGTGGCCTACATATGAATGTGGCCTACGAAATTCTGTCTGTTATAATCTGGCGTTCCTCTTTCATGTGGCCTAAACAATTCTGTATGTTATAGTATGTGGCCTACGTTAAAAATCATATTATAAGGAAATATAATAACTGCCTGGTAATATATCGATATAGAAGTACTGTGGTGCTTCTGATGGTAGACACATGAATGAAATAAGGCAGCTAAAAAGATAACAGGAAAAGTTTAGGAAATACCTACTTGTGATGGAAAAATAAATGAAAACAAAAAGTTGCTTTTGCCTGGTTCAAAATCTGGACCAGTTCAACAAAATAAACACTTAATTAGTTAAACGACTAACCCTAAGTTCTGGATGGAGATACGCCAACCATGACTTAGGGTTAATGAAGGGTACTTTTTAGCTTTGTTTCAGTTCGTATTTAAGTCATTGATTTCCATTTTCGGATAAATTAGTCTCAGTTAGATTCACTGATTGTCTCCCTATTTATGTAACTCTTCTAAAATAAAGACGACAAATGGCGTCAATCCGGCGTAAAATTAAATGTATATGAAATATAATTAGTTTTAATAAATTGTCTACTACTTGTATCTATAAATTAAATCTTACTGAGGCAGGCCATATTCAAACCGGTAGGTCACATACTATAACAGAATCAAGAAGTTAGGAACATACAAAATATGTACCTCATGAGGTGCTGGTATAACAGTACCTCATGAGGCACATATTTTGCAAGCTTCGGAATTTTCAATGTTTTTTTAAGATGACGATGAAAACTTGCATGGTTTGAGGAAAGCTTTGTTACCAATTCTTCAACTAATAGTTCAGTGGTTTTCAGCAAACAAAACTTGACTGTCTGATCGATATTCATCGTCATCGCCGAAATGCCCCTTTTGGAATTTTGTAAACCATCTTATGCACGTTCTTGCATTCATTTCAGGCGTCCTTCTCAATAAATTGAGTTAATACTACAAATCATTTCGGCTGCAGAGTTAACTTCTATTAAACCGATAAAGCATTATATAACTCAATTTTTTTAAGGGATTCCAGAGGTGACATTTTAATTAATTGTTCCTGTAAAATGAAACTTAATGAAATTAAATATGTAAATACATATACAGTATTTCAAGGAAAAAAGTATTTTAATGAGTAAAAAATTACTAATTGAGTTTTTTGACAGTTTAAGCATAGAAAACTTAAATCAAGTAGTTTTATTTAAAACTCGGTTGAATGAATTCGCTCAATTCTATGATTGTTTTGTTCCTCCATACATAATTTTGAATTTTTATTTTCTTTCAAAACGCCAGTGTAGAAGTGAATTTTATATATTCACCCACCACGCGTGAATAAATCCTTCACACATGCGTGTTGTTGTTGCCGCCGCCGCCGCCACCACCACCACTGCCGCTGTCGTCGTTGTTAACCCAGGTTGTTTATCGTCTGTTGAATACAATCGCTCTGACGCCAGTGTTTTTATAAGAGGTTTGTTTAAAAGACAGTCACAAAAAACATCAGGGAGACAACTTGTACACGCGTGAGAGAGATAAAGACAGGCAGACAGCCGGATAGTTCGTCAAGCTACATCAGCTACACAGCACACACCCGTTCTCCCGCTCTTCTTGGATTGAAATCTTACCGACTAAGAGCGAGAGAAAGAGAGAGCTCGCCCGGAAATTATGTGGTTTACGACTTCCGCCTGGTGTCACTCTTTGACCTCTTGACATCTTGACCTCTAAACCTTTCCTTCTAAACACGGCTCCTATTATGTAGCATGAAGATGAAAGGTAATCTCGTTCGATGCTTTTATAGAAGTGGTAACTCTCCTACCGCGGTCATATACAACTGAAAATCGAGAAGAAGCTGTAAAGGATCATTTCTTCTGTTCTGTGTTGATTTGATGTTGAGTAGCAAAGAATATGAGAATATGTTAGAAAATTCTGTGAACTTCGAGTTTTATTCAATACATGCATTTTTAAAACCTCTTGCATGGTACTTCTCGATTATACTTATTATTTACCAGGATGTTAGACAAAAGGTCAGATGTGGTTTTGAGAAACCAGAACACTAAGATAAGCACACTATTACCTACAAAAAATGCCTGAGCAGCTAAGTCGGCATTCCTCGGTAGGGGCACCTCGGACGATTCGAAATAAACTAACCCCTCCTCAGAGAAAAGGTAAAGCCTGGGAGGATGGACCTCCAATGACTGAACAGAATCATACCTCAGCCCGACTGCAACAAAGCTTCTGTCGGACAGATTTGTATGATAATTTGTAAGTATACTTGTATTTTCTCAGAGACATTAAAACAAGATAAAAGCTGAGCATTAAAAACTTTTCCCTTCGTTTTCGGACATTCTGTACATGATATATTAAAATTAAGAAACCTATAGTACCATGTTGATTTCATTTGAACTTCTGTAATATTAGTAATAGATGAATAGTATGCTCTTATTGAATAATGGGAAATGGCGTTGGTTAAGTGTTTAACGACACGGACTGACGACCTGTGTGTACCAAGTTCGAATCCAGTTCGTTCCACAGAAACACTTTCGCTTGGGGTGTTGGCAACCTTCTTGTGGTCTCTCCTATAAGTACCCGATATCGTTCTAGAAAGAATTCTAACTAGAAATATATCGGGGAAACTAATGGCATTAATAGAATCATATGATTCATACGAAATGAATGAATTAAATAATCGAGCATTTTGTTGGATTTCTTTCTACCAAACAAACCCGGTGATTATATGTGAATATAATATAATTCTATTAGACGTTCTCACTTATTATTAAATTTCAGAGAATTAAAATTCCTTATGTATTATTAAAAGAACATTAACTTAAGTCCAGGGCTACACAGGGTAAGGACACCTTGCATATCATATATTATATTATTTTGTTCCATTATACTTTTCTATTTACTATTAAAGTTCAGGGAATTAAGATCCGAACAGATCTTATGGGATGACTAAATGATATTCTAGTTTTAAGCGCAGACACAAACACATCAATGCACATTATTAATGTAGAGATATAGATAAGAGCTTTTAAAACACGGTTAAGTAAGATACAGTTTTCAATTATCGGCTTCAAATGCTTTTTATGGAAACTGAAAAAAATATTGTGGATATAGATATTGATTGAAGAAAGTTCTTAAGGATTATTGAATATATGGACAATTTGAGTTATAAAGAGAGAACTAGACGATCCGTGATACATTGAGTCAACGTTTGAACACTGAAAATTAGTGCAGACATTTAGTTCCCTTAATCGTCTATGGAGATGCATATATATTTTATTAAGTACATCCAGAATTAGAGAATAAGATTTCATCAATGATTTTACTATTGTACATTGGGTATGCGTTTTTCGTTTTCATCTTTATTTATGTCATTTATTTATTGACGTTATCCTCTTACTTTCTTTTTTTACGCAACTGTTAGTATTACTACTCCCCTTCTATCTACTCAAACCTCGTATCCCCAATTTACATCCTATCCAACAATCTAAAACATTCAATATACAACCAAGCAGGCTAGATTATCAGAAGTTAAGCAATATACTAGACGTACCCGTGATCCGTTGAGTATATAAAACATATCACATTTTATTCTATTTTGATTTTATTTGAAAACTTATAAACTGTGAAATATATGTTACGGCATTCTTCTTGTATAACTAAAAATAACATATATCTTTACTTCGATATTCTTCTTCTTATCATCATCATTATTATTATTATTACTATTATTATTATTATTATTATTTTATAGTAGTAGTGTTATCATTTATTATTCTTATATAGAAGTAAAGAGAGTTATTTTGTAATCTAATTTACATACGTGTTTGTAATAATAATAATAATAATAATAATAATAATAATAATAATAATAATAATAATAATAGATTATTAGATTTTGTAAGTGGTATATGTTAATCCAAAAGTGCACAATGACCCATATAGAGCAGGTGTGTTTAAACGCCGAAGTGCCTAGGAGAAATAACTTTACTGTGTTTTGTTATAGTGTTGTATTAATATACAAGAAACTCGGTGTTGCCAGGAAGCAGTAATAATAATACAGTATTACATATGGTAAGTAGTATATGTTAATTGAAAAGTGCTCAATACCTTAGATAGAGCCGGTGTGTTTAAACGCCGCGTTATCCTTCAATGTATTTCGTTATAGTGTTGAATACTAAGCAAGAAACTCGGCTGTGCCCCGGAGCAGTAATCTTAATAATACAGTATTACATTGGTAAGTGGTATATTTTAATCTAAAAGCGCCCACCCTCCTTGATGGAGCAGGCGTGTTTAAACGTTACATTGCCCGGAAGCAAGAACTTCAATTTGTCATGTTATAGTGTTGTATACTAGACAAGGCATTCGGTGTTGGGGTAAATAGGGGACGGGGGTAGCGATATAGAGATAGGGAGAAAGAGAGGTAGAGAAAGACAAATTTTAAAAAGAAAGATCTTACACACACTTTTGTATCTCATCTATTTTGTTATTTATGACGCCGGGCAACGCCGAGCAGCCCTGCTAGTTAAAGTGTATAGGAAAAAAGCTTTTGAGAAACAAGCGTTTATTAACTCATATTCAGTATAATAAGAGATCATTGCTTTTAGAGTGTCGAATTAGGATTGATCTAATTGAGTCTTTTAAAATGTTAAACAGACATAAAAACTATTGTGGTCGTCCCATTGTGGTTGTTAAACTACGACGAATAAGAAGTAAAACCGTTTATATTTTTAACGAGATTATTTATTGATTCATATAAACACAATAAACAAACTGTTCTCTTTATATGCACAGAAGTGGTTTGCAGATTGGAGTCAGCCCTGCGTTGCAAACGCCTACAGTGGTATGGACATGTCGAACGAAGGTCTGGTTGGATAAATTGATGTACACACTTTTCAGTTGAGCGTAACCGAGGAAAAGGCAGACCGGGAAAGACTTGAAATGACTCGAGCAATTGCCCAGTTAAATCAATGTATTTGAGTGTCATGGAGAACGTCACTTTGTGCCGCTATGGCCAACGAGCAACCTTCATCTAATGTGAAAAAGACACGTTAAATGAAGAAGAAAACTCATGAGAACCAAATGCAAGTCAATGGTAGGGAGAATTGAATGATTTATGCATCTACCTTATATTACGAACGGATTCTAAGCCCTAAAGGAAAAGCTCTAGCCTATAAAATAATTTTGCCTAAAGGGGAGATAACTCTGTTCCATGCAAATGTATTACTTTTATCTTTCAAATTCTACATCAACACTATGATTGTCTATCCATCTTAATAATACCTGTCTTCCACATAGTCATAGTTAGACACAAGGTCAGTGTAATGTGAGGACCTCCTCTCACACACACACCTAAAGAATGTGGAGCTCTCTTACGTGAGTCAGCTTTCCTTTGAAACCGCGTACGGTAGTATGGACATGTTAAACAAAACTTTTGTTGGATTAATTGATGTACTTCGAATGACTGAGTCAGCAATAGCCCCAAGTAATGGCACATCGAAACCAACGTAATTGATAGAATTTCATAGAGAAAGTCACTTCGTACCGCAACGTTCAACCCACATCTGGTATGGAAAAGACTAAACGAAGAAAAATGTCAGGCGGACTCATTCCTTCAGGAAATTTGAGAAAGATACTCTGGTATAATCCCAGAGATTTAACACACTGTACGTAGGAGGTAGCTTCTGTCAAAACCTTTTCCCGCACTTTATGAATAGTCAGAGTTTAAACGTCTACAAAAAATCCGGACCCCTTTCTCTACATCTATATACATGCTAGCGCAAAAGAAAATAGATTGCAATTATGTGAATACTACAAAATGTTTAAAAAAGAAATATCGATAGTTGTGTAAATGTCGTCCATTCCTATATACACGGGAAGAGATCACATGATGACAAGGGCTCTTCAGTTGACTGACTGCAGCCACGAAGACAAGTGCCGTTAGCTTTTGGCGACACAGCAATTCGGGCGAGCTCTGAAAGGCACATGGTATCACATCATCTCTGTATGTCGATGTTATTGATGGTATCGATCAACAGGCGGAAAGAAAATCTGATCCTTCATATTTGAAATAAAAGAAATATGATCTGAGGAAAGGAACAGATTTTCTTTCCGCCTGGTAAGATCACAGTTTCTAACAGCTGTTGATCGATAACATCGACATGCCAGTGTCGCAGATTATGTACACGTATGTATAAATAAAAACTAATTATATATAAAAGCTCTATTTAATATTGAGTATTCACTATAAGCCCGGTTGAAATTAATTGGTTTTTTTATCTTGGGATGTTCACTTTACCTGTATTACTATATCTATCTATATATATATATATATATATATATATATAGCAGTAAGTTATGAAAACATATTTATGGCAATTACGCTACACAGAGGCGTACGTGTTTCATTCCTGTAGGGAATCTTCAGGCTAAGTGCATGGAATTCGTGTTACTTATAACTTACTACCTAGATCGACTTCATCGTTGAAGAAAATACCGAAAATCTATGCATAATATATTATATCTCCTTTTAATATTATATGTGTAGACATGAACAAACATATATATATATATATATATATATATATATATATATATATATATATATATATATATATAAAGTGTGAGTGGGTTTATATAAAACTGTGATTTTAACTGTATTTCATATAGCAAAAACTGTAAACAATATGGAAATACTTATTACAAAGTCTCTTAAATGGCAATAGAAAGCTCTAATCAAGTAATAATTTAAATAACAAGCGTTGGAAAAAAGGAGGAGGGGATTCTTTCCATATTCTAGTGTTAATCCCTGATAAAATAAAACAAACAGGATTGGCAGTCTGCACTAAATTATATGCGACAATTGTCCTGTACACAGGATTATAAATGATCATTTTACAGCCGTGTTGAAAAGATGGACTCACTCGACATGCAATTAATCATAACGATGAAATTAGTTTACAAGCTGGCATTCAGTAGACACTAATAAATTGGGAAGTAAATAAGATATCCCAATGGGGATTATCTATTAGCTTGTTCAAATACCGGTCCCAGGACGAGATTATAACGATTAGACACAGCGCACCTCACTCACAATAACTGGTCTTCAAAGTGTACAAAAAGATTACAGACTATTTATTTACAAAATGTATACCTACAAAACAAATTGATCTACAAACATTTCGAATAGGAAACATAAATTCAATAATATAACGTCAAACCAATTGGGGTTTATGTTAAGTAGGTGTTCCCATGAAGTGAATGTGGAATTTTGGTGAATGAAACTAGTTTAGAGAATAGACCTAGAAGGCGATAGACGGCTCCCATCCCTCCAAACACAATTTTGGTTTTCAGCTACATCTTCAAATTTTATACAAAAAAATCACCTTTTGATGTTAAATTTAAGATAAATAAATTGTCCTTTTGGCTAAGAGACAAATTGTGTATTATCTGTTCTGGCACTACACTTCATCTTTTCTGTATTCGGTCAATGAATGAGAAATCATTCTGGACTGAGGCATTTTTTTCTTTTTGTCTCAATCCAGTTACCTTTTTTGGGAAGCTGGATTTACCCCACATAAAAACGGCCTTGTGTCTAACTCTACCCTTGTTGGGAGACAAATAAATAAAGACTCATCTTTATATTCATCCAAACAGGTCGATCACCATCGATAATATAACTTCTTCTACCACAATATTTCATCACTCGGTCTTCTATCATATTTTATCAATAAGTCACAACTTATCAAGGACAAAGGCCACTCGACGATAAGAGGTAAAGGGATAGATGGATTGTCAGTTGAAATAATGACGAATATCAAAAGAGGATTGAAAATGATGAATAGAATGAATACATTTTGATTACTTTTGAGGATGGTTTATGATAAGTGTTTGTTTGCATTGGATTGGAAGACGGCCATGTTGTAGTCTGCAGAGAAGCAGTTCTATGGCAACGTGTTATACAGATGGATAGTTCTTGGAAAAACTCTTTGCATGGAAATATCGCCTGAACTTATGCACACAAATATAGAAAGAAAAGTTATCATCCATTGTGGTAGGAACGCGAGTTCTTGCTTTGAATTCTCCCAGCGAGTAACTAGAGATTAGCGCTCAGTCGAGCACACTCCATAGAAATAACAATCGAGTAGAGAAAGACTAGCAACGTCTTTTCTGTAAGAAAAAAAAGATGTAGAAAACAGTGAGATTGCGAAGTAGATGGCAATGGTAGTCGACTTCTATTGTTTGACAGTTTTAACTGGGTTTGGTTCAATTCGCATTGTCTGTTTTATGTCATATCAACCTTTTTGTCTGTTTGATAGTATATAGACCCTATTCTAAACCATTGAATGGCAAACTATATTTATTGGAAATAGTTTATCATTAACGATTATTAGTTTGATTTGGTTTTATCTGTTTTACGCCATATGAACCCATTTTGTTGTGTAATATCGAAACGCAATACCCATTTAAATAATTGGTTGTATACAATTATGGCACAGAATGTAAGATTCCTGGAAGTAATCTGGTATTTAAATCTCAGCATGAAAACACGCACAACGTCTAGTTAAACTGAAAAATATTCCTCAATGTATTAAAAAATATTAAACAAGTCTCAATCAAAAACCAATTTCCCAATTACTTTGTAGATTAACAAATCAAATTAACAATTAGAAACATCGATAACACTAATAACAACCAACTAAACAATTCAACGTAACCAGATGCATCTCAACTTCAAATTAGAAAAGCAAGTTCTTAAAAACATATTAAACATATATATATATATATATATATATATATATATATATATATATATATATATATATATATATCCCGTGAATAGATTTATTATATTATTTAAAAAAATTGAAAACCTCTAACTTCATAATTAAGAATAACACATATCAGGCCAAAAACTTAGTAAAACAAATATCTGCCTCTTTGTAAAGATATATCTCTAACAATATAGAAACTAATTGTTACATTGTCTTCACCACTACTACACTTTCCCGATGGCTCACATTACATCTTTCTGACTTCAGTTCAAACTGCCAACACTTGAAAGAACATAAGTGACCCCATTCATAATTTAGACAGCTCTTAGTCAAAAGGACAAAAATTGCACATTACGACCCCAATGTAAAAAGACTAAAAATCCTTGAAGCATTGTATATAAAGACTAGACACCCTACACTCAACAATATCAATTACAAATCTAGTCACAATATTTTAAAGTGCCTAGCTTAGTAATTGACGCCAATATATCTTTAACCGACAGAACAAATTACTTTTAACCTTTTAAAATGTTGGAAATTATAATTAGTCACGCGTTTTCCAAGTGATCACGCCCCACATCATCACCAATACTTACTATTAAAAAGATTGCCGCACCGTTCGACCTAAGCAGACATGAAACAAGCCAAAAATATAACCCGACTGATGATGATGAACAATCGAAAATACTTGGAAAATATGGAACAACAAAAAAAAACTGTGGAGACTGCAGACAATAATTCAGAAATACGCGATTGATCATTGGGAAGTCGAGAAAATCAATTATTCCGTGTCGTTTGTCTTGATGAAAATATGCTGCCTAAATAGACACGCTCACGCACGCGCACGCACACACACACACACACACACACACACACATATATATATATATATATATATATATATATATATATATTAAATTTACTAATGGGAATAGGATTATAATTATAAAGTTATAACTGTCATTTTTGTTGTAATAGGTAATTATCGTGTAGATAAAAATGTTTGATAATTTTAATTTAGGGTATTAATTGCTACTTTTGCATTCTATTTTAATATAGTTATTTATGGCTTGCTCAGTAATTGTAGTGAATTTTGTTGTGATAATATTTTTAATTGTGATTATATTATACTAAAATCAATACTAGTGGAATAATTATATAAAAGAAGTTTAATGGTGTTACCATTTTTAGTATTAATAAAATCAATTACAATAACAATAATATTAACAATGCCAATCATACCTACGATAGTCGCAGTGACAATAGCATTAATAAAAATAAAAATAAAAATAACAAGATAATAATAACAATAACGATAATAATAATAATAATAATAATAATAATAATAATAATAATAATAATAATAATAATTATTATTATT
This sequence comes from Sepiola atlantica, assembly GCA_963556195.1. Taxonomy (NCBI): domain Eukaryota; kingdom Metazoa; phylum Mollusca; class Cephalopoda; order Sepiida; family Sepiolidae; genus Sepiola; species Sepiola atlantica. The sequence goes on from OY744522.1 coordinate 108,608,130, forward strand.
ATTATTATTATTATTATTATTATTATTATTATTATTATTATTATTATTATTATTATTACCATCCTTCTACTTGCGAAGTACTTGGGCGAAATAAGTCTACAAGTGATGGTACTACTACCAATGATAAGGACTAAGCACCAGTCAATAATTAAGTGTTCAAGATAGTAATCGAAGGATTAAGTAATTGAGATTAGATTAGTCTATTGATATTAGAGTTAATAGCTATCCCAGTTAAGGGTTTAGGTGGGAGATGATTTTGGTAGAATTGGTAGTATGACTGAGAGGCTGAGAATTATAGGTAATACTTAGAGATTTGATGTTATTGATAGTTTAGTGGGGTGGTTATATATTTATAGATTCATCGGGACTTGTTGGGGTGGGGTTGGGTGGTAAATTTGGGTGGGTGGGTAGGGGGTTAGAGTGTGTTTGAGGTAGTGTATAATGAGGGGGTAATGTAATCATTCATTTTTTTTTAATTTTCTTTTTTAAATATGTGGGGAGTTGGTGTAGGGTTAAGGTGGGGTATGTGGGTTGTTAAGGAGGTAGAGTCTACTATGTTTACAGTTGATAGACGTCTCTTGTTTTCTATTTGGGAGTTTATTTTTGTCTTTAAAACGGATAATTTCCAGTTTTTCATTTAAACATAATCTACATGGTGAGTTTATTGATTTGCAGGTGCTAGATTTTTTCAAGATTTTCCACTTTATTATGGGAGTTTCTTTTTTTGTTTTTATTTTGTGGTAGTGTAGTGAAAGTCCAGTTTGGCCAGGATGGTCAGGGTTGTTGAAGGAGAGTTTATGGTTGTAGAATTTTTCCTTGAAGTTGTTACCTGCCAGACCAATATAATAGTTAGTCTGGGATGGGTTTTCGGTTGAAGAGATAGATGCCTCATAGACCACTTGGGTTGATCCTAAACCAAAAGTGCCTATCAACCCAAGTCGGGATTGAACCAACGTCAATTAAGTGTATAGTAAGCGATTCTACTTTCTTGACTACGTGACGGGCGCCGTTTGCAAGTGATATCTCAATGCTTTTTATATAAACATTGTCAACTACTAGAGAGTGCTACATTTGTTTATTTACAAAAAGCTTTGGATTACGCTAGACTAGCACCCATCCTACTAGATAGTGTTATAGTTGTTTTACGGTATATATATATATATATATATATATATATATATATATATATATATATATATATAGTCTCGGAAGTTTCTCAACCATTAAAACTATATAAAAAAAAAAAAAAAAAAAAAATATAAAAACAAACAAAAAAAACTTATAGTCTCAAGTCTTCCAGTGGAAAATCACTCATGTAAGTCAATTTATTTTTTACAGTTATTATATTAGTTAGTTTCTAACACTATTTTAAGGGATCATCAGTTGTTTACCATGAAAAACTGTTTCGGGAATTTAAAAACAAGACAGTATTTAATTTCATGGCTTCCCAGCAGAGTTGATCAGACCCCACTTCCCTTAAAAGACAAAAACATAAACGTTCCTTATACTAAATCTACGTTTTGTTCCATATAAATGTTTTGCTTACTTATATTAGTTATTTAAGAATTCAAAATATATATATATATATATATAAATAAATAAAATAAAAAATAATTTTTTTTTTTTTTTTTTTACCTGCGCTGTTCGTCTGTCTAATAAAATTTATCCGTTACTCACAAAAATGTTGTTGCATTTTAAAGTGTTTGGACGAATCCATGACACTATTATTTAAGTGATTAATGTATTATTTTTAGTTTTATATTATAAATATAAAAAACATCAACACATCAAAAAATAAAAGATAAATAAATAAATATGTATATACATATATATATATATATATATATATATATATATATGTATATATTACATACACACATACACATATATACCTTTAGTTCCTATTTTTCTTCCTCGTCCTACTTTGTTGTCCATCTCCCCGTTGTTGTCAGCCGCAAATAAATATTAATTTTCCTTGTTCACTATAGTTTTTCTAATCTGCGTTCACAACTGCCGGCTTTTTTCTTTTCTCATTGTTTCAAATCTGCGTCTGTAAGTTAACCGTTAATTTGTTCTCTTTTTCTTCTTCTTATTTACCAACTCCCGGTGTTTAAAAATCAGCGTTCATAGTTATGAACGGTTTTCTTCTTCTTCTTCTTCTTCTTCTTCTTTTTTAACATTTCTTTCTTTCTTTCTACTGTATTTTTATTGTTTTTCTTATTATAATTAGCAGATGTGTTATATATACGTTTATTCATATTATATAATTTCTATTTATATATACTATGATTTGTTCTATCAGTTTATTTTGATTAATTTGATAAGATTTAAAAGCATTAGGATGGCGAGTAATTGCCTTATTTAATTGTCCAAATATTTTATTTTGATCGCCACCTTGGTTAATCATTCTTATTATTAGATCAGAAATTGGGGCATGAAATCTACTAATTTTAAGGTAACACGAGCAATTCTCAGAAATTCAGACATAATACTCCCGTAAAATATATACACAGGGCTAGTACTATTTTTATATGGCATTCGCACGATACGAAAAGGGAATGAATTTCTTTTATCAAACAGTTTATAGATAAATATTTTATCTTCAATTTTTATATCCAAATCAAGAAAAGTAGCTTGTGTTCCCTTATGTTCACAGTTTAATTTTAACTCTTTAGGATATATTAAATGTTTAGTATTTGCAAACTCTTCGCTATCATTAATGCAAACAAGGTCGTCAATATATCGCCTACATCCATGATAACTATACGCTCTAGATATATCATTTTTTATTAGTGATGACATATATATATATTCCAGTCTATGTAAATATAGATCTGCCCAAAATGGAGACGGATCCAAACCCATTGGAATACCTATTGTTTGGATAAATAATTTATTCCCTATTTGAAAGTAACTCTCTTTTATAAGGTGACTTATAAGCATTATCAGACCAGTTTTGGATACACTCGTCTTACCATTTTTATTTTTACACCAAAAGGCTTTAGATTTTGCAAAGTCTATGTATTTACCTTTTCCTCCTGCAAAAGCTAAATCTACAGTATTACCTAATTCTTTAATAAGTTCTTTATGGGGTATTTTTGTATATAATGTACTAAAATCGTATGTCGAGATTGATTTAGCCTGTTTACGAGAATTAATACGATCTAATTTTTCTTTTACTAGATCGGAATTATTTACCACCCAAAATAGGTTTATATTACTATAGAATTTACTTTTTTTATGGAAATTATTTATTTGGTTTATAATTAATTTAAAGATTTTAGACACAGCCTTACTTAAAGGTTTAGTGATGCACATTTTTGAGGCAACAATGAAACGGGCGCCAACTGGTGTTTTATGCATTTTAGGTATCCAATACATAGATGGAAGTTTTTTGTATTTTTCTTCTAATTTTAATCCTAATTTTTCACAAATAACAGTATTGTTTATAATAATGTTATCGCTTTTATTATTACTTAATTTATAAGTATCTGAAACTTCACCTATTATTCCTACTTCTAGCAATAAGCGTTGTATATAATACTTTTTACAGATAAAAGCTATGTTATTTGTCGCCTTATCAATAGGAACTATTACAAACCTATTTTGAAGCATTTCAAGCTCCGTCGTTATTTGTGGATTTCTAAGTAGGGGATTCGTTCTTTTAGGGTGTTTAAATTCTTTTAAACGTTCTACTTTTTTATTTACGAATCTAAGTACATTATTTTTCCATGCGTCAAATGTAGAGTGTAATAGTTTATGTTTTTTAGACATGGATGCAGTGAAATTATCTAACGCTTTATTTATTTCCTTAACACATTTCGCATAATTTAAACATTTAGGTTCTCTATAGTTTGGGCCTTTACTTAAGAGTTTTCTTAATTTAGAATTTTTAACTATCGCTAGATTACCGGTAATTATATGCCCTATGTCAGTATTACATAAAGGGGAGGATTCACATTCACATGATGGTATATACATTTCATCATTATCATTAATATTTAAATTCTCTACAGTTTGTTTATAGTTAAAAACCTTATTCCGGATAGTTTGCCCTAGTTTATATGTTACTATTGGTTTCTGTTCCTCTTTTTTAAGTTCATTGGGCAGTGACTGAATGATTTCTGGATTATTAAATATTTTAGGCAGATTTATATCATCAAATCCTTTATTTTCATATAGGACTACACAAACATTTCGAGGTTTATTTTTTATACACTCAGCAGGTGGCTTGTATAATTTTGTATCGATTATATCCATGATATACTCATACCATTGAGGAAGTTCTTCTATCCCATATATCATATCCGGGTTTAATAATATCTTAGATGCTATGTCTTTTAATACCTTTTTCTTGGTTTTATTAAGAAGTTTTCTAATGTAATTAAAAGACTCGGAAATATTATTCATGATAATCTCTTTAGTTTTCTTAAAAAATTCTTCGCATGAAACGGCAGATTCTCTATTGTTCCTATTTACATGTGTTCTATCTCTAGTACCGTAGCGAGGCAAAGCTGGATACAATCGCCCTACATTTTCTGATTCGTCTTGTAAATTATCTTTTTTTATTTTTACATTTAGACCATATGGATAAATTACTCGCATTTTCTTAATTATTGCATCTTCTTTATTTAGACGCATTTTAAGCGTATACCTGAGCTATAACATCTTTCTATTAAAACTTTTATCTCTTTAAATACTAGCAGAACTAACTACATTGTAATATATTTCTATTAAAACTTCTATCTCCCACTCTGTCACTGTTTCTCCCTCTCTATCTCTCTCTCTCTCTCTATCTCTCTCCCTGTCTTTCCCTCTCTCTCTCTCTCTCTCTCTCTCTCTCTTATATTGCATGATAATAGTTATGCAACTCGTTGCAAGTTCCTTTAAGATAAATAAAGGTTGTTTATATTATGCGTACATTCTTTTGATGTTTTATTTTTCCTGACGAAGTTATTATCAAAGAACCTTTGCTTTTAAAGCATGAGTCAGAAGTTATTATAAAATAAGACACGATATCGTAACTTAATATTTTTATATTACAATATACAAGATAGAGAGTGGCATAAGTAGAGATTTTTGTTTCGGCATTTTTTTAGATAAGGATGGATAATTTCTATTATTTGTATTATTCAGACTACTGCGCTCATTTTAGATATTATTCTCACAACGTTTCGGCCGATGTAAACCCCGACCTTCTTCACGTGCATCTTGTCGAACTCGGGAAACTTTATGTCTAACTGAGGAATCTATACGGAATTTCGAATGTAACTCTTCAATTAATCGACGAGGGTAGCTTGCTCTCGTTCCGTCAGCCATCACCGGGTAAAAATCTTCAGTAATTCGCAATTGTATTTGGCGTAACTGGTATAAGTGCTAAGCAATAATCAGTTCTAAGTGACAGTCTTCTAGGGGTTGAAGGGTCAATCTTCAGTACGTTCGATACTTAGAATAATAACAGTTCGACATAATGCTCTTGACGAAAGTAAGAGGTTACATCGTCTGAAACGTTGTGAGAATAACATACAATATGAGAGCAGTAGTCCGAATAATCCAAATAATATAAATAAGTATAGTATGCAAAAAAATGTTTCTTCTAAATAAGGGTTAAGAAATTAAGTTTACTTGTGAAAAAAAGTGACGTAGAAAATATGTAATTACGTAAGAGAGTAAACACTTACAAATAGCAAACGGAAAACGACCTCTTAGGTTTTGGTCTGTGAGGGAAGCAGGCGTATTTTTAGGTATCCTTCCCTCTCCCCTACGGTGGACGTTGAAGAAACTAAAACTTGGTAGTATTGGGTATTATGCTAATAGTGAATACTCTAAAGAAAAATATACTGTACAAATAAATAAAACTAGAAAAGAGATTACGAAAACCGAAAGCGATAAACGTGTGTTGTTGATTTCATTAGTACGACGAAATGCAGCTATGTGTGCATTGCTCTTGCAATTAGCACACACCTGTCGCATCTCAGAAGTATACTTAGATGTATCTACAATAAGCTTCGATAATTAAATATGTGCGTTTTACGATGAAAATGGTATTTCAAAACGAAGCTTGAGAGCGACCGACTCACAAAACTTCTCATAGAAAGTAGATTTAAATTTCCGTTGACGATTCTTTTACGCCAGAATCCAGTCTCTTCATACCCTCCGCTGCTTCTAAAATATTATATTTCTAAAAAATTAAATGTGTAATTTTTGTATGGAAGTCGCTCCAAATAAGGTATTAAGCGACTTGCTTTAAGGGGCTAAATAAACGAAATATGATTATCGCAAAGACATGAGATGCCCATTGAACTTAATCTTGTAAAGAACAAAGATAAAAACAGTCAGCAGGAAGAGAGTTCCACAAGTCTACGATTTTGGGAAAAAGCTACTGGAATAGGAAGCTGTATTAAAACGAGGTGCCAAAACGGCGAACTGATGAACACCAAATTAACCCGTAATGTTCGCTATTAACCATACTAATTGTTTAGCTATATTTGATAGTAGTAGTAGTAGTAGTTATAGTAGTAGTAGTAGTAGTAGTAGTAGTAGTAGTAGTAGTAGTAGTAGTAGTTGAAAACGAAATACACTGTTCAGTATTGAAGTAGAAACAAACAAAATAATCATTTAAACAAAGCTGATTAAGGGGGCACTTTCTCAATCTAATGACAGGCACTTTCCGTCCCTTATACGTAACTCTGGCACGGCCTATACTTGAGTATGGCATCTCAAGCATCAACTCCTTATATAAAAGAAGATATGCTACACTTCGAGCGTGTTCAACGGTTGGCAACCATGATGATAACGGTATTCTCCACAATTACTTACAAAAAGCGGCTCCAATGACTAAATCTGTTCTCACTTAAACAACAGAAGATGCGAGGAGACTAGGTGCTGGCGTACAACATTGTCAACAGCAATTTGAATATACCTTTCCATGGGTTTTTCACCTGAGCGACAACTCGCAGTCTCCATGGGTGACTGGAAAAAGTGTACAACCGTTCCTTTAAGCTTAATGGAAGAAAGTTAGCGTTCTCTGTCAGTGTTTCTGCTGCGTGGAACAACCTTCCAGCGGAGGTCGTGACGATGACAACCATATCCCGGTGTAATCGGCCTTGGACAAACATTCAAAATATATGAGGATGTAAATGTTTGTTGTCTGTTTCTTTGCATGGTTTGATGCATTTTGATATTTTTGTGAAATAAATGTGATTATTTGATTATAAGCAAGAAAACAGACATGATAATAGTCAATAAGAGGGAAGCTGGTTACAGAGTACAGCTATAAGAAGCAGAAAACTCAAGGCATAGAACTTGCCAGAGAGCTTAAGAGTGCATGTCACATAAAAACTACTATAATAGCGATAATTAAAGGATATAGTTCCGAAATGCCTGGAAAAAGGTCTAGGTAAAATTGGAATAAATAATAACACAATACAAACCACTGCACTTATAAAAACAGCTGGCATATCGAGGAAAATCCTCGAGTGCTGAAACCAATATACATAACCGGATTACATTAAACAACAACATATAAACTGAAATAAAATTGCATTAAGGTCAAACACAATTAAATGTATAGATTGGGCATATGAAGACGAAAAGAAGGCAGCTGGGATTAGTTAGATAAATAAAATATATATAAGAAGAATATTATAACCTGTCATTGCCCCTAAATACCGCAGTGGTATCAACATAGGTTGGACAAAATTCACCTACTATTCTTAAGGAACTAAAAATAGAAAAAAGCAAAATTAGAGAAAGGTAAACTGACTCCTCCAACGTTTCACATCCGACAATAGTACAGAAGCTTGTAATTGTGAAACTAAACATAGTTACCAACAAAACCTTGGTAGAAAACTAGACTAAACTCCCTAATCAATGAACTATAAAGAAAGCTAACGATGTGAATGATGTTGAAGAGGTCAGACAAGGAATGAAATAGGGAAAATACAACTGACAAAGGCTAAACAATAAACGTACAAAATTAAAGCAAAAGGTGCTAGCAAAAAAAGGCATACTGAGAATATATATGTACAAATCAGAACAGTACAAACAAAACACTAACATTACAAACAACTGAAATTAAATGTTCCTTTGTGAGTGGTAAGACACAAATACGAAAAATAATTTTTAGATGAAAACGATTCTGTGTAGCTCAACAATAATAAATATTTATTATATAAATACAACTTAAAATAAATTACTTTCAAATGAGGACGTATTTAATTTTCTGTCGCTGAGCGAACGTCCATTGAAATGTTTTCCCCATTTGTCGGCTTGCCAATCCACATAACTCTGCTTTCTTAAATGCTGCTTTGATCAAGGGAGATAACAGAGGGAACAAACTTCATCCACTTAAAACACTATTTTTCTAGGTGGATATGCGTTTCATCTAACAACAACGAAACCCAGATTTACCAAAACGTAAATAGAAGAATAACAAAAACAGAACAAACGGTCTGGAATTTCAAAGAGACTGGAGTAATATATGGGCGAAACAAAAAGACCACAGTAGAAATGGTGTGTATCCGAAGAAACGTGAAGAGATATATTGAGGAAATCGTAGCAGAAACAGAAACAGAAACAGAAATTAATGGAAAAAAACTTAAAACGACCTCAAGAAAAATGGCAAAACTAGCAAGCACCGGGATAGAATAGAATATATAGATTTTGGTTTAAGAAATTTTCTAGCCGACATGAAAGACCAGCAGAAGATATAAGATGTTTACGCTAAACAGACACACTGACGGGACGATTAAAACCACATAAATCAAATAGAATACCGAGAAGGGAATGATCCTTGGCAACTACAGACCGATAACCTGTCTACCAACCATGTATTAATATGGAAATATTATGGAAATATTTACGTGATAACTCAGCGATGTAATCTACTATTCCTTTAAAAACTGAGTACTATATCACGGGGGATAAAAGGATGTCAGAAAACGACTAGAAAAAAAGACAATATCCATGATATAACTCGCCTCCAAGAAAGCATATGACAACATTTCTTTAAACATGAATAATTGAGTGCGTGAAAATGTACAAAATATCTTTTAAAAATTTAAACTTTATGAATAAAGAAAATAATAATATGAAGACTGGAACTAACAACTGCGGACCAGAATCAGATGAAGATATAAATACAGAAGTGCATTTTCCAGAAGGAATTACTATCATCATTACTTTTTATTATAGTGGTGATCCAACATACTCATGAGATGTAATGCCGGATACAAAAGTACAGAAAGAAAGGAAAACTAAACCATCGCATATATAGGGATAGTCTTAGTCTATTTACGAAAACAAAGAATCCAGAAATACTAACACAAATTAGAAGTTTTACCAGGATATAGTATTGAATGATATAAGGGATGATGGTGTGCGTTGCCTACCGGCCACCGTGGAAGGATAGAGTGACGTCATAAGTCAGGTGACTTCCATTTTCCGTTGAGCTCAGTTTTTTTGAATTAGGCATTTCGTCCGCGTTGGACGTCTAGCAGCCAACGGCTGTTGTCTAAGCCAGCGGCACTTCCCCCTACTGGGGAACTTTAAATCAACCACGGTTCACAGCGATTGACTTTTCCGTAAAGCCAATAAACTGTCGACTTGTGGTTTGTTTTGGGACAGTTTTCCTTTTTCCAGCGTGATATAAAATAACTCCTTCGAATTAAAGATGGCGGACAGGTAATCCAAATTAAAGATGGTGGACAGATAATTGCCGTCGAGAGATGAGAATGGAATCCGGTTAAACAATGGGGCGAGCAGCCCATATCCAACAATAGGAAGAGATTTCAGAATGTAAAAGTGTGCCCTACATGAGATGAAGAAGGAAAAAAATCAAAAGAATGAGAGACACAGAACTGTCGAATTAGGAGATAATGCCACTATGTCATCGTGATAGCTACACAGGCATTCTGGAAGCAAACACAATAAAATCAACAGATATGAAAGAAATGATTAAAAGAGAAAACCTTAGAAGAACAAGAAACTTCCTTGAAAATAAATTATATAGTATAAACATAATAAAAGAAATTAATACTCAGCCAGTATTCTTGTAATATACTGTAGACCCTTCATAAACTGTACTAAATAACTCAGAAACCAGGATTTAAAAAAAAACAGGAAAAACTAGCAAAAAAAATTAAAAGAGGTATACGCGCAATAAACATACCGGAATGGATGACTAAAATAACATGAATTCAAAAGGACGCCTGGAAGCGTACAATGCCATGATATAGGAATGGTTTTCCAAATAAAAAAGTATGCACTACTTGAGATAAAGAAATATAAACTTTCACCAACAGAAGGCATGAAACTGCCCAATCGATAAATGAAGGATCCTAATGGCCACGAATAAAGAACTCAAGATATACATAACAACAAGGCGCAGAAAAGCTGATTACCGTCGCCAAACAGAGGTTAACAATACAAAGGAGCAGCAAAACAGGAAACAAAAAGACGAAGAAAATAAAAGTAGGAAGATAAGCGACTATATGGACCATATATAAAACAACATGCAACCGAATGATGATAATGACCACGATAAAAAAAACTCTAGATATACATAACACAAAGTGATAAAGGCTAATTACAGCCGCCAAAAGAAGCTTAACAATACAAAAGGGCAGCAAAAAAGGAAACAAAAAGACGAGGAAACAAAAGTAGGAAGAGAAGTGACTATTTGGACCATGTATAAAACAACATGTAGCCGAATAATGATAATGACCACGATAAAAAAAACTCTAGATATACATAGCACAAAGTGAAGAAGGGCTAATTTCCGCCGCCAAAAGAAGCTTAACAATACATAAAGCAGCTAAACAGGAAACAAAAAGACGAGAACATTAGAGTAAAAAGAGACGCGACTCTATGGGCCATATAGGAAACAACATGCAGCCGAATGATGATAATGGACACGATAAAAGAACTCTATATATAAATAACACAAAGTGAAGAAAGGCTGATTTCCGCCGCCAAAAGAAGGTTGACAATACAAAGGGCAGCAAAACAGGCAACAAAAAAGATGAGAGAATAAAATTAGGAAGAGAAGCGACTATTGGAACCATATATAAAACAACATGCATCTGAATGATTATAATGGCCACGATGAAAAAAACTCTGGATATACATAACACAAAGTTGCAAAAGGGCTAATTACGCCGCCAAAAGAAGGTTAACAACAGAAGGAGCAGCAAAACAGGAAACAAAAACACGAGGAAGTAAAGTAGAAAAAGAAGCGACTATACGGACAATATAATAACCGGTCACATTATCGGCGCCCGATAAAACCTACGCATAGTCACGAGAAGTACACTTGAAAAGAGAAATGAAATCACTACTAATAGCCGCAGAAAACAGCGCTCCACCGCCATCTTCAGTCCAACTCCTCGTCACCGTTGAAGGAGAAGCGGCAACGTGGTTGTGTCAGATCTATTTGGCTGACAGAGCTCTGGTGAAAACCCAGGATAAATCGGCGTAAAGATTCGTCATGCTCTCGTTGTCTCTGCCTTTATATGTTGCAAGCAAAGACGTGTCAGACACAAAACCACAAATCAATGGAGTGGAAGTGGCCACAATGCTTCTTTTGTGTGTCCTAGGCCAAACTTTCCACGGCTACGCATGCAACCGCTGAGTCATGAAATTCTTGAAGCCGAAGAAACTTCTGCAATTATGCAGGTTAACAAAAAGCTACGACCAACGAGAAGGACTTCATGCAGACCACACAACCTTGTGACACGATCTTCGTCAGTTGTATGCAGAAATCCGAAGCGCTTAACAAGCAAATAAAACAAAACAAACCGATCACAAACAACTGAATAAAAGCCAAGATAAACAAGGCCCAGTTAAACTCTTTTTACGGCTAGATCAAAAGACACACCATTTGTATCACTCTAGGTCAGGGTTAGTCGAAATTGTCTACGACGTATGCTAAATCCAGTAGTACCAACTGCTCGAGGCTTATACAAGCCGTTATCTTGTTTACGTAACCCGAGAACGAGCACAGTTTGTAACAGTAGAAGCAGGTGTTCTCGCCCTTTTTTTCAGTAGCGTGGATAATTGGGCGTGAATGGATAACGTATTCCGAGCAAGTCGTTAAGGGTTTTGAGATATTCCGATCCAGGCGACCATTTTCACTGAGAGCGGATCTCTTCCTTCGACCATCCGAGCCACTTCTCGAGCGAACTCGAAGCTGAACTCACCACAAAATGCCTATATCGTATCTTTCTTGTCTGAAAATGGTCACTTGAACGATAATTAGGATTGAGATATTTTTTACGGCACATCAACCATATAGGTCATGTTTTTGTGATATAAAATGTATTCATAAAATAGTAATTTGATAAAAGTTTTGGAAAAAATGCTATTTAATTGAATCTTAGGTTTTTCCTATAGAAGGTGAAGGTGATTTATTTCAGGTTGTCTAATATTAAGGAGATTGACACATTTTCAGAAAACATGGTGAGGTTTCGTTTGTGACAATATTTTTCGTCGGTGTTCCTATATCATTTACAGTCGATTAGAATATTTTTTGTTGGTGTTCCTATATCATTTACAGTCGATTAGAATATTTTTTGTCGCTGTTCATATATCATTTACAGTCGATTAGAATATTTTTCGTCAGTGTTCCTATATCATTTACAGTCGATTAGAATATTTTTTGTAGGTGTTCCTATATCATTTACAGTCGATTAGAATATTTTTCGTCAGTGTTCCTATATCATTTACAGCCGATTAGAATATTTTTTGTAGGTGTTCCTATATCATTTACAGTCGATTAGAATATACTTGCCTGTGATTAGGTGATCGCACTAGGTACACTGAGGTGAAGCTTCCGCGCTGGGAAACTATGTGTGTGTTAAATATGTATCTCCGATTCTGATTCTACTTTATAATATATCTTGTCTTCGATCAGGTAGTAATTCCAAGTTTTCTCTGCTAACCGTCAGCTGATGTTGGTATAATTTGTTGTTTGGGAACATATCTTTAAAGGAAGACTTTTGTGCGTTATTCGACATTTGGTTAAGAACTATAGTTTTACGCTGGCTGTCAACCCCCAAGCAGTAAATCAATCTAGGGAAGACGACCCAGACCATATATTTCCACGCAGACTTCTCTATCACGGTTCGGTTCAGAAATGCCAGCCTCTCAGCATGTCAATGATTTGTCAGGTTTGGTATTCCCAAGACCCTTTATGCGGATACATGGCGGCCTGACGCTGAAATATGTTTAACAGATTCGCAGACAATGGAAGTACAGACGATTAGTACAGACGATTAGTAAAGGATCGAAGGAAAGATGTGCATCGTACAAGCATCAGCTTTACATTTTAAGGAAAACCTTTTTCGAAGTCAAATCCGGACCGACCGACGATCCTAACTGTATTCTGCATTTCCGGCGATTATTCTTAACTTCAATTCACCCCACATAAGGCACACTGCCACTGAGACGTAAGGAGTTATTGTGAATGTGAGGCCATATTTATAAGGACACGCTAAGTCGGGAGTTGTGCAGCGCGATGTTTGTTCACATTGAATTTAAATTTGGGTAACGTCGGGGAAACAGGAAACAGGGAGGGAATTTCGAAGACAGGCGGTTCAACGAAAAGAAGCTACTATAGTAGAAAAACCTCTAAAGTAAAGGATGTAATGTTGCTGTTTGTCGGGTTTTTCGGGTTTTTTTAGGGTAGTTACGTTGAGGGGGCAAAAGTGCAGCAAGTTCGTTGGATAACATTCCGTTGAAGTACTTGTAAAACAAGCACAGGGATGCAACATTGCGACAGTGGGGCAGGGGCTGATACTTGGTAGACAGTGTGCGAGATCTGGCCCAACCAAACCCCTGCTGTTGAATTCGGCTCACATAACCACTTCCTACTGAGCGCCTCCGCCACTGCATAGATGTCTTCGGAACACGAGATAAAGACATTTGCAGCATCAACGAAGACAAACCTTGACTCAAGTTTTACTAGGGAGAGAAATTCAGCGTAGGACAGTACTTGTCGTTGCGTCCCTGAGTCTGCAAAGAAATGACTCAAACCATGACCAACCGAACCGACCTGAATATTCAAAATGAGTCCGAATGCTTTCCGTTTACCCGCATCACTTACGTTGGGGCTTTTTGTACAGAGTTAAAAATCCATTTGCGCAATTTCGGTTCAAATCCGACGGCGTCTAGTACATATGCTAATAAGGTGATTGTCAACCCTATCAAAACCTTCAACTGATCCAAATTGATCAGCGCGGTTTTGGGGTTGTCTTTTACCCCTGCTATACAAGTGCGAACGAACCGCACGTTGTTTTAGATCGATCTAATCTTCACAGCAAAATTCTAATCAGGCTCAATCAGATCCTAAATAACAGTCTGCTTCCCGTTCGACATTATTAGTAAGAAAGAAATATATATATTTACTTGAAAATGGATGGCGTCAGAAATGAGTTCTCAAAAGTTATCATTCATCCTTTATGACGTTATTCATGAAAAATAAGTTATTGTTTTGGATGTTTACAATTGGTGACGTACTTAAAACCTCACACATTTAAAAGACTCTTCAAAGACAAGACGACAAAGGTAAGTGTGTTATAATTATTATGATTTTGTAAAGATTAAAAGTTTATACTTCGCAGAAAGAACAGAATCTTAATCTAAGCTCGGCATATTAATTGGGCCGCTCATACTCATAATACACGCCAATCATCATAATACCACATTCATTCTATCGCCAAATTCCAAGCCCTATATGGGTTGGCTACAAAAAATATTTCGAAATGAAAATGATGAAAAGTTCGGTACTTCTTCGGGGTAGGATCCGAAATAACTTTGACCTCAATCTTAACCCTAACCCTAACACTAAACTTAACCTTAACCCTTACCCTAACTCTACCGCTAACCCTAACCGTAACATGACCTTTACCCTAACCCTAACCCCAACTCTACCCTAACGATGCGTTGAAAGTTAGTTCGGGTGCTAATGTAGAGAAGCACCAAAAGTTAATTGTAGAAAATGTGTCTTGATAATTCTACAGAATTTCAAACGAACTGGGTTTTTTTACCCTAACCTAACCTAACTCTAAACTAACGCTTAGCTAAGTTTTAGGTTTACTTCGACAAAATTCGGTTTGGTTCGGTTCAAATCTTGTAAAAGTTTATTTTCCTTTTTGTAAATATATATCTATGTATACATGCCTAGTTATCTGTTTTTATTACGGCCGTAAGTTTTCTTTTATTACTGATTTAACTTCTTTCTAACACAACCATCTTATATTTTCTTTACTCATTTCTTATTCTGAATTTTCTAATTTATTGTGTGCTTTATAAAATGAACATTATTTTTTTAGAAGCGAAAAGCAAGTTAAATTTCACATGTTTGGTTTCTGCAGATTCTTTGTGTAAGAACACAATTATTTAAATACTAGCTGGCTTCGCCTGCTCGTTATCACTTGGCAATTAAATTCCTATTTATTACTTGAAATCATTGATACGAAACTAATTGATAGGAAACAGAAACAAAAATAACTCTCTCTTTTCCTTTCACTTTCTCCTCTCTCTCTCTCTCTCTCTCTCTCTCTATATATATATATATATATATATATATATATATATATATATATATATACATATATTGATAAAGGAAAAACGACAAAACTAATCGATAATAAGACAAAACTAATCGATAAGACAAATTTAATCGATAAAAAAAGAAATACATAACTCTCTCTATCTCTATCTCTCTTTCTGTCTCACTTCGTTCTATTTTAATAATAAAGAGAGTATTTGTTGTGTCTATATAACCAGTGAAAATTATTTTCGATTTTTTGTCATTATCAAATATTAGCAAGATTAAATTTGCATACGTGCACTTTTTTTATATGAGAAGCTGAGAAAAATGTTTGGACTATAAAACGGGGATATTTTGTTTGAGTTGACATAATTATTGGCAACATTTTTTATTTACAATGTATTTGAATGCTGTTTATACTACTTCTATTAATTAACAATTGATATTTCTTCTCGTGGGCGTTTGTATTACAGAAGATTAGAACAACATCGGTACCGTCAGTTTCAAATCCTAACAAAGGGGACATATAACAGACCTCTTTACCGAACTCTCTTCAGCCTCTGTTTATGTCTGTCTGACAGGAAAATATTAATAAATATTACGCTCTTATTTATTTTTCGCTTTACAATCGAGCACAACAGGAGTTCTCTCCCACTAATCTTATTGGGCCATTCATACTCATAATACACACCATCACCATAATACCACATTCACTCACCATAATATCGCATTCATTCTATGGCCAAATTGCAAGCCCTATATGGGATATGGGTTGGCTACTTAAAATATTTAGAAATGAAAATGATAAAAAGTTCAATACTTCTTCGGAGTAGGAACCGAGATAACTTTATATATATATATATATATATATATATATATATATATATATATATATATATATATATATATATATATATATATATATATATATATATATATATATATATATATATATATATATGAGAGAGAGAGAGAGAGAGTGGGTGTGTGTGTCGTGTCCACGTTTGGTTCATGCTTAGATGAATATTCATATGTATATAGGTGTGACCAATGATAAGTGGCCTGTTTGGAAAATATCAATTTTAGTTCGCTGTTTTCAAGAACTCTCTTAACACTTAATTAAAAGCTTGAAAAAAGAAATGGTTCTCGAAAATGTCCTAAAGAATATCCTAACACAAAAACAAACAGAATTACTATGCGTCCAATAAACTCGGCACGAAATTGTAAGTTGTGCGTTTATTTGTTTATATATTTTCAGTTTTTATTTGATAATTTTTAACCAACTTCTTCGCTTACGATTTTCCATTGACTGGTTACACACATACACACACACACACACACACACACATATATATATATATATATATATATATATATATATATATATATATATATATATATATATATATATATATATATATACAAAGACACTATTTTATTACCTAATTAAGACAAAACAAAAGTGTAAATGTCACATGTGTTGTTATTTCTTGATTTATATAAATGTTTTGATTGCAAATATACCAGCATGTAATTTGTTTCCAACGGCTACTTCTTTATAATTAAAAATAATCTTCGATTCGTCAATTTTCCCTTGCAATGCAACATCAACATTAAAGTATAAATACTTCCGAGCAACACCGGATTGGAATAGCTATTTTTTAAAAATATTTATATATCGTTTCCAACTGAAATATTGTATGTATATAAATATTAAAATAGCAACTATTCAGTTTAATAGAACCTAATCAAACATGGCGCAATATACAATTTTACGAAAAATTATTTTAATTTTCTAAGTTTGGGTTCTTTCATTTTTACACGGATTGGGAGGCAATCCTTTTTAGAATTTTGAGACATAAAGAAATAATTCAACAGTTCGTTAAAAGTCAGAATTATTTTAATTTTCTAATAAGCTCCGACCGCTCGTGTTTCAAGGATAATGAAAATAAAATAAATTGAAATTATAATTATTTACGAGTTAAATTTTACGAGAAGGAAAACTTTAAAATTAAAAAGAATCTTGGGTTCCTCAATTTTTCCAGGCAATGTGAAAAGAATTAAAGTATATATACTGCTTGGGGTGTAAAATTGCGGCAAATCGTCAAACGTTCCAGAGATTTATAATTAAAAATAGTGTTCGTTTCCTCAATTTTACCTAGCAATGCGACATAAGCATGAAAGTATAGATATTCTCGGGCAACGCCGGATCGGAACAACTAGTTTTAAAATATTTATATATTGTTTTCAACTGAAATATTAGTTATATATAAATATTAAACGAGCAACTATTCCGTTTAATAGAATATAATCAAACATGGCAGTCATATAAAATTGTATTATAAATGTACTTGAAACATTCTTCTTTCTCTTTCAGTGCTTCTTCAAAAATATCCGATTGGAAAGAAAATGAGGTCTACAAGACCAATACATTGCCCCGAGTAAGTATAATAGTGTCAAATATATAACAGTGTCGAAAATATCCTAATTACAAAGAAAATATTGTCAAAATAAAATAGTGTCAAATATATAGTTATATAGTCTCGGATTACAAAGAAAATAGTGTCAGCTATGTAATAGTGTCAAATATATTACAAAAGAGGTAAGTTCGCACGAATGAAATATCCCCCGTTCCCAAGTAAGTATAATAATCTGATTACGACAGTTTCTTGGAGACATGAAAAGTGTACACTAGAAAAGAGGTACATGTATTAACCAGATTCGGTTGAGTTTTTGGGATACCTCGGTTCGAGAACAATTAGATTTTTCATTGACTTTGTTTGGAGGGCGGCAATTTTAGAAGATAGAAAAGAATGAATATGCTCCAGGGAATTTATCTGACTATTGTCATTATACATCACTTTACCTTAAAAATAGCACTATAACGGTTTACAATGATAGAAAAAGATGCCAACACAGATTTATCGCAAAGTCTGAGAGATGAGTTTCGGAATGTTTTAGATGTGGTTTGATAATTTGTATTATTGGGATTGGAAATATCGTAGTCTTTGTTAGTGGTAAGACACAAATATGAAAAAATAATTTGGATAAAAACACTTGTGTATGGATCAACAAATCTAATTATTTATTATATATTTACAACTAGAAAACGAATTACTTTGAAAATGAGGACGCATTTAATTTTAGTCGCTGAGCGAAACGTCCACTGAATGTCGTTCTCCAAATGTCGGCTGGTCGAATGCAAGGCACATAGCTCTGCTTTCTAAAACACTTTTTTGATCAAGCAAAACAACAAAAAGCAAAGAGTTACTTCCTTTTCAAAAACAAAACATTTAATCATTATTCTTATGTTGAAAACCTGCTTCCATCTAACAGGATTATTCGTGCATCTTGTCGGACACGGAAATATTTACGTCGAATTCGTCAATCTGTACGGAATTCCCGAGTTCGACGTAAAGATTCCTGGGTTCGACAGGACGCACCTGAATATGGTCGGGGGTTGCAATGGCCGAAAGGTTGTGAGAATAACATCTAAGATGAGAACAGTAGTCCGAATAATCAAAAAATCAAAAAAGAAAGATAAGTTATTTGTACAAATTCTACTTTCAATTTCGGCTCGTTAGTCAACTGGTTAAGACTACATCGGCGACAGGTTGTCCCTCTTTCTGGCGCAGAGGTTCGAATCCTGTGCGAGTCTCATTTGTCTTTTTCATTCCCAGTCCCGTGAACTAAAATACCCGTTTATTTAAAGTTATAACTCACGAAAACTGTAAAATAAAAAAGCAGCGCAATAGATATAATATTGTTGAATGTAACTTTTAAGCCTTACTATATAGATAGGTAAATTGTGATAAACACAGTAGGATACATATGTACATAAATACATAGATATGGACAAAGATAGATAGATAGATAGATAGATAGATAGATAGATAGATAGATAGATAGATAGATATGAGCTAAGTGGTATAGACAGGCAGAGAGATAGTGAGATAGACAGATATGAACTAACATAGATAGATAGATCGATAGATAGATAGTTAGATAGATAGATATAAAGTTAGATAGATAGATAGATAGATAGATAGATAGATAGATAGATAGATAGATAGATAGATATAGAAATAATGAGATAGACAGATAGATAGATAGATAGATAGATAGATAGATAGATAGATAGATGTAAAAGAAAGTATTTGGTATAAATAGATTTAAATTGACCGATTTCAATTTCCTGGTGTCAAGACTACAGTGCACTAACACTGTTGGGAACTTTCAGATTAAAACATTATTTAATTGATAATTTTTAATTAATGTTTAAATCGGATTGCGCTTTTATTTTATTTTATTTTCGCACTCTTTTTACCGATATGTCGATGGAGGCTTGAATAAATTAATGAAAATATGGATAGATAAATAGAGAGAACGGAGTCTGGTTATCACCGCTAAATTCAGTACCATAGTGAACAATACAGAGAGCAGCGAAACGCGAAATGGAAATGCGAGAAAAACAAAATGGGAAAGAAAATCGTTACATTGACTATGTCTAAAATTGGCTAACGAATTTGCGCGCGCAAAAAACAGACAGATAGATAGATAGGAAACACATAATAGAGGTTGATAACCGCCACCATAAATAGCACAAATGTGAACAATACATAGAGCAGCGAAACGGGAATCGTAAACGAAAGTCAAGCAAAATATGAAGCCAAACACCTACATTGACAATGTATAAAACTAGCTAAAGAATTTATGTGCGAAAAAAGATAGATAGATAGATAGATAGATAGATAGATAGATAGATAGATAGATAGATAGATAGATAGATAGATAGGTAACACATAATAGAGGCTGATTATCGCTACCATGAATAGCAATAAGTTGAATAATACAGAGAGCATTGAAATGGGAATCAAAAAGGTCAGTAAAGCTAAATATGAAGCGAAACACCGACATTGACTCTATATAAAACTGTCTAGGGAATTTGCGAGCGTACAAAAAAATAAGATAGATAAGTTGTGACTGTTGTTTTCGTATTCTTTAAATGATTCTATTGATTCAATTGAAATTGTCTTTCTTTGTCTCTTTAGATCTTTGGAAGAAATCTTCTTGTCTCGTCGGTACCGTCAAGATTTTCGGAATTTTCTCGTCAAGCACGACGCTGTGGCACCGCTTCTGTTCCTGGAAGCGGTCAAATGTATGATGAGGTTAGGAAATGGTTCTGAAAAAGAAATGGCACATGCACGAAAAATACATAGAAAATTTTTCGGAAAAGAAACCAATTACGGTAAAGGAACCTCGATGATTTCATTGTTGACTTTAATCTCTGCCTACTGACGAGTAAAGAAGTAGCCGTTCATTTATTATTTAAAGACACCAAACAGACATATGTTACCTGACCAGTGAGTTCTGTCACAAACCAGACATACCTTTAACTCGTCATAGTATGATGTCGATTCAAATCTTTATGTGTGACGTTGTCTCTTATGGTGTTTTGTCACATACCCATTATCTTTGTTGAGTAGATTTCTTGTAACTTTTTTAAGATGCCATGTATAAACCAAAAAAAACTGATAATCCCGACTTACTTAGTATCTTCCTTCGGTAGTCGATTGTCTAGCACGTAGAGGATTGTTTTCTCTGGTAAATTAACACGGGGAAAACTCGGAACAAATAGGATTTTATGTTAACTTTTATTGCTTATTCTTACACTGAGTTCTGTATGTTCATCAGACTCCCTAATGAAGCTCGTTGGGGGAGCAAAGCACAAGATGTTCTCGCTTTTCGAAATCAAATAAGCGTCACCTGTTTTCCAATCAGCTCACTGTATTTATCAAAGCAAATGTTTATCTTAATAATTTTACCGACTAGATTTTCTAAATCAAAACCTATCAAAACAACCCCGCCTTGAATTTCAGATACAATCAAATCTCACATCACATACGTATTCCACTCGTTAAAACAAAATCACATTACTGAATTGAACCTTCATCATTCCTGATTTTCATAAATGACCTCCCGGATTACATCGTGCCTGAGATGGGTATATTTGTTGATGACACCACGCTCTATTCTAGACATGAAGGAAAATCAAACACATACATATAAAAGGAAATGGCTGAATCCTTAGAAAATGGCCTCTAATTTGTGGTGAAATGGAGCTATAATTCGATGGTTACATTTAATGCTATCAAGACAAAGCTCCTTTCTTTGAACAATTATAAGAAACCTTACCCACCATCGATTGCCCTTCCTGAGAGTCCAACATTCACCGTTATCATGAATTTGAATAAATACATAGAATATTCTGCCAAGTCAACTGAAAAGAAAGTATCATACTGTCGTTGTATTAAACGTCAATCTTTAAATCTGTCATACGCCACATTTTATTTTTTTAAGGGAGGGGGGGGGGGGCATTTGAGAAATGTAAACGTGGCTAGTTTTTTATCTAGATTCATACACCAGTCTCCATTACATGAGTTTGAAATCTCAACTGCGTTGGGTATTTCAACTGAGTGCTTATAAAGAGATCTTTTAAAAGAAGTAAATTTATGTTTAAAAAATGCGACGTTTAAATTCTGCTATCGACAAATAAGCAAAAAATGTAGTAATCAATTGTTACGCGTCTTTCTATTCGACAAAACTTGTTCAAAATTACGCAGATTATCTTCTACGTATTTCTTTCTACGCACATACTAGATACAACGTTTTCATTCAGGCGAAACGAACATAGCATCAGAGCCGTCTATAAAAGACTTCTCGTATAGAAAGACATCCTTTCTTTGGATTTAATTTATTAAATAAAATTATGCGTTTGTACCGCTCTTTTTACGACTATACGTCTACTTAAATTACCTTTCTTACTCTCTCTTTCTCTCATTCACCCCCTTTTCTTTATCTTTCTCACTTTCTCACTTTTGATTTATGTTTTTTTCATTTATATCTCTCCATCTCCATTATGTCTCTCTTGCGCGCTCTCTCTCTCTCTCTTTCTCTTTCTCTTTCTCTCTCTCTCTCTCTCTCTCTTCCCTTCTTACTCTTTCTTTCTCTTTGTATATCTCATTTGCTTTCTCTTTCTCTGTATATCTCGCTTTCGCCCCTTACCCTCTTACTCCCTCACCCTATCTCTTTCTCTCTGACTGTATTCTTTGGTATTATTTTTACCTCTCTCTGTCTCTTTCTATCAATCTTTCCCTCTCCCTCCCCTTTCTCTCTCTCCCTCTCTCTCTTTATCTCTGTATATTTCCCGTACGCCCCTTCCCCTTTTACTCCCTACCTCTATCTCTTTCTGTATGTGTATTTCTTGGTATTTCTCATGTTTACATACTCTCTGTATCCCCCCTCTATGTTTCTCTCTCTCTCTCGGTCTCAATCCCTCCCCCCTCTCTCTCTCTCTCTCTCTCTCTCTCTCTCTCTCTCTCTCTCTCAAGTTATATAGCATGATGACTACACTCGTTCTGACTAGTTGGTCTGTCGATGGTTTACTTCCTATACTGTGTTGTAAAAATTAACAGAACTTTAGAGTTGACATAATGTAGTCGGAGACTTGGGTAATGTGTCAGTATTTACTGGAAAACAGAAATGTAAAACTAATGTATACAAAAAGAGCTTATGTTGCTCGGGGTTAGGGAAAGAAGGCAAATTGAGAATCTGACTGGTGCTAATTCGAGATTGAGAAACTTTGGACTTTTGTTTGTATTTTGTTTGTTTCTTTAAGAGGGGTTTATTTGGAGAGACTTTCTGTTAGTCTTTTTACTTTTCTGTCTTAGAATGGTTGCCGATTTATATATCTGGCGAACCCCCGAATGAGTTTGTACTTCTATCGCGAATTTTCACTCGGAGCGACTATTTTGATTGGCTAACCAACCATAGATTCTTTTGTATTTTTCAACTATTTTATGATTAGTCAGTCAATCAAAGCCTTCGTTTCACGCATGTGAGAAGAGAATTCAGTCAATGTACAATATGGGTGAGTGGTCTCTCTGAATTCTGACAGGTGACTTTATTATTTGATGTGAGTAAAAGCACTCCGTGACCTTTTAAATTGTGAATCTGCATTTGGCTATCCGCGTTAGACAAAACTATGATTGTTTTTAATAGTTCGGACCGCACGATTAGTGTGGCCTTTAGAGTTGTAACCTCGCATTCCATAACGTGCGTCAGTTCAAAACAGAATCGCTTGAAATAATAATCTATCCTTCGAATTAGCCATGACCTTTTAAAGTATAAATAACAATGACTTTTCCAGAATTATTGTTTTCGTTTTTTGTATATATTTCATCTTTAGTCTCTATCTCGTTCTCCCCATTTATTTCACCCCCTTTCCTTCTCCTCCTCCTCTCTCTCACACATACACACACTTTTTGTCAATCACTCTCAATATCTGCGTATCTCACTCTATTTTTCACTCTCTCTCTCTCTCTCTCTCTCACTCACTCCTGCACTCTTCTTCGGTATCTATTTTCTCTCCCTTTCTCTTTTTCTCTCTTTCGCTCTCTCTTTTTCTCGTGCTCGCTTTATCTCTACATATCTCTCTGTGCCTAACTTTCCCTCGCTCTATCTCTATGGTTATCTCTCTGTATATCTCATTTCATACTCTCTTTAATTCTTCTCTCTGTGTCCATCTCTATTTCTGCTCTCTCTATATATATATATTTCGCTCTCTCTCTCTCCCTCTCTCTCTCTCTCTCTCTCTCTTGTTTTCTCTGCCAATGAGTTAACCTATGTATCTGTCTTTCTGCTTCTTATGCCATCTGTTTATATATCCCTCTATATCTCTCTTTCTCTCTCTCTCTCTTTCTCTCTGTGTTTTCTTAATTATTTAATCCGACCAGACAACTGTTAATATAAAAGATTTTTAAATAATCAGGGAACAATAAAAATTAATAAGGATGATAACGCATTTCAAGTTGACGAATATAATAGGTGCAGCCTAAATCTGAAAAATGGGTAACCAAATAAAAATTAAAAGCAAAAATGACTTGATTGTATTCCAGGCAACGTCGGACAGGTATGGCTAGTTTAATATAAGGATATCACGTCTTACCACCACAATTGAAAAAAAAAGTGCTTTTCTTCCTCCATGTACCTAGCGTCAGGCGGAATTTTAATAGAGATAAATTATTTGCAAGGGCTTCTTACCTGTGGAACACATTGCCGCATGACTGCTTCACTGCTGATTAAAACTTGGTCGTCTTCAAATCCAATAGCAACAAATTCCTGCCATGGACCGACTCTAAAGTAATCAAACGCAGTTCATATCAGTGATCAAAGTTAATACTCCCATAGTGTTCCTCATCTTTCGGCTGGCATTCATTCCCATCTCATTGAACCTTATCCTCGAGTGACTCTTGGCCTTGATAACCGGTGACCTCGAACATAAAAATATGATTACATATACAAGTAAAAACTATAACTTGATTTAATCCTATGCACCAGAAAATATAGACACGAAATTTACATTATGAGTTTGATTTGTCAAAAAATGCAACTAAAATAAGGATTTTGAAAAATTCTTTCAATGAAATAGTAATGCGTATTATTGTTTGTCTTAAAATCCAGGTCGAAAGTTATTTTGCGATGACAAAACGATTCATCTGATCGCAGAAGCCAAAGCCGTAAGCCCGAGTTTCTTATCGGCTGCATATATCCCAGTGAAGAAGTCTATGGAAAAGATTTGGTAAGAGCTTATATATATATATATATATATATATATATATATATATATATATATATATATATATATATATATACATATACATATATATATATACATATATATACATATACATATATATATATACATATATATACATATACATATATTTATACATATATATACATATACATATATATACACATATATATACATATACATATATATATATACATATACATATATATACACATATATACACACATATACATACACACATATATATACACATATATATATATACATATATATACACACATATATATACATATATATGCATATATATACAAATATATATGTATATATATATATGTATATATATATATATATTTATATATATATATATATATATTTATATATATATATATATATATATATATATATATATATATATATATATATATATATATACTATTAGAATACCCGCCCCAGGACGGGTATAAACAATACATATAATATTAGTTTTAAATTTTAATGGTGTTTTTGTTTTTCTTATGGGTAATGTTATCGTTTTGGTGGAACCCCCTAAATAGTAAAACTTACAAAAAGTAATGTGCCCACGTTACTCAACCTGTTGCCTAGAATACGTATTCCATAATTCATAATGGTAAGTTCAATAGTTTAGGATTTTACCAAGCACTTTCATATTATTAACACGCACGCGCAAACACCACTCATTTTAAAAATGTATTATTTAAAATAACTCAAAATTTGATGTAGAGCAATTCTTTTCTTTAAAGTCTTTTGCTTTAGTGGGCGCACCCCTAAATGTTAACATTTACAAAAATAATCATGTACCGATGTTAATAACCGTGTAGCCTTAAATATATATTCCAAAATGTATAATGATCCGTTCAATTAGTTTAGAAGATTATCATGTACATATAGTAATGGCGAATATATACATGACACAATTCGAAGACATGGGATTAGGTTCAGCTCCCTTAAAGCCTACCACATGGCTCAGATACGTTGATTACACCTTCATAACTTGGTCCCACCAGGAAAACATTCAGTCACTTCTGGACCATCTGAACACAATAAGACCATCTATACAGTTCATAATGGAGAAAGAAAAAGATAATCATCTGGCCTTCCTAGATATACTCATATCACGCACAGAGCAGGGTTTTACGACATCGGTATATCGTAAGCCCAGCTTCACCGGACAATACCTAAACTTCAACTCCAACTCTCATCACCCATACAGTATCAAACATGGAATCGTACGCCGTCTACAACACCGAGCACAGACAATAAGTAGCGACACCAAAACATATCTAAAAGATAAAAATACAAAAGATATATGGTCCCTACAACATCAGGACGGTATTCAAAAGTGAATCAACACCCAGAAGACACCTAGTCCGAGTAAAGCCACCCATAGAGAACATGACCAAGAACTGCATATACTCAATCCCATGTAGTTGTAGGAAAGTTTATAAGGGTGAAACATCTGCCCCCTCAAAGTAAGGGTGGAAGAACATCGAAAAGCAGTAACGAGAAGGGGAACCGAAAAAACTGTGTATAGCCCACCATGTACGGAAGAAGGGTTACTATCGCCCCCTCTTGGAAGAATTAAAAATAATAAACAGTGAGTCCCACTGAAAAGTGAAGTAACTAAAGAAAACACCTCACTTGCTCGGACATAGAGCTGAATACGATTAAAGAAAGAAAACCTTTAATAACAAACATAGGTTTAAGAGTACCCAAAATTGAGTTTTAGTTGTCTGATGACACATAGCCGTGAGGTCTAAACCGTTAGTTAGAGAAGTTGCAAGTTATCTGAAGGTGCTTAGTTCAATCCTGGGCGAAGGCGGTGAAAGTAACATTCAGCGTTAAGAATTAATGACTATAAAGAGATAGGATTCGATGCAGGACACCTGATGAACGGCGGAAACATTGTGAGCATGACACTCAAGTTGAGGAAGTCAGTCCGAACACTGAAATATATATATATATATATATATATATATATATATATATATATATATATAAACTTAACTTTATATATAGATAGACTAGGAACGTACCCGTCCCATGGCGGGTAAAATTTATTCCCCAAACAGAATATTTTTAGGTCCCTTTGTTTTTTAGAAGCAAACTTTGATTCATCAGCTTAAATGTTTAAATATGTATACTTTTTTTTAAACTCAGGAAGGAAACGGGGCGCCATACAAAATCCCTCTCTTTCTCTCCCTCTATCTATCTATCTATCTATCTATCGCTTTCTCTCTCTCGCTATCAAGATAAAGCTTATGTCTAGAATCCTTATTCCAATTTTGATCAAATTCTATTACATAATTTTTATTCTAGAATATATCTAAAACTTATGGCTTCAGCTTAAAGGGTCTTAAGATGAAATTGAAATCCACGGAACTTTGCTGAATTGGTGTCCAATAACTATGGATACCTTTATGATGTTATGGTGATCTACCCTATTTCGTGACTATATGAACGACACCACTCTCTACTCTCGTCATTTAAGTAAGCAATGGCTGAATCCTTAAAAAGTTACCTCCAGTCTGTAGTAGAATGGACTCATAAATGCTGTTAACATGTAATGCTGCTAAGACAAAGCTCCTTTCATTCAACAACGACAAGAAGCCTCTTCAGCCACCGACGGCAAGTAGCATCCTACCTTAGAGTCCAACGTTCAAGCTCATCGGCCTGACATTCACAGGTAACATGAATTGGAACAAATACATAGAAAACATTGCCAAGGCTGCTGCAAAGAAAGTGCACTCCCTCTACCGTGCTAGAAAACTTCTCACACCTGACAGTATCATATATCTCTACAAAGCCACCATTTGCCCATGCATGGAGTATTGTTGTCACATCTGGGTTGGTTTTAATATATATATATATATATATATATATATATATATATATATATATATATATATATATATATATATATATATATATATATATATATATTAGGATGTGGGTCCTTCTCGTAAAAAAACCCCGAAGAAACATCACAAATGCAACGTTTCTTTATCCACAAATAGTTGGGGGGTTTCCGGTGGAATCGTAAATAGATAACCATGAAATGTGACTTTGACCAGAATCGCTACGCGTTGTATACTATGGTATGAGATGTAATGCAGACTAGGGAGGAAACCAAATACACACGACAAAGGTGGATTACAACCAAAGAATTTATTTATAATTACTTATTCTAAGCTCTCGAAAGATTGACCACTTTAAGTTAAGTTGACAACAAGCTGTCATTCTGCATAATGGATAACTCTAGGCCACGCCTATTGAGTTCTCTTTCGGCTGTTTGCTGCATCACGCCGTGTTTGCTATTTAGATGTTAACTTACTAGACAATGTGTGTTGGGGCAGTGGTTCGAACTGTGTGACCGGCGGGATATTATTTCCTCTCATACTGGCGCATGAAACACAACTGTGGGTATGGGTTTATTTTGAAAGCCATATTTATTGATAAATAATTATATATATACAAGTTACACTTTTTCTAATATATATATATATATATATATATATATATAGAGAGAGAGAGAGAGAGAGAGAGAGAGAGAGAGAGAGAGTGGAGAGAGAGATTGTGAAAATACAAATTAAAATTGTATACATCAGATTGATTCACGAAGAGATCGAATTTCAATTTAAAAAGACAATCACCATATTTAGCATGACAAATCTTATAGATATATTTATTTTAAAATTTATTATATTGTAGATTATTTATCCTCTAAAGCAAGACATCGAATTTACAATTGTTTAACAAGGATGTAAACAGAAATTCGTCAACTGGGGAGAGCATGGCCGACAAACAGCAAATTTAGTAACCTGTCGATAATTCACACCAAAAAATGTGTTAATTGTATCAAAAGAATGTTTAAGGACGAAAACCGTCCCGGGTGTTATTAAAAAGACAAAGTTGAAGGAAAAAATCAAAACAGCAAATATCGGTGTATTACCGCTCCCATACCGAGCGAGAGTTTAGAAAAAGGGAGATAACCAAGTAAAATTAATTGATACTATATATATATATATATATATATATATATATATATATATATATATATATATATATATATACTAGCGGTATTCACCAGGCGTTGCCCGTATGGAGATATATTGCTTGTCAGAAATAATTTAAAATATAGTCATGTTTACAATTATTGCATTGAATAGAAATGTTAAAAATATAATTTCCAATATAAGGGCAAGTAATACAAACCTATTAGCGATGAAAAGCCTTATTGTTGATGCTGCGCGCCATATAGACAGCAATAAAACGGCAAATAGCTTTAACGATTCAAAACGAATTCTTTTTATTTAATTATTTAAAAATTTTTAAATACAAATACAATTATTTAAATGTTAAAATCTTTTTTATATAAATTCTTTACTGTTATATTCTTTTTTTAATTTAATTTTTGTTTATGAAATGAAGAAAATCTATTTAAAACAAATGATTTTTTTCCTTTACGTTCGAATGTATTTAAGTTATTTTATGGGCCTAACCGATAATTTCCACTAGTTGTGTATTTAGATTCTGTGAAAAGTGTAACCCTTATTGAAACTCATTCGAATGTCCTAACTGTTAATATATCGATTTCTGAATTAAAAAGGAAAGGCGGAAGGCCTAAAACTCAGCGTTTCGCTCAGCAGTTAGATGGGCTTTATCAAAAGAGAAAAGATAAAAGTGGCAAATCTAGTAGGAAGACTAGACATTATTAGGGATTGAATTATGAACATACTATGTACTTTTTTTTTCATTATGCTCATAGCACCATATAACCTTCTTTGTTTTTAATAGCTCTGATTCGCAGGTGTCGCCCTCTATCTACTCGAAAAAAGCTGAACTATTCGAAAACTGACTGTATTAGTGTCTTAGACACATGGTTTATATTTCATTAAAATTAAATGTACGTATTTGAAGTGTTAAGGGGGTTCTCTCCTCATGGTCCACTAAGAGGTGGAGGCATGTAGATATTCGGTACATAGTAGGTAACGTAGAGATTCAGGACCACTTACCCGGAGAATTTCATACATATGATATACATTTCCTCAAAATAGAATATATTTAAAGTTTTAAAGCAGGTCCAGCCTGTATAGCCCCTTAGGTTAGAAGGTTACTTCGAGATTCGGGACAACTTCCATTGTATTTCCCAGAAAGATTCATACATATGATTTAAATGACATGAAAATAGTGTATATTTTCAGTTTTAAGGGGGTTATGCCCTCATAGCCTCCTTCGGGGTGCACTTAGAGATTTGAGAACACATTTCTATGTACAAAACTGACAAGTTGAGTTGCTTCTTATAATTTTCCAGGTTCAGGAAGTATATTGGAACTTTTCAAAACAAATATCCAACGGTTCCGGAAAGTGAGATTCCACCTGTGGAAACGGAAACACAGAAACCTATTCGACGATCGTCTATGCGCGGTCAATGGGTAGAAAACATCGTGAGTATGAACACACACATATGAACACACACGCACAGACACACACACACATTATATATATATATATATATATATATATATATATATATAAAGTCAGTAAATGACTTACATATGCTCTGTTGTTACTGATTGACAATCATCGAGCTGAATCTTTTAAAGAGACTGCTAATTAAAAGGCACTGATAGTATATGCTAATATATATATTGTCATAATTAATATATATATATATATATATATATATATATATGTGTGTGTGTGTGTGTGTGTGTGTGTGTGTGTGTGTGTGTATTTGTATTAACAGGATTCACTTCTAAATAATTAACATTTCATTTTGAATTTTAAAACACAGCTGCTAGGCGTAAAGCGTCTGAGGTCTAGAATTGTGCTATATTTAGTTTTATTTAGTTTTATACGAAGGTGGAAATTCTCCGATTTTGTGAAACTTTGACAATAGGTATTAGACATCAATTAATAAATATTCCACAAATTTCAATTTTTTTTTAAGTATTTTAAAGTTGTTTAGGGGGCATAATATGGACAAAAACTCCGGCTTGAAGATTCCAAGACATAAGATTTGCATTGAATTTCATTTTTTTTTAAACCAAATTCGATGCCAAGATTTATTATTATTTTTATCAAACAAAAATTAAATATTCTGGCACAGGACAGGCCTTCATAAATGAATATTTAGACATTGTCTTTTGTTCCATCATTGCCGATCTATATTTTTCATCACACGATGTCTTCCGATGAGGAAAAATATTGGATTATTACGTACACACGCAGCCAGGCGTCTCTCTAATCAAATCTCGACATTAAGCAGTCTCTATTAAACAACAGGTGTGGTCGGCCGAGTTCGGCTCTTGTCGTCGTAGATCGGCAATAGGAAAAGGAATAGAAGAACAATGTCTAAATATTTATTGACAAAGGCCTGTCTTGTACGAAATATTTGATTTATTTGTAAAAAAATAAATATTGCAATCGAATTGGGTTAAATCATGATATTTTTTATCACACGATTGTCGTCCGATGTGTAAATATTTGATCATATATATATATATATATATATATATATATATATATATATATATATATATATATATGATGTTATTTTTAATGATCGAAAGTTGAAATAAATAATTAAAAACAAAAAATAGCAATGAACGAATGACGAAAAAAGCAGCTTTTCGAGATGAGGTGAAGAATCTTAAACATGGGCATTTCGTATGGTGTTTCATATCTCTCTCTCTATATATATATATATATATATATATATATATATATATAGAGAGAGAGAGAGAGAGAGAGAGAGAGAGAGAGAGAGAGAGAGAGAGAGAGAGAGAGAGAAAGAGATTGATGCAAGTGCACAAATACTTCTGTCATTAGGTGTTATTGTCGTAAATAATTAACGAAAAAACATTAATTGCAAATCACAATATAACGCACCGTTTTATTTATTAAATCCGTCCGATATTTTTGACTAATTTAAAAGTATAGTTAATACATTATTATATATATATATTTTTCTTTTAATTTATCTTTTCCATTGATAATTTCGGTGATTCATAGTGCCTTTAATAAACAAATATTTAATGAAGAAAAGCAGTGCGTGCAAGAGTTACATTACATTCGTTTAAAAATTGATCTCAACTGTTAGGTTTGATTTCTGCATGGATTACTTTCATTTATATTAAGTTAAATATTAGAAAAAGAAAAAAGATTATATATTTTTCCAACAAGTTTAAATTGCATCTAAAAATATTAAAAAATACAGGACGGCGGATTTAATAAACAAAAGGGTGAGTTAGAGTGATCTGTAAATAATTTGTTTTCGTTATATATATATATATATATATATATATATATATATATATATATATATATATTGGTACAGAAAAATTAGTACAACATCCGTACCGTCGGTTTCAAGCACAGAAGGACTTAGCCATCTAGCTCTCTTAAGCTGAAGAGAGCCGGATGGCTAAGTCCTTCTGTGCTTGAAACCGACGGTACGAATATTGTACACATTTTTCTGTGCCAAAATAAATAAATATAACGCTTTTAATTTTTAATTTTTAACTTTAATTCTCAATTAATCGAGCACTCTGCAGGGATTTGTCCTGCTATATTACAAAGAATTTATTTATATATATATATATATATATATATATATATATATATATATATATATATATATGCCTGATTAAAGACTACGTAGTCTTCAATCATACCTCTATAAATAACGACTTTCTGGCAATATATATATATATATATATATATATATATATATATATATATATATATGTATATATATATTGTATATATATAAGTATATATAAGTATATATATATATGTATATATGTATATATATATATATATATATATATATATATATTCATATATATATTGTCTAAATAACTATTGACCCTTGTCTTCGCGTGACATTTGGGCCTTGATCATCAGTGACTCGTTAAAAAACTATTTAGAGTAGAATTCCAAGAGTTCAATTATAGAGTTACTTTTAATTACGTATGTTCATTCTAAAAGTTCAAACTAACTCCAGACATGACTCTTCACTTTTCCTTGCAACTCTAAATATAAGGAAGGAGGAGGGATAACTTAAGTCTGCGTTTCTCATAAATTCACAAGTGGTTCGCCAGTCGCATGTGTATCCAGCTCAAGCGAGATGATTTTAATTTGCATATTTTTTTTTTTTTTTCCTG
Source organism: Sepiola atlantica (assembly GCA_963556195.1). Lineage (NCBI taxonomy): Eukaryota > Metazoa > Mollusca > Cephalopoda > Sepiida > Sepiolidae > Sepiola > Sepiola atlantica. The sequence goes on from OY744522.1 coordinate 108,641,527, forward strand.
GAGGTGTCGCCGTCCTTCCACCGGGCGCAATGTCGCTTAACTAATGAGAATCGGTGCGTAAACCGGGTTAGGCCGCATATTGTATGAGCGTGTATTATTAGTATATCAATAGACATGGAATGCTTCGATAATGAATTTAAAAGCAACATAGCTGCGTTGTAAGCTATCATTGTTTGGAAAATTAAAACTAAAAACTAGAAATTTGAAGCCGAACAGGTTTTTTTGTTTAGTGGTGGAAATGAATCAGATCTTGCTTGCGTCTGATTTAGACCAAGCGCTTGTTGGAACGATATATATATTACGAACAGAGATTTGGTACATGTCTGTCTGAAGACAAAACTATACTATTCTATTAATTGCACTATCTTGTAATGCTCAATTCAGTTGATCTTGTTTACTACCCTTCGAGGATGCGAAACAAATTCTAAAATAAAAACATTTACAAAAAGTTTCAGAACCGAAAAACTATACAGGTCGATAGAAAATTCAATTTTCTTGCGTCTTGTAATAGTTATTTTTGTATATTTGTTTCCTCTTTTTTGTGATGTTAACTATACTACACTTTTGCCCATTTCTCTTCTCTTTCAAGACACAAAGCCAAAGAACCGTGAAGAAACTTTTCCACTTTATAATTCTGATGCGGACGACAACACTTCACGAACAGATGATAGATTACGTTCGGATTTTATGCGAAGAAGATAATGAGCAGGTCAAAGCAATATTAGAACGTAAGTATTATTAAACTGTATTGCTGTTCCCGGTATTTCCAACCCTCATAATATAATAATAAAATAGATGATAATGAATTGTTCTTTACTGCATTGTTCCGTCATTACGCACCCTTGTAATATAATAATATATGATGATAAATTGTATTTAGTTTAACACTTTGCTAAAGTTTTACGGCAATACAGATCCTCATAATATAATAATAAAATTAAATGATAATACATTGGTCTTGGCTTAATAGTGTGCTGCACTTTCACAGCATTACCGATCCTAATAATAATTATAATTATAATAATAATTAATTGTTCTTTGCGTAACACTTTGCTGTCGTTCAACGGTATTACCGATCCTCATAATATAATAATAATAAATGTTAATAAATTGTTCTTAGCTTAAAACCTTACTACAAATACACAGTATTACCGATCCTAATAATAATAATAATAATAATAATAATAATAATAATAATAATAATAATAATAATAATAATAATAATAATAACACTAGTAATAATACTACTACTACTAATAATAATAATAAATTATAATAAATGATAATAAATCGCACTTAGTTTAACCCTTTACTGCAGTTCGCAGTATTATCGATGTACTTGTATTAATGGAGGTACTCGGATTTATCCGTGAGATAGGTCGCCTTCATCAGGTTGAGAATTCTTCTCAGATTCTCCTGATTCGTTTCTTTCAATGGGAATTGTCATTTGAATCTTTTGATGACTGATGATATCTATGTGCCCAACTATTATATATGCATTACGGTTCTCCGCTATTGGAGGAATGTACTTTCTGGATTGTCATACAGGATGATCTTTCCCGGGGCAGCCATGTTCTCTCTGCCGAAATATCCGCTTGTCAGTGATCAGTACAGTAACTACGACTCCCTCTAAAGGATAAAGGATACTTTCTTTATCAAGGTTAGCCTCTTCTACATCCTTCGTATGTTGTCTATGCGCATACACATTAATAGGCTTATCTTGTAGAGGGTGTGACTCTTCGCAACGCACAGACAGTAATTCACTTTAGAGAGGATAACTAAAGACTGTAGGTGTTATTTACTTCCTTCCTGCTATAGGAAGATATGGCATAAGGCTAGAAGGTAGGGGAAAGCCAGAGCCCCTACAGGGGCAATCAAGCACCACAGAAATAGCCATCAAGAGACCTGAGAGCACAGAAGTGCTAAAGTGCTTTTAGATACATCACATAGTAAAGTCTAGACCACCATGAAAGACCATGCCATAAAGCTAATACACATCTGCAGGAACCTCTTACACTGGATACCTAGGATAACCAAATTTTAAATAAATAATTTATACGGGTGATTCTGTCGTAAAAAAGTCTATTTCAAAGATAATGACTATCAAACAAATCTCTAAACGTGAATCTGTGTTGTATTTTTGCTGTACTTAAAAAATGACGACAAACACTGATATATATATATATATATATATATATATATATATATATATATATATATATATATATATATATATTTACTAAAGAGTAACCACTTATTAAGGCCACTCGCGGATAAGGGTTAATGAGTTTGTCAAGTGGACGGTGAGACAACAGCTTAATACTTAGTAACGATGTTTGAACTTGGTTAGAATTGGTTGAAATTGGCTAGTCTTGAAGTGAAGAGGGTCATCACAGCCAAAACCAGGAATGTCTCAGAATTATTATTACCAATTTTTCACATCGTATCGAGGCGTGCTTATTGAATGGCGATAAAAAAAGATCGGTTGGACATTCATGACAGAAACTTGGCTGACAAGTCAGTCATAGACTTAAGTGTATTTGTATGAGGCATGGGCAATCTCATGTAATGTGTTAAAGAATATAAAGTGAAAGAGCATGAAGTCAATTGGCAAATATGTTGTTTGCTTTTTGTTACATTATTACAATTACAAGAAAAGAGAAGACAACTTCTGGCATCTCAGCAGGAGAAAGGCGAACGACCATCGCTGCCACCAGACGTTACTATCCATTGCGTAACCACGTACAGAGATAACTGCTGTTTTCTGTCAAAAAATGTACAGGCCATCTAGTGGGAATCGGTGAACCTTCCATACAATGTTACAGATTCAGTGATTTACGGCTACCGTTTTGAACAGTTGTGCGTTGATATGCATTGTCTAACATCTTCAAGTCTCCGTTTTCAAATACATATGCTTAATATCTGGGCCGGTTTTACCGGAAATGTCACCAGGTACTTGACACAGACACGCATCTGGCCGGAACAAACACAAACGGTTGGTGGCTTGAAGAAACAAAACACGGTCGATTGTCGGAAATAAAATAATTGCTGATTGATTGATTCAAAACCACCTACAAACGTTATGCTATCGAAAGAGGTGTGGCTACATTGATAGCGAAGGCGAGATCCCAGAATGTCATTTACAGGTGTAAATTATTATATAAACTAACCCGAAATTGAGGTCGATAATCGACTGTCGACTGGCGATTGGGTTCGAGATAACCTCTCTGTCAATTCTTGTTCGCCCCCCCCTTATTTACTAATCGTCACTCGTTCACCGCCACCGACAATAAAGATATATCGGTACTTCAACAGAATACAAACCTAACTAAACCAGATGTCTGGAACCAGATGGAAACAAACGAAGCTATTTACGAATCGGAAGCTGTGAAATAAATGTGTGGCAGACAACAATCAAACCTAAACAACGTCAAACCTAAAATGAATTTAACCGCGGTATCATAGGCTAACACGGTATAATCAAGGGTCTTCTCGACAGTTATCCGCTCGAATTTTAGTGGAGAGTGCAATTTCAGGCTAACCCCTTCGTCTCCATAATATCGCAGATAGCAGGGTTGTGCTTTTTAGAATAATTTCCTTTTACTTCATTTACCCTTTCTCTCTTTATCTGCGCTAACTCCTTCGTCTGCATGAAAGAAAAAAATGTACAGAGGACGACTAACCTAACCCATACTTAACTCTAAACTAACCCGAACCGAAGCACTAATTGACTGTTTTCCGACGTCCGAGATGATTTCACACAACAACAAAAATCGACGTGTGTTTTTTTTAATGATTGAAAAAATTCCTCGGTGAAAAAGTAAAAAGAATGAAAAGTTGCTTGATTGTTTACCTTCGTCCGAAATAAATTCTTCATGAAGAAAACTGCGTGATATTTTTTTATGATTAATCTTTTTCAATTCCTAAAGGAAAAGTGGTTTCATTGACTGTTTGACGACGGCTCGGTTTGACTTGGCTTTTACCGCTGTTTACGTAAATCTCACTCGGAAAAAATCGGTTTAGTTTGGTTCGTATTTTGTAGAAGCACCGATATATCATTATATTTTTAAATAATTTTCCTTTTTTCTTCAGTGTATCTAAAATTAAACGAAGCTTCTATGGGAAGAGTTTCTTTCCTAGAACTATCCGTCTGTGGAACACAATACCGCGGGGCTGCTTCCCAGCTGACAACATGATCGTTTTCAAGTTCAATGTTAAGAAATTCTTCTTGAGCCGTCCTTTTACTTATCAAATTCTGACACATTTCAACCATCGTTACTAAGCATTAAGCTGCTGTCTTACCGTCCACTTAACAAACTCATTAACCTTTATCCTCGAGTGGCCTTAATAAGTGGTTACTCTTTAGTATACATCTATTAATAATGGAGTTTATGTATCTGTCTGTCTGTCTGTCTGTCTATCTGAAGCCGAAACTCCAGTATGACTATTTTACTGAAATTAATATTTTTGAAATTCTTTATATACTGTCACTAAAAGTCGCTTAGACACCAGATGGGTTTTGTCATTTACATAAGTAATTCCTTTAAACCTTCAATTAAATTCATATTTACAAATATACACTTATAACTGCTATTATCAAATTTACATATGTATTTACAATATTTTCCGATAAGGTTATATTAATAAACATTATTCATAAAATTAATTAAAGGCATTTTCATCATAACCGGCGTGTTATAAACCATTTCAACTCGAGTACTGTTAAAATTGCAAAGTCATTGGCTGTTTAATCAGTGTTGTCCTCCCTCCCTCCGGTAATTAAATATAGCGATCTGATTAAGCAGCTGATTGGCTGTTTAATCAGTAGTGCCCTCCCTCCCTCCGGTAATTAAATATGGCGATCTGATTAAGCAGCCGGTTGGCTGTTTAATCCGTGGTGTCCTCCCTCCCTCCGGTATTTAAATATGGCGATCTGATTAAGCAGCCGATTGGCTGTTTAATCAGTAGTGCCCTCCCCCCCTTCCGGTAATTAAATATGGCGATCTGATTAAGCAGCCGATTGGCTGTTTAATCAGTGGTTCCCTCCCTCCCTCCGGTAATTAAATATGGCGATCTGATTAAGCAGCTGATTGGCTGTTTAATGAGTATGCCCTCCTTCCCTCCGGTAATTAAATATGGCGATCTGATTAAGCAGCCGATTGGCTGTTTAATCAGTGGTGTCCTCCCTCCCTCCCTCCGGTAATTAAATATGGCGATCTGATTAAGCAGCCGATTGGCTGTTTAATCAGTAGTGCCCTCCCTCCCTCCGGTAATTAAATATGGCGATCTGATTAACCAGCCGATTGGCTGTTTAATCAGTGGTGTCCTCCCTCCCTCCCTCCGGTAATTAAATATGGCGATCTGATTAAGCAGCCGATTGGCTGTTTAATCAGTGGTGCCCTCCCTCCCTCCGGTAATTAAATATTGCGATCTGATTAAGCAGCCTAATGGCTGTTTAATCAGTAGTGCCTTCCCTCCCTCCGGTAAGTACATATGGCGATCTGGTTAAGCAGCCGATTGGCTGTTTAATCAGTGGTGTCCTCCCTCCATCCGGTAATTAAATATGGCGATCTGATTAAGCAGCCGATTGGCTGTTTAATCAGTGGTGTCCTCCCCCCCTCCGGTAATTAAATATGGCGATCTGATTAAGCAGCCGATTGGCTGTTTAATCAGTAGTGCCCTCCCTCCCTCCGGTAATTAAATATGGCGATCTGATTAAGCAGCCGACGTTAATCTGGCACGTTAAACATGTAGACAACAACGCTGGCAAACACCGTGCTCAGTTTTCCATTTTTAAAACCGTCCTAAGTTTGTTTATTCTCAGCCATTATGTTTTAAAACACAAATTTATTAAATCAAATTGTTTAATTAAAATAATAATTGATTTAAAAATTACTATATAAAAACGCGCGTGCGCACGCACACACCCACACACAGTTCAGGTAAACTTTTTCTTTCCGAGAATTAAATTTTTTTTCGTGTTTACTGTATTTGATTTCTGAATACTTTCATGTCCAATATTATCATTTTTTCACGACCTCAACAGAATTTATGATTCCATGTTTTATTTATTAAAAAAAGGTGTGATTTTTTTCTTTAATGTCAACAAAATAAACTAACACATTGTGCTGGAAAACTATACAACTGATTGTAGAATCAAATTGTTTAATTAAAAAAGGTACACACACACGCACACGCACACGCACACACGCTCGCGCGTTCACTGTATTTGATTTTTTGGTGCCTTTTCATTTTAGGACCCACGCTAACTTTGACCCCGTCGTTACAGTTGGGGTTGGGTTTGTTTTTTTTCCTTTTTAATTAAAAATATTTACATGTATAGGGGGAGGGGAGAACAAAAAAATTGGGGGAAGGCGGTCAAAAAAAAAATTTTTTTTTTCTTTACTAAAAAATATTTCAATGACTGGTAATATAAAAAAATTGAGGGGGGTACAAAAAAATATTTTCTTTCTTTTTAAACTACAAGTCTTTCTATTTATGGGCGAGGGTAAAACAAAAATCGGGGTAGGGTCGAATTTTTTTTTTCTTTATTTTCAACTAAAAATATTCTTTGTCATAAACACAGAAAATCAATGTCTAACCACCACAGAAATATGACTGGGGCTCCATTGGCTTACGCGTGAGCCTTCATTTCTGATGCGGCAGCCTAGCAAAAATATGCGACCGGAGGGAGCATATATTTGCTAGTATATATAAAAACGTTTTTCTGTCATTGTTGACGCTATTCCCTGTCGGCCGTGACTACA
>OY744522.1:108653293-108860793 GCA_963556195.1 Sepiola atlantica
GTCCGTATTGTCTTTTGGGTGCAATGCATTGTGCATAGTCATTAGTTTTCTAGTCCTCTGGTCAAGGTGCCTGAGTTCTTCTTTGGTCCAGCCTATGAATGGTCCAGAGTATCTTATTAGTGATACAGCCCATGTGTTTATCCCTTTTACTAGGTTTCTGCTATATAGTTTAGTTTCTAAGAGTTTCCTTGTTCTTCGTAGATATTCTTTTCCAATCTTCTCTTTCATTTCTGTATATTTGATTGTGTCTGCTTCCAGAACTCCCAGGTATTTATAACTATCTTGTTCTCCTAGCGCCCTCATCTCCTCTTGGTTGGGAAGTTCTATACCTTCTGTCGTCTCCAGTTTTCCTCTTTTAATCTCTAGCAGTGCACATTTTTCTATTCCAAACTCCATTTGGATATCCTGGCTGAATATCCTAGTTGTATTTATCAGCTTTTCCAGTTCTTTTTTATTTTTTTGCAAACAGTTTAAGGTCATCCATGTACATCAGGTGGTTTATTCTTTGTTCTGTATCCGTAAACCTGTATCCGGCATCACACTTTCTGAGTATGTAGCTGAGTGGCATCATGGCTATTATAAACAATAGTGGTGATAGAGAGTCTCCTTGAAAAATGCCTCTCTCTATGTTTATCTCAGACAGGTGTTGTCCTTCGGCTGTCAGTTTTAGTCTCCATGTTTCCATCGCTTTCTGGATAAGATTAATAATTCTGTCTGGTATCTTGTATATTTTTAAGCATTCAATCATCCACGTTTGGGGGATTCTGTCGTAGGCTTTCTTGTAGTCAATCCATGCCATGGCTATGTTCTTTTGTCTGCTCTTCACCTCCTTCAGGGTCTTTTGATCAATGTATAGTAGATCATGTGCCCCTCTTTGTCCTTTCCGGCATCCTTTTTGTTCCTCGGGGAGCAGTCCACGTTTGTCCAGGGATTGGTAGATTTGTTCTCTCAGTTGTGCTGTGAGAATTTTTCACATTATTGGTAGACATGTTATCGGTCTGTAGTTGCTGGGGGTCGTTCCCTTTTTGGGGTCTTTTTGTATTAATGTTGTTCTTCCTTTCAGTCATCCATTCTGGTACGTCTGTTTTGCGGATACATCCACTCAGTTTCTACGCTAGTCTTTCATGCAGGGTCGTGAATTTCTTAAACCAGTATGCATGTATTCCATCGTGGCCTGGTGCTCTCCAGTTTGCCATTTTTCTTAGGGTTTTCTTGATCGTTTCTTTGTTGATTTCTGTTTCGGTTCCATTGTTCGATTTCCTGCAGTTCATCTTTCATGTTTTTCAACCATTGGGCATTCTGTTGTGCTTTTTTGGGTCTTCCCATATCTTGATCCAGAATTGTTTTGTTTCTGTTGGGTTCGGTTGCTCTGTTGTTGTTTTTTCTCCATTTACGTTTTTGTAGAACTGGCTTTCATTGTTTTCAAAGGTCCTGTTCTGTTTGCTCTGTTCTGATTTGTACCTGTATCGTCTCAGTCTTCCTTCTATTGCTGCTATCTTTTGTTTTATTTCTTCATGTTTCCCATTTAGTTTTTCCTTGCGTTTCTGATGTTTGCTTCCTAATCGTTTCATGTCCTCCTTCCTTCTGTTCACGGTTTTAGTTTCTTTCCGAAGTTTGGTGATCTGGGTTTCCAGTCTGATTTCCCATCCAGGTTTCGTCGGTCCTCTCTTTTGTCCATTCTCTTCGTTTCTTAGTTTCATACTTACCGATTTTGCCCCTGCATATATCAGGTTGTTTAGGTCCGTAATAGTTTCTGTTGGGATGTGTGTGAGGAGTCTGTTTACTCTTTCTGTTTCTGCTTGTAACTTCTTCGCTACTTCATTTCTGAGAGATGGGAGTTTTGTTTTGTTTTCTACCATGTATCGTCTGATGTTCTCCACTTCACTAGCTTCTGTTTCGTTGAGTTCTATCTCAGCAGGTTCTGTGGTTCCGCAGTCTTCTATCTAATCTGGTTCTGTTATCCCGTAGTCTTCCCTCTCTTCAGTTTCAGTGTGTATGTTTTGCCCGTCCTCTTCCTGTGGTTTCTCCTTCGGTGGTGTTCCTTGCTCCGTTTCGCCATTCACCTTTTGTCTGATTTCCGTCAATTCCATCTCCGAGAACCATCCTCGCTTGAGGATCTGTCTTGCTTGATCTGCTATCCTTTGTTCCGTTGTATGGTAGTCACTAGCAATGTCCCAGAGATGTTTCATTCGTTTTCGGTTGCCTCTTTCTGTAGGGTAGCGGCTTTTATAATAGCACTCCATCACCAGTCTGTTCTCTTTCGTGGTCCATTTCTTTCTATATCTTTTCAGTTTGCTGTTTTCGTTCTGGTTTTCCTGTCTTTGGTCTGTGTCCTTGTCATACCTGGAATCAGAGAGGTTACTTACCTGGTTCTTGTCCGTTGTCTTGTTTCTGAAATGAGAAGGGCCAACATTCGCAGGATGCGGATCGGGTCCCCCATGTTGGCTAACAGGGGAACACCTGCCCATCATGACACTCAGGTCTATTATTATTATTATTATTATTATTATTATTATTATTATTATTATTATTATTATTATTATTATTATTATTATTATTATTATTATTATTATAATCTTCCCTTTGATAAAAACAAACAAATGTGGTTTGCAACTCAAATTCCAAAGAAGACCAACGGTCATTGCGAGCAAACTATTAATGGTAAATGGTTGTTGCGATAATGTAAATTTATGTTTTGCATTTGTTATTGAAAGAGTGGAGAGTGCTATAAATCTGAGGAGAGTAGTTGTCGCTCAGTCTCCATCGAAAATTACATGTTATTGTCACTGAGAAATCGTTGATAATGATTTGTGTAGAAATCTTCAAGTGAGGAGGGAATAATAATAATAATAATAATAATAATAATAATAATAATAATAATAATAATAATAATAATAATAATAATTAGAGATAATGACAGGTGGAATTGATTGGTCAGGGATGATCTCAAACTCAAAAGATCTACGGAAAGCACCTTTCGGCAACCTCGTAACTCTCGCTTCCCTTATTTTGTCCTTTAGTCCTCACATTTCAAAGGGGGACGAATTGCTGTTTTCTGGGTCTGAATCTATCCATCTAACACTTAGCGTTGACTAGTTTTTGACCTTGAAATAATGTTTTTGCATCAAATGGCTTCATGCCTTGTCTGGAGCGATTTCTATATAAAAAAAAAGCTACTCGCACTAGATCGATCAACCACTACATTGACAAAACTGCAGAATCACCGATGTGCAGATTGTGTAATGAAAGGGAACAAACCTTAGCGTATATTGTATCTGAATGCCCTATGCTAGCACAACATCAATATAAAAAATCGAAAAAGGACAAAGTCTCTCAGGTACTACCCTGGAATATATGCAAACTGTATGAATTGGACTACAATGAGAAGTGGTATGAGCATAAGCCAGAAGTGGTACAAACTTCTTAGGGCATGCGCAGACAGACTGATAACGTTCTTGAACATTCCAAGCCCGACTAAATCTTTCTTAATAAAACCAAGAGAACTTGCTTAATCATTGATATAGCCTGCTCCTTCGATACTTGAGTGCAGGAGAAAGAACATGAAAAAAAATATATATCAAGATCTAAAATGGAAATTAGACTATGAAAATGTAAAAAAGTCAAGGTGATTCCCGTTGTAATTGGACCGCTTGAAACCATAACAGAAAAGCAACCATAAATGGAGTAAACAGATTGACGAGACAATTTCTTTTCCAATTCTGCAATTCTGTTAGGAATGGCGAAAGTGGTAAGCTACAGCTTGAATGCCTAAAGTCAAGGAAATTGACATGATATTAAAAAAAATAAATAAATAAATAAATCCAACTAAAAACATACAAACGTGTAGATAACTAAAGAAAAAAAAAAAAATATTATAATAATAATGATGATGATGATGATGAGGATGAGGATGATGATGATGATGATGATGATGATAATAATAATAATAATAATAATAATAATAATAATAATAATAATAATAATAATAATAATAATAATAATAATAATAATAATAAATAAATAATAGCACCAGGCGCATGTGATACTACACAAAATAATTGTGAAGGGTCAAGGAGGATGGTAAGACTAACGAGACCTCCACCGGAATAGTGAAGAGAGTACTGGGACCTTGGTGAGGCTTATTGACACCAAAATTTCAGTGAAGACTAATGGTCGTTACCAGCGAAAAATGAGAGTTAAGCTGTTGTTGCGATAACGCAAAGCCATTTGCAAAGGTTATCGAATAAGGTGGAGAGTACTGGGAATCCAGGGAGATTTGTTGTCACCCAGACTCCAGGGAACACTACAGGTTATTATCAGTGAGTAATCTCTGATGATGATCTGTGTGAGAACTCCTAGTGAGTACAAATAATAATAATAATCATAATAATAATAATAATAATACTAATAATAATAATAGTGGTGGTGGTGGTGGTGGTGGTGGTGGTGGTAATGATGATGATGATGATGATGATGATGATGATGATGACGATGATGATAATGATGATTATGATCTGACACAATTCTATTTTTCTCAGTTGGGGGTCCCACGAAGATTGACGGTTGACGCCACAATGTCTTTCAGGCGAGAAGGGATAAGTACAACTTTATTTCACGAGCTTAACCTTTGCCTCATGCCCATTGTCTTCAAGATATGGAAAACGTAAGTATATGCCTGCTTTTGTTTTCTTTTTCTTTTTAAGTTATTAACTTCCCCTCATAATTCACAAAGAAAAACAACAGCAAATGCTGATATGTATGCGTCCTTATCTACTTGTCTCTCTACAAAGCCAAACTTAAACACACGGTCGTTTTTTTATGTGGAGAATGTCCAGCTCTCCAAAAAAGGGGCACTCTAGATGGGGAAAAAATGATAACTGCCCCAGTCAAGAAGGATATAAGGACAGAACTGATACTACGCTTTGATCCTCAGCCGAAGTATGAGTCACCGAGTTACGATTTTGAGCTCCGTGGAACAACCTACGAGAGGAAGTCTTGACGATACCTATAACATCCGGTTTAAAGTCAGCAAGCATTCAGATTATAGATTTACATATCACTTAGAACTTGGTTATTACTTAGCACTGCTATCCGTTAAAGTGTATTCTTACTATCACCCGCACTGGGGATTGATCCTACAACCTCCAAAAGACTCTCACATTTGTTAACGGATATAAGTGCTAAACAATAACCAAGAATAAAATTACGAATTATTTAAAACTTCTACCCGTTCATGGCTGACGGAACAAGCGCAAGCGAACCCACTAGATTAAATAACGGATTCCGTTCGAAATTCCGTACAGATTCCCGAGTTTGACAGAAAGATTTCCAAATTCGACAATATACACCTGAAGAAGGTCGGATGTTACATCGGCTGAAACGTTGTGAAAATAACACCCAAGATGAGAGCAGTAGTTTGAATAATCCAAATAATAAAGTTATCAATCCTCATCTAAAAAATTCCGAAACATACATATCTCATATGGCCAATAAATTTGATTTGATTTTCTGCTCCTTCAAGCTGAGATCAAAGTGTAGCATCTGTTCTGTCCTCAATCAGTGAAAAATATCCTTCAAGACTGAGGCAATTTATTTTTATTTTAGTCCAAATCAAGAACGTCTATTTTGGAGGAAATGGATTTTCCCCACATTAAAAACCGACTTTGTATCTAACTCTGCCCTTGTGTGGACGCAAGTAAGTAGGGACTCGCTTCTTTTTGAGCATCAGGTACTCACGGGTGGGACCATGTGAATGCGATCATCCTTCATTAAAATGGTGTAATACAACCGACAGGACTCGAACATGGTACATCCATTTATCACTACGTGCTGTTAGTCACTTAACTATCGCCACCACGCCACTCATCTTAATCAAAATCCTTCTCTCTTTCTCTCGTCCCTCTTTCTCTCTCTCTCTCTCTCTCTCTCTCTATATATATATATATATATATATATACAGAGAGAGAGAGAGAGAGAGAGAGAGAGAGAGAGAGAGAGAGATGTATATATACAATATTATTTATATAAATATTTATAATCTTTACCTACAGACAAATGTGTTTCATGCTTACACAATGATCAGTGAAAGGGATGATAATTACTGCCGGTCGAATGATTCGAACCCAGTTACAAAGTCATCTTTGATTTTGCAGCCTGGTATTCAACCCCAAGGTCATCATCAATTAACATGGGAAAGAAAAGAAAACAGCGTAAATCTTGAGGAAAATCCTTGAATACGGAAACCTTTCCACATAAGCTACGAAGACTAACCAATCACAACCAAGGTGCAATAGGAAGAAAACAAAATCACATAAAGAGCACAAGAACCAAGGAACAGAAACTGCAAGAAATTTAATAAACTCCTCCCTCCCTCCACCAAAAAAAAAGTGATGGCACGAACCCCGGCTGATACCACACACAACAGCTTTGAAGGGCCAAGGAGAGAGCACTGGGATATTTGGGAGGCTTATTGTCATCCAAATCACAGAGAAGACCAATGGTCGTTGCCAACGAGAAATCGATGGTAAGCGTCTGTTGTGATAACGCAAATTCATTTATAGTAGTTAACAAAAGAGGTGGAGAGCATTGGAAATATGGGGGAGACTTGTTGTCACTCAGAATCCAGGGAACACCACTGGTAATTATCAGTGAGCAATCATTCATGACGGCTTGTGTTAGAACTCCTAGTGAGTACAAATAATAATAATAATAATAATAATAATAATAATAATAATAATAATAATAATAATAATAATAATAATAATAATAATAATAATAATAATAGCAGCAGCAACGCATGGTGGCATCAGCATCTCGTAAGACAAAAATAAATTTTTAAATGAAATATTGAAATATATTCCTTCATTTAATTATCATTCCAATATTATAAATATTTTCTTACAAACAAATTAAAAGAAAAGAGAAAAGGGGAATGAGCGAAACAATTATAATAAAAAGACTCTCGGGCAAATATCATTTTCAACACGAATCGCGCGGATTAAATGGGTGCATCTTAAGAATGAATCCGTTCTTGTTCTACCTGGTTTCAAGTAACTTTGCATTTCTTTTGCTAGACACAACATTTTCGTGTTCATATCACGTCAGGATCACCAATGTTTAAGATGAGAGATTCCTGTACAGTGATCTTGTAAATAAAAGCCAGGTGTTTACACGTTCAGATAAAAGAAAAAAGTATGGTTTTCACTGCATACACAAATAGATTCACTAGTCGTCTCTAGTTCCTCTTTAGAAATAAATGACGCAAATACTTGTTTTTATAAGTTAACGAACTTATTTATGTTTAGAAAAATAAAACACATAATCATATGACATACAATTTACATTTTTACCCGGTTATCATAATTGTACCAGTTTATTGTGTAACCTATACGAAATTTGTTAGGTTATTTTTAAGAGCTCTATCTCTCACGAAACAGGAATATCTCGTTGCTGAGTTCTCTTTCTTGAGTTCTCGTTTTTTTTATCGTAACGTGACAGAAATACGGGAAGCGAATCTGTTACGATTGACACATTCTGCTACAATCCGATAGCCAAATGCCCATTCTGTCCGGCCAGTGAACATGCACTTCGCGGCCAAGCTGAACTAATTTTAGCTTGATCGACGAATGAAATAAGAAAACAAACATGCAGTCTCGGATAGTCTTAATAGGCTATTGCGCTCGTTTCTTTGAATAATGTTAGACGCTTCCACCTTCTGATCGATTTCTGTACTTAATTAGACTTTCTCAGATCGATATTCGCGGCAATCAATCATTTGTTTCCCATCAGTATTCTCTGGTAAAATGGCTCCTTTTCAATCGAGCCAATATACACAAGATCACATTTTGGATTGAAGACCACTTTTTCTAGTGTTTAGTGGTAGATTCTGGCGTATGACAACCAATTGTGTTTCGTGTGTTTGTAAACTATCTACTTTTCAAAATCTGTTAGTATTTATTTCGAATGTTTCGGATTTAAATGCAAATCTCCAAAGGAATAGTTGGCTTACCACTTGAACCAATACGGCTGTATATGCGTTATATATGCAAACAGAAATATTCTTGAAAGAAAACATAGCTATTTCGATGCAAGAGGAATAAGATCTCGTGTTCAGCGTGATTCTCGCGATACTGAGTCATACGTATATAAATGTTGGCTCCTTCTGAGTGTATATTTACCTCCTCTCCAAGAAGTTAGACACATGGTCAAACGTAGTTTTAAAAATCCAACGTACTAGGAAAAGTCTACTGCGACCTACAAAAAATATCCCAGCAGTACTGTCGACATTCCCGGTAGGAGCGCCTCAGGCGATTAGCAATAAACAAACACCTTTATAAAGAGAGAAGAAAAAGCCTAGGACTGAACAGAACCATACCTAAACCTGACAGCAACAAAGTCACTGTCGGACTGATAATCAAGGACACGTATCACCGACTGGTACGAACACCTATTATTGCGTTTAGTACATCGGTATAGAATTGTTTGAAATAATAATTGAAACTCTCAACGGTAATGGAGATTGAAGATTGTGGAGTTCGAACCAAAAATCTATATTAGAGACAACCAGAAAGAGATGGAGAGAAATTGAACGAATACACAATAAAGAAAACAACAAAATCACATACTGGACATTCATACTTAACCCTTTCAGGCATGATTTTGTTACGGACATTCTACGTACCTGATCCAACTTGTTCTTGAACCAGGTGCGTTCAAGTTGAGCTGACTTCTTAAAAGATCCGGAACGACTCATAATGGAGGTAAAACGTATTCCTCGATATTCCTGACTCTCACAAAAACAAATATAATTGATCAAATAAAAATTCATGATAATTTATGACAACTTGCTCATTCGTTGTTGTGGAACAACAGTATGCATGAAAGGGTTAATTTTACTGCATTATTGGGTTAAGCTTGAATGCTACGTTGGTTAATAAATATTACTAGTTAATATATGCCACTTAAGTTTACACACACTGGTTCTCGTTAGATCACCAAAGTTAAGCAACGTTACGTCTGGTCAGTACCAGACGTTGTATGTGGAAGGACGACGACACTTTCCTGAAAATAAAAATTGAAAACAAAAATTAACGTCGTTAAAAATCTCGCCTGAGCAAAATACACGTGCGACATGGGCCAGCCTGTAAATTTTATATTTCCTAGAATCTCTTCCATTCGAAGTAAGCTGGCTAGACCCACCCAAGGTGCGTGCTAAACAAGGACAGGGCCTACAGCATGGCGGAGTGTAGTGGTTCGAGTTCTATCGGGGTCACTGCACTAGTTTCACTAATACTCTTGGTAAAGGTATTAATCTATATATCCCCCATTCACCTATGGATTAAATAGTAGGATAGACTAAACTCGCTCTCCTTTGTTGTACAATTAATATAGGAGAAGTAAAGCTCCGAAATAACACTAGTGTTATTTTGCTTATCCCAGCATTGTTTCCACTCGTCCTGGACTTCTCTTTGCTTCTGGATTCAAGTAGTGCCAATTCAGGAGAGATGAGGTGATGGATTGCGCAATCCTCGCTTCACTATAAATTTCCTGCGCAGGCACCCTTACAAGGGTTATCCATTGAATTTTTAGACTGAAAAGAGGCCTCTTATATACTAAATCTGGTCGCATATTCTGTTTAGCTATATGCTAGTATATTTCTGACTGCCACCACGGAAAGATGTGACACAAGGTCGGAAGGTGTGGATTGAAAAGTGAGCGCTGAAGAAGCAGAAAATTCTGGCCTACAAAATATCCCGGAACATCTCCGTCGGCATCCCCCCCCCCTAAGCGATTAGCAATAAACTATCCCCTTCTCAAAGCAAGAGAAGGTAAAGACAGAAAAGGTGGACTTTGTAGCCTGCACAGAACCATATCTTAGACCGACAGAGAAAAGCTCCCCTAGCCATAATGCCCAGAATCTGTCGGGTTAATTGTCGAGGACCTATCCTCGACTTGGTATGAAAAACACCACAACGTGGCTATAACCTACATACACTTTAAGCTTAGTTATTCCTAATGTAAGCAAGTATTTAAACTACATAAAAAATATTTATCAAGCATCATTTTTATATTGTCCTCAATAAATAGAAAAAAGGGTTCATCTGAAAGTTATTTTATTAGCAGAAGAAGAGAGGCTGCTAGTCTTTCTTTACTCTAGCATTATTTTCATGATAGGTGTTCGACAAAGCTTCAATCTATGGTACCCCCTGTAAAACATTCACAACAGAAACTCGTTTAGCTACAACCACTGTAATATTCCTTTCTTCCTCTGTGTACCTAAAACTAAACGCTTTCTTGTTTATCATTTGAACAAAGTTACGTCCCTGCCTTGGTATAACAAAAGAATAAGCAAGATATTTCTCCTCCTTTGGCTATAATAGAATGCTTTCATTTCTTAGTTTAATTTATTTACAAATGGATAAACCGGTTTCAGACCTATGCGGTTCTGACACAGCGACCCCTCCCTTATTTCTCTAAATACAGGATTTTTGTTCTCCCTTGGCATCATTAATGCCCATGTTAAGTAACTTTGGTTTACTTTACCCGACGCTAACTCTGAGGTAAACAGCTGATTCCCCATCATCGCTTTCCAGGACAATATCATTATGTGTTCATTTCTTTCAAAAATAATTCTTTGTTCGTTTGTTCTTTTTACTTTGAATTTCAAAATCATCTGCAGATGATCCCGGTTCAAAACTCGCTCCCTGCCGGACATTACAGAAATCTGTATGCTTTTATTGTGTTTTTATCTTTTATCTAAGGATGCAAGCTGAATATAAGAAGTGTGTGGGAGGAAAGATAGGATTTGGAAACATCATAAAACAGAAGCAAACCCAATTTTCCAAAGAAGAGGCTATGCACCTCTTTAAAAATGTCAAGAAGGAAAAGATAATACGGGCGAATGATCGTAAGTAATTCTTCGAACCTGTATAATATTTTACTTTCGATATATTTTCCTCAATATAACATAACAGTTATTGGGGAACAATCTATATTTCTAAATTTTTGATTGGGGTTTAATACAATGTTTCGGAATTATTTAAATGATGATTGATACTTTGTATTATTTGGATTATTCGGACGACTGTTATTATTCTTAAAACGTTTCAGCCAATAAAACCTTCGACAAACTTCAGGTAATCTCGGGAATCTTTATGTGGAACTCGAGAATCTACACAGAATTTCGAACAGAAACCTTCATTTAATCCACGGGGTGAGATTTCTCTAGATCCGTCAGCCTTGATCGGGTAAAAGTCTTATTTAATTATTAATTATATTCTTAATGACTAAGACAAATGTAAATGTTTATGTGCATTGTTGTTTCTTAAGAAATATTTGTTTGTAAATTTTATATTTTGCCTATATAAAATCGCCCGTACTGAGGATTGAACCTGTTCTTTCCTTTCTCTCTTCGCTTCACTCTCTCTCTCTCTCTCTCTCTTCTTCGGTTACCCCCTCTTTATCTCTCACTCTCTCTTTCTCCTATTTCCTCTCTCTCTCTCTCTCTTCTCTTTCCTTTTCCTCTCTTAATTAGTTACTTCATACCATTCCTCTCATCACTTTACTCAGTATCCGCTCTTTATTTACGTTATTCACCCTTCCTCCTCTATCATCATCATCATCATCATCATCATCATCATCATCATCATCATCATCATCATCAAAAGAAGAAGAAGAAGAAGCAGTAGTAGCAGCATCTGTTTAACTTCTGTTTTACATGTTGGCATGGGTTGGACGGCTTTAAAGAAATTGAGTTTAAAACTAATCTATCTCTGGTCAGTTCTTGATCTATCCCTCTTTCTCTGAAGTCCATTTTTATCACTTCTTCCCATGTTTCCTCAGCCTTTCCCTGTGAACTGGACTTGCTATTTCAACTGTACGACATCTACTAACCCAAGAACTATCATCAATTTTTACAACCTGGCTCAACCATTGAAGTAATCTGTTCTGCACACATCTCCCTATATTGTGGAGATTAAATCTTCTTCTAAGGTCATTAGAAAACATTATCTTATTAAATCTCACATTACACATCCATCTTATTATTCTTACATCATTTCTCTTCAAGAAACGCATGTCCTCAACCCTCACTAGTCAGGTTTAACTTTCATACATCATCACACTGCGTACACATGCCTGATAGACTCTTCTCTTGGTTAACAGTGCTGCTGGTTAGTCATGACAGAAGTTCCCTAAACTTACTCCGGTTAATCCTAATTCTTGCAATCACACTAGCACCTGTTCCATCCTGTGCTTCAAATTGTATCACCAAAATAACCAAACTTCTCGAAAACCTCAATAGCTTCACCATCCAAATATACTTTGTCCACATCTGAGTTCTCACCTATCGCCATTGTCTTACACTTCTTGCATATAAACTGGTTATCTTCTCTTAACCTACTAGTAGTTCCATTTTCTGAATAATTCAGGTACAGGCGAAGTGTGCACGGTGACAAGCATATAAGCAAGATAAAAAGCAACAGTATCCAAGTTTCAGTAGTATAAAGATTGCATTCCCCTGTCAACGCTGGGAAATTAGGGAAATTGCTTTTATTTGGGATGCCTTCAGCTGAGATGTGTAAACATATTTCTATGATGGCATCACACTAACGAAAAGGGGACAAATTGTCTCTTTTAGCATTTAGGTAAATGCTTCCCCGTAAAAACGATATTTGAATGCATTCATTTGTCAATATCGCAAAAGCAACAATAATAAAAAAAAGTCTAACAATTATGTGCGATATATCTCCCACTCTCGCTAACGAGTTTTCGTGATCAATTAGTAAGGGCGAGAGACTACAGTCACTGTAATCCCGGTTATATATATATATATATATATATATATATATATATATATATATATATATATATATATATATATATATATATATATATATATCGCCTACTACATGAACCAAAACAAAACGCACACACACACGCAGACAGAGTCAGAAAATCTCAAGGGCAGTTCTATAAGCATTCTGAACAAAATGTACTCAACCACCGCACACAAAGATGATCGGAAAGATAAATGTCAGAATCACACATACTTAAAAAAACCACATAACTTTGACCCAGAGAAGCAAAAAAATGAAAACACACACATACACACAGGCGCGCACACATGCGCAGAAACACCAAACTGTTTAAAATAAAAACATTTTTTTCAAATGGAAAATATATCTGAAGAGAGCAGCACGAAAGCTCGAAATGCGTTAATAAAATTATAAAATGATAAAATAATAAAATAATAAACAATTGTTGAAATTTTTTTATTTACAAATGTTGGTAGACTCACTTCTTTAAATATACATGTTTCTCTCGTTGGAACTGCACTTATGCTACACAACTCTCTTCTCTATATATAATTACGACGAAAGAATGCCACCAACAAGTAAAAAATTCTTGGAAGACCTACTGGAACTCCAGAAAATCCACAACACCGAACAAAAACTTATCGAGGAAAAATTACGGAAACTCAACGAAAAAATGGATACGGTACGTCATATTCTATCAAGTCAACAGGGACAGGGAACAAAATAACATTAGAGAGACAATTATGCAACTATTTAACCCCCGGCACGAATTTATAGAATACTTTAGGATATCATCTATCCGGGATGAATCGTTAAAAACGAAAAACAAAACTTTAGAACATGGGAAACCTCTTCTAAAAAAACGATAATGGTTTTCTACCATGCGATCAAAATCCACATATAGAACATTTCTGGAGATGAAAGAACATTTCATCCCAAACATATTCCAAGAAAAAACAACCTCACAGGACACGGAAGAAAAAAAAAAGAATTTTTTAAAAGCCACAAATGTATCAAAATTACAAGCCTAAATCGACATAGAAAAAGAAAACAAAATACACTTCATAAGGAAATACACGGGAATCGATAAGAAAATTTTAACTGAAATCAAAGAATTATGCCCCATGGAGATTGATCAATTTCTATCAGAACTCTGGAAATCCGAATGCAAAGAAGTGAATGAAAAATTCAGGAATTTTGTCCAAAGAAAAATCACTTGACTAAGGAGCTTGCCCGAGAAAGAAATTACAAAACAAACATCATACATGAGCCAAAATAACAACTCAGAACGAAACCGAATTGAAAACACCCACATACGACATGCACAACCCCAGAGGACACCACAAAACAGATGTAAGAAGCAAAACACACACCGACCACAAACATACATACATAATAGACCTAATTACTCACAATAAAACAACAAATATACCCACACCATATACAACACCTTTCAACAAATTCAATCCAAATCCTCATTAAGCACACCTCGCAACCACACATACAACTACCTAAACACACCAAACATAATATCAAATATTCACACAACTCCACCTTACACTAACCCTTGTGAATACGGCTAAACACAACGGTAGAAACCTAAGTACCTCCACCCACACCAACCAATACAATCATAAATCTGGTCTCATACACCTTACACCACACAAACAAACCACCACAACATACCGTTACTCAACAGCCCTACCAAAGTCACCTCACACTACAAAATAACCCGTACAAACACCAGTCAAACCAAAGTAAACATTACAACCACTACCTACACCCACCACACCAACAGATGAAACCTTCATACTATAACCCTTTACCCACCACACACAACAAAACAGACGCTACAACCACCCTACACACTAATTAGTGCTATCAAAATACTTCAAGCACTATCCACATCATCAAACAAAACCATCATACAACAATCCCTACCTACATAACCTTACACAACAATACAATCCCCATAACCACTTTCAGCATCAACAAATTCTGCCAAGATACCCCTACCCGAAACAGCTAATCCACAATAGAAATACATTCAAATATGCCAACATAAACCCTTATAATAACACGCACAACACCATTTTTTCCCGAAAAACAACACAATCTTCTAAAACACACAAAATATATAGAAAGTAATCATCCTTTAATAACTTCCCAAATCAACAAAACAAACAACACTCATCCATTTTTAGAAACTCCTCCTCAAACAACAATCCCAAATTAGAAAACACAAAACACAAAACACAAAATCATCAATTTAGTCACATACACATTAACAAAAGAAGAAATAGAAATGCTAAAATTGGGCCTCAAATTCTGCCCAACTCTCAAAAGTAATATCACGGAACTGAAGAAGAACCTTAAAGAATTTGAACGCAAATTTAAACTAATAGAAACATCAAATGATAACAAAAACAAAACAGATAATTCATTAGTAAAAAAAACAAATCAACATAGTTCCTTAATAAACACATCAATACGAAAAAACTAAAAACCTTATTTGAAAACCTCTGGAACATCAACCCCCAGAGAAAAGTGAAACCTACCAGTAACCTAGCATCTAAACAAAACCAAACACTAGATAACCTCCTAAATAATAGTAACATAATTATAAAAGAAGACAAAGGAGTGCTATAGTTGTCATGGACAAAAATCACTATAAATCGAAAATTATAGAGGCACTAGAAAACAAGGATTCATACAAACAAATTAGCACCAACATTGACAATAACACCATTTAAAAAATCACAAAACTTTGCACGACATACAATAAAATACTAACAAAGAAAGGAAAGGATTTCCTAACAACTTCTTGATAAAAACAAACAACTTCTACGAACTACCTAAGATACATAAATCAAATGAGATAAGAAATGTCATCAACACACAGAAATCAGAATATATTAGTGTCCCGAATCTCAGTTACCTTACATTTAGACCCATATAGCAGGACCAATATGCCTAATAACCAGACCTAGAAACTTAATTGTATTACTACAACCATTCACCGAGCAAGTCAGGAGCTACCTAAGAGACGACATACACTTCCTGAGCTCCTTACCACAAACAGTAAACCCCGGGACAAAATTAATTACATTTGACGTTAGCAGCTTATATAGCAACATACCCTATGACTTAGGTAAACAGGCAATATCATACTGGATTGACAAACATCCACGAATATTACACCCAAGATTCACCAAACAATTCATAATCGACAGCATACACATTATTCTCAACAATAACTCATTTGAATTCAATAACAAAAACTACATCCAGACCCTAGGCACAGCAATGGAGACTAAAATGGCACCAACATATGCTACCCTGACACTGGCCTACCTAGAGGAAATCTTATATGAAAAGATAGAACAAATATATGGACAAAATATTCAAACTCTTTTCATAGAATCTTTGAAAAGATACCTAGATGATATTATCACGGACATCTTCCACAAACTCACAGACACCCAACAATATCTCCATTTTAAAAGCAATTATCCCGAAAACTGCCTAAAATCTATGCGCTATTCCCTAGCGCGTAGAATCTGTACTATAGTCAGTGACAAATACCTCCGGATTGTCCGACTAAAGGAACTACGGAAAACCTTAACAAGAAGAGGATCCCCTCGCAAATAATACACAAAGGTACAGAACTGACACAAAACATACCATTAGAACAATTACGAATCCCCCCAAAAAACAAGACAAAGAACAGATATTAGCATACGTCTCTACACACTGTATTCTATGGATATCCAACGCGAACGCAGATCCCACGATATTATAGTACCAACTTTATTCAAACTGAAACATATTTATCTAAGTACTCTGGTTAATATAGTTTCAGAATAGATCTGATCAAAGGGCGTTATCTCCAAAATCCTAGTAGGAATTTGTGACATATTTCCATTATATTAACGTCCAGCGCGAACGCAGACCGCTCGATATTATTGTATCATCTTTGAAAAATACATATCTGTTTTAGTCCTAGCCTGAAGGCGAAGATGTTGTATGTTAGTTCGAGTTTCACGTTCGATACAACGGAGACACCATATGAAATTTTTAAAATTACTTTTTTACATTACATCTTGGACGATCGGGCGATCCCATCTTTTTTGGCTTAGCCTATTATTATATAGACAAGCAGGACACCGTGGAAATTCCACGCTCGCTGTTTTTATCTACCTGCATAATTAACCGTTAATTATATTTCGTTTAAAATTATACATTTATGTATGGTTTAATAATATAAGCAAAAAGTATTCTCCCGTAAAAATAATTGTCAGTTAAATATTCTTTAAATAAATAAAACGAATATCTCTCTTCTTTATTTATTGAAAATTGTAACAATGTATATAGTTTTTAAACGACAAACATTCTCTTTCTTTTTATGTAATTTTTCTTTAATAAACTAGCAAAAATATGTGCTCCCTCCAGTCGCATATTTTTGTTAGGCTGTGAAAGAATTACATACAACGCGTAGTTAAAGCAAGATAAATTGTTTGGGACAATTAAAATAATTTTCAACACTGTTTAGCCATTCATTTATTTATTTTTTTATCATCGCTTATGTTTGAATTTATTTTTTGAAACATGACGTAAATTATAAGCCTATGACGTCACGCAAAAGCTATACTTATTTTGTTGAACTAATGTTTTAATAGTCTTTTAGAAGAAAATCCAAAAAGCTCAGTTGTTAGAACATCAGCCTGAAGATATCAAGGTTTAGGTTTCCTTTTCTGGTAATGGCATCCGCTTTATTTGTTGGGAATTTATTATTTACTATCATTGCAATATTTTCCAATTCTAAAAGTAACTAAGATCTCTGATATTTAGAAATGAGACAAATTCTGCGATGCATATATTACGTTTAAAAAAATTGTGACGGACGGATAGACGGAAAAATTCTAAGATAAATTAAAAGATTAAACTTTGTATTCCATGTATTTATTGTTACAATTTAAAGCGTTTCAAAATCAATAGTCTTTTCGTGCTTACCGGAAAAATAATTGTCAGCTAAATATTCTTTGAATAAATAAAACGAATCTACATTTTAAAAATTACTTTTTTGCATAGCATTTTTGGAAATCGTGCGATTCCATCTTATAAAAAAGGGGAAGATGGGTGATGACGTGCGTACGAACATGAAATTGCCGTAGTGTATTATTATATAGATACTAGATTAAAGAATCGACATTTCACGGGATTGAATGAGGATCACTACGATGTTCTTTTTCATTATGCTCATAATAACATATTATTTTCCTTGTTTTTACTGCCCTCTTCTACCGTTTCGCCCTAATATAGTCGGGAGAAGCTCAAATGTTGGAAAACTCTCTGAATTAGTGTATTATACATATGTGTAAAATTTTATTAAAATCGGATATATATATATATATATATATATATATATATATATATATATATATATATATAAGTTTTATGGGGGTCCTGTGCCCATGAGTCACTTCGAGGTGGGGACACGTAGATATTCGGAACATAGAGGGTAACATATAGATACGGGAAAATTTCCATTATCTTCGGGGAATTTTATACAAATGATATGAATTTCATCAAAATAGAATATACTTAAAGTGTTAAAGGAGCTCTCTTAGGTTAGGTGGGCACTTAAAGATTCGGGATTACTTCCATTGTCTTCCACAGAAATGTTATATATATGATTTAAATTTCATAAAATAAAATGTATTGCATGTTTTAAAGGGAGTATATCCTTATAGTCCTTTTAGGATTGCACTTAGAGATTCCGAAACACTTCCATTGTCTTGCCCGGTAAATTTTACATGAGAATACACTTTTAGATGTTATGTAGATTCTCTAACCTTTCTTTCTATAGGAATACACAAACATCGAACACACACAGACATTGAGTTATATATATATACGAGCAAACATATGCTCCCTCTGGTCGCATATTTTCGCTAGCCTGGAAGGATGGTAGTATGACCCCTCTCCCCTAAAAAGGACTAATTACCTGGGAGGGTGATATCATGACAACAAAACAGATAGTACAATACCCCCTCCCCCAAACGGAGAAGATAATCATGGAATTATAGTATCCTGAGAAACGAACATATACTATACTATCCAAAAAAAGAGGAGGTAATACCTGGAAGGATCGTCCCATGAAAAGAATAGGTAATTCCTGTGAGAACGGTATTAGCACAACAGAACAGATACTGTACTAACTCCATACCACCACCCCCACAAAAAGGGGAGGTAGTCCCGAGGAAAAGGATCGCATAACAACATAACAGACGTAACATTACCTCATCCCCAAAAGAGGGTTGTAATACCTGAAAGGATATCCCCACTTCACTTTAAAAAGGCTGTCTTATAACAACAAAACTGATACTATACTACCCACACCCATTAAAAGATAATACAATAATTGATTCAATCAGAGTTTTGTTTTCATTCATTTAAAACGGCCTAAGCATTAAAACATTATTTTTTATGGTTCCTCTGCCTTTTGGCTTAGATTAAAGTGTAATATTGCGTATATATATATATGAAACTCTCGCAATGCAAAATTACAACTGTATATTACAGAATATAAATTTATTTCGAGCTGTTTATAAAATAAATATTCAAATTAAGAAGATCTAAAACGTTGTGGGTATTTGACGGCTACTATATATCGTAATTCAAAATCAAATGTCGTATCAAAGACTTAAATAAGCACAACCTGTTTTGAGTTTAATATAGTAAGAATAGATGGAAAAGAACTTTCGCATTTATTGATTTAAAGTAGATATAGATAGATAGAAAAGCTGTAGAATGAGAAAAAACTATGATAGTCTTCATCATATTTCATTATTATTGATTTCTTTCAGAAAACACCCGGTATATCACGCTGAATTTCAGTTTGCAAGAGGGAATACGCATTTACTTACCAAAGTCGTCACCGGGAAAGGATAAAATCAACCGTGCGGACAACGGATAAGTGGTTCACACAGAGAAGCAGAGTCCACGACAGATGTGCGCGGAAGAAGTTACTTCAGTTATTTACACATTACAAATGTCGGAAATTACGTAAAATTAAGTAATATATATATATATATATATATATATATATATATATATATATAATGAAAATAATGACATGTCCTATTAAAGGCAACTGAATGAAATATTCTGCATATTCTTAACCGCTTAGGAAGAGGGAAAATACTAAAGAGAACAACACTGTTCTATCGCCATTAAAAACCATAACAAAACTATATATATATATATATATATATATATATATATATATATAGGATGACCCCTAGAAAAGGAGCCCTAACATTCGATGAAGCTCATTTCTAATTTTCTGTAAGAATAAAATTAAACTTATGTGATAACTGGTTCATCAGGTTTAAAACATCCTTTCGAAACATGAGAGTATTTGGTCTTTTTTCTTTATTCTAAAACATGTGTTCAAAATGGCCTTTGCTTAGCTCTTTGCATTTCTTGAGGCACAGCACACACTTTTCCTTGATATCCTTATAAACCGACAGAAAAAAATGCTCCGACCTGCTTCCTGATTACTACCTGGGGTTCTGTGATGGTTCTGGGGAGATAAAAAGGTTGAACTGAACATCATTCTATTGGATTTACTACATTTTAGACATTTTTAACGCAGTCTCCACGAAATCTCTTTTCCATCTTTAAATCTTTCGTCACCGGATATTTTGTAAACTGGATAAACTTTATATTTTGATAACCTTTTTATACACACACTCTTACTTTCCATTATTTTATATTGTTTCTTAAATTTTTAAATGTTGCTATTCCCCTGCCAACTTATCCATCTATGTAATTGCTCTGATGATAAAATTTTAATCTTTGAAAAGTCTGGCTTAAAAAAAATAAAAATAAACATGTTTTTATCGAGTACACCTTGCATTTAACAATCAAAGATGAAATAAATTTGTCATCGCACATCTTTATCTCTCTTCTCATTTATCTTTATATATATATATATATATATATATATATATATATATATATATTGTTGAATATAAGAGACTACTCATGTCTAGATATCCTTAGGTAGATCCTTTCAATAGTTCGAATCAGGATCTTAGTTTCGGAGGGGAATTCGCTGATGAATTTGCCATAGTTTGAATTTGTCTCCCAAGTACTTTCGGACCCATCTGGGTTGATTCTTGGGGTGATGAGGTTAATCAGGTACATACCATGTGTTAGTATTTATAGAAAGTTATTGGCGGGAATTATGTACTAAGTACGAAACTATATTTGGAGCTATACACATTTTAGAATATTATTACTGATATTAAAATTAATTCTATTAATTAGGGTGTTACGGTTTTTATATCTACCAAAGGATATCTAGACATGAGTTCAACAATACTTGCCTGCAAGAGAAGATACTGCCTAGATATATATATATATATATATATATATATATATATATATATATATATATATATATATATGCATATATATACATATATATATATACATATATACATATATATATACATATATATATACATATATATACATATATATATATACACATATATATATATACATACATATATACATATACATATATATATATATATATATATATATATATATATACATATATATACATATAGATAGATAGATAGATAGATATAACTGGGCTGCTTACTTTAACTTTTTTTACCAATTGCTCTACCACGGATAATAAACTTCGGAGCTATGATAGACATTTCTTATTGTTAGATCATATATGTAGATGATTGTTCCTTTTGATCACCTTTATATTTTGTATGATTTGATAAATGTTTTGTTGTTTCCGAAATAACATATGTTTTCTTTAATTTACAAACCATATATACATCCCTACACAATGTTTCAATCTGGTCTGCTATAATTTGAGATAAAACATACATCAACTCCTATCTTTCTTTCCTATTTGCTGTGTAATATAGGGGTTGATATGTTGTTCAATTGATGCTGTCTATATGCCCTTAATTTGGTGTCTATATCCGGTGTTAATGATCAGGTCAGATACCGATAATAAAAATACATAGTCTCTGAAACGATCGTACACAATTCTATTGTTTGTTGATTTCTTTGAACATCAATTGATTATGTAAATGTGTTTACACAATGCATAACCTTGGGCCTCGCCTATTGAGTCCCTTCGACTGCTTGTTGGATAGCCGCCGTGTTTGCGATTTAGATGTTAATTTACTTCCCATTTCCAAACAATGCGTGTTGGAGCATTGGTACGCGCCTCGGCTATTGAGTCAAGCATGACTTTCGTAGCGGGGTTCAAACCGTGTGACCGGCAGGGATTACTGACGATTGCATGTTTTGCATGAAATACATGTGTTTATGGGTTTATTTTGAAAATAATATTTATTTATGAATAATTATTCAAAGCTCTCGCAAGGTAGACCACTTTATGTTAAGTGGACAACAAGGCGTCATTTTGCGTCTATTGAGTCGTCTCGACTGCTTGCCGGATAGCTGCCGTGTTAGCTATGTTTGCTATGTAGATGTTAATTTACTTCCCATTTCTAGACAATGTGCTTGGGTGTATTGGTACGCGCCTCGCCCACTGAGTCAAACGTGACTTTCGTATGAAACACATGTGTATATGGGTAAACACATGTGTATATGGGTTTATTTTGAAAATAATATTTATTTACACACACACACACACACACACACACATATATATATATATATATATATATATATATATATATATATATATATATATATATATATATATATAAGAAAGCTACTTTAATATTAGTTCCTTAATAAAAAAAAACTGTAGTGCCGTCAAGATCTTTTAGTAATATAGAATGTGGCTCTCGACGGTCTACGAGTATGGAAATCCCGAAAATGGATGGCACTCTCCAGACCTCGATTGGAGGTTTTCGGATAGGCTTATTTTCACTCAAATTCTATAGAAACCCACCGCCTGTTACCAGAGGGAGAGAGAGAGAGAGAGAGAGAGAGAGCACTGTTGTAAGAACTCCCAATGAGTTTATGATAAGAAATTAATAAATAAAAAATAATACATAAATATGGAAGTAGACTAATAAAAATTAAACACATTGGAAAAAATATCTTCCTTCACTGCGTGTTGATTTGATGCTGTATGACCTGTTTAAGCAGAAACCAACCAGTAATTAAACGTCAATCGTTCGTGACCAGATAATGAAACATATGACTGTGAATCCACTATTTACAGATAAGCAATTTGGATTCATACCAAGGAGATCAACTGTGCTACAGCTTAATATGTGAACGGATTCTATAAATGCTGGATATTGCATACACACAGCATATTGCGATTTTATGAAAGCGTTTGACAAAGTGAGTCATCACCTGTTAATACAAGTTTTAAATGTACGGATTCGGCCCAGTAACCATGAATTGGATCAAAATATTTTTCAGACAGAAAACAGACAGTAGTAGTGAACAACTAGAGCTCTGCGGTTAAAGATGTGACGAGTGGTATCCCTCAAGGATCTGTTTTGGGTTCTCTTTTGTTTGTTGTATATATAAATGACCTCCCTGAATCTATGAGGAACGACAGTGAAGCCTTTTTGTATGCTGACGATACCGAGTTATTTCGTGAAATCAGAGACTATGAAGATTGTCAGAAACTACAAGAAGATATCCATTGCATGTATGTTTGATCTGAAAATGGCAGTTAAAGTACAATCCAGAAAAATGCAAGGTTATGTGTATAGGTACAAAACAAAACACTACAAATTTCTTTCAATACACTCTGAATGATTGTCTTCAACCCATGGATTATACAAACTCGGCCAAAAGACATTGGTGTTGTAATAGACAGTAAGCTAAATTCCGATGAACACATGAAGGGGAAAGTCAGCAAAGCCAACAAAATACTCGGTTTAATCCGCAAATCTTTTGAATACTTCGATCGAAGTTCATTGGTTATATTGTTTAAAGCACTTGTGATGCTTCATATAGAATATGTTAATCAAGTGTGAGCACCATATAAGAAGAAACACATTGAAATGATAGAAAATGTACAAAGACGAGCTACTAAACTTGTTCCAGGACTGTACGATCAGAGTTATGAAGAAAGATTGAAAGCCTTAAAATTGCCAGGTTTGGCCTATAGAAGAATACATGGGGACGATTGAGTGCTATAAATTGCTCTCTGAAAAATATGACTTCAATGCAGATAAACTATTGACAAGAAAAAACACAAGAGAGGGAAACAGAGGGCACAGTCAGATGCTCTACAAAAAACGGACATGTTTGAATCTGGAAAAATATTCATTCAGCCATCGCTGTGTTGATTTGTGGAATAGATTGCCATCAAGTGTAATTGAAGCCGAAACAGTAAGGATATTTGAGAAGACGTTGGATAAGTCCTGGATTGACTAAGAATCAAATTCAACTATAAGGCTGCTGGCGTCAGCGGACGCATAAAAAGACGAGGACATAGGACGACCCATGTCAATCTACCAGAATTCATCTATGTTTCTATGTTTCTATGTGATTAAAAAATATTTTATCGACATATTTCATTTTGAATTAAAACGCTCAGTGAAAAAGAAAGTTTGTACGATTCAATTTTGAACGAATTTATATTTTTTATTGTAACGCGCTTAAAATATTCTGAGAAGACGTTTTTATCAAGTTTCAAATAGTTGCATTCGGCTCATCATTTGATTGATTGATTTTAGTCACGTGACAATACGAAGAATGTAAACATCTTGGCAGACGATATTTGATATTTTTCTTTTGATAGAAAATTGGTGGTGAATCGTCAACATCTATTTTTTGTCTCCGTAAATACTATTTTCGTTCTTTAAGAAAATTGTGTTTACGTTAAAATAGTTTACACCTTTCCATGTAAGCTCTATATTATGATGCCCGGGACGATTTTAAATATAATTTTAAATATAGTGTAATAAATTTCAAATGTTGATCTCTTAATTATTTTCTATGTAAATTTGTAGACCGAGTAAGTCAATTTCGGTTGTAGAATTTAAATGTATTTTCTTGGAAAAGTTTCAAAGATTGAAAAATATATATAACTGAAAAGTCATTGGTTGAAGTTATTTAGAAATCCCAAATATTAACTATTGTTTAGTGAAGACAAAATATCATTATTCGAATGCTGTGGAAGATTTGGAAACTTGAAACCGAATACTAACCAAAATTCAATGAGAACACACCTGAATATATATATATGTATATATATATATATATATATATATATATATATATATATATATATATATATATATATATATATATATATATATACTTATTTTATTGTTAATCGAGATTAAAGAGCGTGGGGACGAAAAAATGTTCGCATTGAAAAAAATTTCTGTTCAACTTCTATTAAACAAGGTGACGGTGGTAAAAATATCAGCAGTTTCCTTCAGCCAATCAGAGAAGTGTAAGTGCTTCAAACGACGCATTCTTTTTTTTTTTAACTGGTTACATCAACATATACTAATACTTGTTTTAGATATATAAAGTGTGTCATGTTATTGATTAAAAAAACGACCCATCCACACACGCAATTCAAAAAAATAAAAAATAAGGCAATCACGATCTCCACGACTGGCGACACTTAGCCCAAACCGTGGCCGTCGTAAAGATAAGGCCATTTCACTGAGTCTCGTTTTTTCTGCTGATGTCACAGTGATCGGTAATAAGAATATAAACAAAACACTTTGAACGGTTACACACTACATGTAGACATATGACGGTGGTAATTTCCCTCTTAAATTATTTGATCTAGTAATTGTTTTGTTCCTGTTTTTCTCCCTTTCTTATAATATTTTTCGGTACTAGGACTTATACTTGAGTCTTTCGGGCATACAATGAAGGAGTTTTCCTTGCGCCTCGCCATAGTATTACCAGACCTCTGCATGCCACTGCTGGGACGGTTGATAAACAAAAAAACAGAAGCGTTTTGAGGTGTCCGTTTCTTTCAACAATGTACTTATTCTACCTATTCTAGTATTCTATGATTTATATGGACGACTAAATGAATACAGATTAGTTAATTAAGAGTGGTGGTCACTTATTGTGTAATTTCCAGGCGCCAAGATCCTATTTTAAAATGTCCCTATGTCATAAATTGTCCTCGTGAGAAGACAACTATCCTGAATTACGACGACTGTTAAGGGCGATAACTTAAAACGTTTCTCATCTAAGGGAAATAACTCGTCTATGTTTTTTGCATGAGGAATTCTGCCGATGATGCAATAACATCGTTTTAAAGGCTTTAAAAGGAGATAATAAACACGACATCAGGATTTGGTTATCTTGAACTTTTTAGCTTTAACAAATTCTCTTTACCAAATTAGTTCTAGTTTTATAACAATCTAGTACAGTCAATAATGTAATGCCTAAACAATAGCGTAATTATATTAAGCGGCGCATTTGCAAAATCTGTTCCGAATGTGCGGGAGACAACTCTATTTTACTTTGGTCGAATTTTTATTCTAATTATGAAGGTACTGTTTGGTCATTAAATTATTAATTGAACCAAATTGTTATAAAAGTAAAACTAATTTGGTCAAGATAATGTTATTTCAGTGGCAGCCGGATTAAAACTGAAATGTTCAAGATAACCAATAACTTATTTTATTTTTCACAATTAATTGATAAAAGACAAATAAACGTTTTACGTAGAGGGTGAATCAGAAGTAACCAGGACTCAAAACACTTGACCCATTTTTACACTTTAGGGTTGCAACTTATAATATCAGGGGAGATAACTTATCTCAACCTATTTTCAGATTTTTTTTTCTTTCAATAATTGATCTTAACCCAAAAAATAAATAATTAATTTTTTTATTTACAAAAACATTTTTTATAGACGAGTTAAATTAAAATAACTTTTAAATTGGAAGAAACAAAGAAAAACAAGACTAAAAATGAAGTTTAATTTATTATGGAATTCAATAGTTTTTGGAATTCATAAATAAATAAAAAACTGCCAGGCTTAGAACGTCTTCATAGCCACTAAGGGATGTTTTGTGGATCATATATTCACTCCGATCGAAATAAAGATTTCGGCTGTACTTTTTTTTTTTTGCTTGTACCGAAACTAATGAAGTCCATATCGCAGCTTTCCTAGGTGTCGAGGTAATTCGTCCTTTGCATTGTTAGTGTCAATTTTCGTGGAAACGCCTTCAGCCTGCTCTCGGTCTCCAAGCAAGTGGGGCATCTGATGAAACTTCCTTGATATTTGCATATTGGTTTAAAACGACATTTTATTAATTAACTATTATCTGTTGTTATTTATTAAATAAATTAACTTTTGTTTAAAAAAATATTTTTTTTTTTTTAATTTAGTGTTGTTTTTCTTTGTTTCTTCGAATGGAAACGTTTTAATTTAACCAGCAAATAAAAATATTTTCTTCATTTCCATTTCAGAAGAAATTTTTTAAAAGTCGTTGCTGTAAATAAAAATCAATTGTTGAAAAAAATCTAAAAGTAAGTTGAGGTAAGTAATCTAAGGTCGCCACCCTAAAGTAAAAAAAGGGGCCAAACATTTTAGTTCCGATAATAACATTTATTAATATAAATACACATATGCCGTATGCTAAATCACCCACAAATAAAAATGAGATTCTACCTTTTTTAGGTGATTATATGTAAACAGCCTGAAAAACTTGCCGGTAAAAAATGATTTTTAAAAAACTGCATCCTCCTCAAGACAGAATACTCTCTCCCACGTCGCAAATGCACTGAAAGCGCTATAATACTTCTCTCATCACCATCTTAACATAAACCTCAGACTCGAATCTTATTCCTTAAGCAAGCATCTGGCAAAAACCGCACTGAAACAATGCAATATATTGGGCCACTGCAAAGTAACTTTTCTTTTTTACTATACTTCATCCATATTTTTCCACTTCTTTTCCTTCTTCTTCTTCCCGCCCCTATTTTACCGTTATCGAATAAATTTAAAATCTTAACTTTTTTTTATCCGAACGAAACCGGTAAAATGAGTGTCCGGGGAGGGGGAGCAAAATTATCCTCACTGAACAAAAACTTAACCTAGATCATGGCTAACCTCTATTTGTCTCTTCGCTCTCAGTTATACTCACATACAAGTCTCCGCATACACACCCACACCCCCACACCCCACACACATTTTCATTCACCACGAATCCAAACCTTCTAACTTACTCATTCCACACATTCTTGACATAGCTAGCTGGTCAAACACTACTACTCTCCAAAAATTTCACACCTAACCACAACAAAATCTCCCCTCTCCTCCCCTCACCCATTTCACCCTTTCGACTACTTCTCTCACACTCTTACCCACCCACCCCTCCTACTTTCAAACCACCTTCATCATTTCATAATTTTTTCATTTTCTCAAATCTTTTCTAAAACCATGACATTACCCACACGCCAAAATCACAGAGCCTCCCCTCCTCTTTCCCCACCCCTCCTCTTCTTCACTAACAACCATCCACATTATTTCCGATAGCCCCCACCCCTCCACTTTTTCACTCAGAACCATCCTCATTAATCTCATTCAATGCTACTGACTTCACTAAGCCCGGACCTCGGTTCTGCGCACCCAGTAATGGCTACTACTTTTTCTCATCAACCCATCATGTCAACCCAATATTTTCGCGTACTTGCATGACATTTTTCTTAAAATTATCATCCTGAGGAAGTCTTACAAATAAAGACGAAACGTTGATGAATATATAAAAAAAAACATCCTTTTTTGGTTTTTCTTTTTCATTTCCCATTACGTCGGATAACCTTCATCCTTCCTTTCTCATATATTATATATGTATATATATATTGACAAGAAAGGTCGTGAAGGGAGAGAACTCCGTGGTCTTTAATGACGCTTGCATGAAAAATGACTTGCTGCCGAACTATATATATATATATATATATATATATATATATATATATATATATATATATATATATATATATATATATTAAATAAATTTTTCGTGGTACAAAATTTGATAACGGCGAGGAATACGGACGTTTGGGACATTTTTGGGAGGGTAGAATGAGATTAAACAAATATAAAAACGAGAGAAAACGATTAAAAAGAAATTAATTAATGTACTGAACCGGTTTTCGTCCACACTCATCAGAGTAAAACGTGGAAGTGATTGAATACGACTAAAACCTAAAAAAAATTGTAATGAAAACTAGTGACAAGTTTAGGAGAAAAATTACACCCAGCCTTAAAGTTCACTTGTGAGAAGGAACACAACTCCACCCTTCCTTTTCTGGATGTATTAGTGCATAAATCTGATTCATTGTTTTTAACATCTGTTTTCCGCAAACCTACATTTACTGGTTTATATTGTCACTGGGACTCTTTTTGTCCCATACAAAGAAAAATAAATCTTATTAAATGTTTGGTTCATCGTGCTTTAAAGATTTGCTCTGAATCCCTGATTGATTCGGAGATTGAATTTATCAAAGAGGTGCTCGTTGAAAATGGGTACCCTCTCGATATTGTTAATTCTAATATCGTTACTAAGATCACTCATTTTAACAAGCCTAAACTTTTTGGTCCTCCAAAATACTCGGCGTACCTCAGATTACCTTGGTTGGGTAATATTAGCATAAAATTTGCTAATCAAATTTCTGTAGCTGTGCGTCGGTGTTATCAGGCATCTAATCCTAGAATTGTTTTTTCTGCTCGACCTTTGCTCAAATCTATTCATAAGGATGTTCTGCCACCCCAACATATCAGTAATATTATTTATCAATTTAAATGTCGGTGCGATGCCGTATACGTGGGAAGAACAGTGCAAAGGTTTGAATCCAGAATCAAACAACACATCCCCCCTGCCATACGCCAGGGCCGACTAAATAATTTAAATAATTTAGTTAATACATCCGGGTCTGCTATTGCTGCCCATCTCATAAATAGCGCCGAATGTGCGTCGACGTACACTAGTGACTGGTTTTCTGTCATAAGTAGATCGCATTCTCTATTCCACCTCAAAGTCCTGGAAGCCATATATATCAAGTCAATCAAACCTTCCCTTTGTAAGCAAAAGGAATGGCTTTTAGGACTTAATGTGATCAACTTATGACTTTCCTCCCCACATTTTTTTTTCTCCTAAACTTGTCACTAGTTTTCATTACAAATTTTTTTAGGTTTTAGTCGTATTCAATCACTTCCACGTTTTACTCTGATGAGTGTGGACGAAAACCTGTTCAGTACATTAATTAATTTCTTTGTAATCGTTTTCTCTCGTTTTTATATTTGTTTAATATATATATATATATATATATATATATATATATATATATATATATATATATATATATATATATATATATATATGCTTCCTATTTATAGGTTAAGCTCTCTGGTAGTGGAACTAACAGTTTTCACTTATCATAAAGCAATACAGCAATACTCTTCTGTAACGAATAGATTTCTATCGTTTACCGGTATCATGGTAAAAATATGTAAACAAAGAAAGTACATATAGTGTTATAATTCCTTCTATTACCAAGACAAGTTTCTTAGCACAATGGATTAGGTTCTTTCCTGCTGATCAAATTTGGATGTTACATGCCATTCTGGTTTAGAATCTGAACGCAGATAGACTTGCTGTGTCTAACCATACTGATGAGTCATAAACCATGACAGCTGTGGACGACTGTTTTTATACATACAGAAGCTTTCTATTTAATTGGTTAAGCTCTCTGCTAGAGGAAATAAAGGTTTCCACTTAGCGTAAAGAAATAATCTTCTGTAAGGAATAGATTTCTCTCGGTAAAGTGGTAATTTATACTTTTATCTGTTGAGAGTGAGTACCTGTTTACTTGTCTCCAAATGAGAGCAGAGTTAAACACAAAGTCAGTTTTTAATAAAAATTTAGCATCCCAAAGTGGCACACTAGATTGGGACTAAAATTAAAATTGCTTCAGTCTAGAAGGAGTTCTCCTTCACTGACTGAAAAATTACCTTCGACGAGGACAGAAAAGATGATGTTTAGTATCAGAACGGAAACTTCACTATGCTCCTAGCTAAAAGCTAGGAGCATAGTGTATTATCTGTTCCGTTCTCAGAATAGAAGGTAATTTCTTCTACGTCTTATAATTTAATGTTTAAATAAGCTATTTTCCTTTGCACCAACTAATAATGTAGTATTTTTTTGCAGAAGGATTAAAAAAACGACAATAAAATGAAGTTTTGGCAGCTTTATAATTAACACATAAAATAATGATCATGTTTTGTCATTTTTGAGACGAGGATTGATAATTTGTATTAGTTGGATTATTCGGACAACTGTTTTCATCTTGGATGTTATTAACACAACGTTTCGGATGATCTAACTACTGCCTTCTTCAGGTGTACTTATCGAACTCAGGAATCTTTATGCCTAACTTGTACCGGTCATAAACAAAGACTTATTTTCTGTCTCGGAGTAATGTCCCTGTTAAGCAATCCGGTTACACACTGACCAATCAGCTTGCAGGGGGCATTTATACCATCTGTCTTCTTAAAAACTACTTCGGCCTTCTTTGGGAATTACGGTTGGTCAGCACGAGACTCCTGCAAGCAACGAAGAAACACGTTTACATTCTCTCTCCTGCCTCTGTCAACTAGACGTTCCAGTACCTACTATCTTCGCCTCAAAATAACTGCTTAGATTTTAGGTGGAATAAAGTTGGACAGTGTCCGAGAGAGGAAGAGGAATATAGGAAGTTCTTTGGGCTGCTAAAGTCTGAACAGTTAGAAAATATGTCCTCATTTATGACTGCTACAAACTCGGGGATCTGTATGGAATTTTGAACGGAACCCTTTGTTTCATCCAGGGGGTTAACTTGCGCTCGTGCCGTCAGTCATGACCGGGAAGAAGTTTGAAGTAATTCGTAATTGTATTCTTAGTATATCCCGCAAGGACCTGTGATGTAACGTAATAATCAGCTCTAAGTGACAGTCTTCTGGAGGTTGAAGGTTCAATCCTCAATGGGGGTGATACTAAGAATACAATTACGGCACGAGAGCAAGCTACTCCCGTGTATTAAATAAAGGAGTCAGTTCGAAATTCCGTACAGATTCCCGAGTTTGACATAAAGATTCCTGAGCTTGACAAGATGCACCTGAGGAGATCGGAGGTTACATCGGCTGAAACGTTGTGATAATGACATCCAAGATGAGAACAGAAGTTGAACAATAAATTGAAGTGTTGTCAGCTTCATCATTAAAACATAAAGTGATGACGTAACACTGTCCTTCACACTCGATTAAGTGGCCTTATTATTCGTTATTTGAAAAATATTGGTATACGTCAAATATGACGGTTAAAGGGAAGTAACTCCGTGCGTTAAAATATTGAAATATTAACTCCCTTGGGCCATAAATTTTTACGACCACACATGCACAATGCACATACGCAATTCTTCTTCATGATAAATAGATGAATTTTGGAAAGTTAGAGACCCGTCGACACTTTCTCACGAATGAGGGTGATTCAGTCGATAGGCAATAAACCTACTCACTCACCTTCGGAAGGGAAAAGCAATGACCCTGAAACCTACGCAGTATCACTTAAATTATCTCATACATTCCAATTGATAGACGAACGGATAAAAATGGGAGGTAACAATGATTTCTTATTGGGCCAGATATGTAAGAGTTATCTCCCTTGTATTTAAAATTCTTTTTATTAATTTCATTATCATCAGCAGTAGTGAACGTTTTCTCAACACTCTACAGCATCAGCACCCCCCCCCCATCCGCGCATAATACAGAATACGATCTATCGAGTCTTAACTTTCTCCAAGACCTTCCGTCTCTCACTACTTTACTTAGATGACTGATTGATATGGAAGTCCAGGAACATAGTTTATCAGGCCATCATCTTTGTGGTTGATCTCTTTTTCTGCACTCTGCAACTATTTCTTCTAGACAAGAATACCAAATGCACATAGGTGCACATGTGTCTAAACTGCTTTTATTGCACATTCTATTGGTTATTATCAAATTGGTTTTGATAGAAAAATGGCCAAGCAGTTCTCTTTTATTGCTTGAGGTACCCAGACTAAATTTTCCTGTTGCAGAGAAAAATATTGTTGTGCAATTGACTAACTTTGCAATTAAAATCAACCATTAAAAATATATAATCCGTTTTGAAGAAGTTTATCTATAAAAGATTGTATTTTAATAACTTCTTCGTCAGAGTGTGTGGATGTTAGGAAATAGCATTGTATAAATATTAGTTTTGAGTTTATCCCTCTCGTTCGAAGAGTCGAAAATCTATTGGATATTGGATATTCTTCCACTGCAGCGATATGTTGGGGTTTTTTATGTACAAGAAAACGTGATGATAGGGTCAATCAAATAGTGAGTTTATAACTTTGCTAATGCTAGATTTTTCCATTGCAATGGAAAATGCTGTGCAATTTATCAACATTGTAGTTAAAATCACTTAACACATTATAGATATATATATCGTCTCTTTTGGTGATTTTTTTTGGGAAATAAAGTTGCATAAATATTTGCTTAGAGTTTAGGCCTATTCCAGTTGATTATGCGAAAAGAACAGTTTGCGGGATTTTTTACATTCTATCTTATTTTCTTTGATTTTAGTTTCCCAGGTTCCACTATATTCCACTTTATATGTTGACGCTCATGCAGCATTGTATTTAAACTGCGAATTGAAGATGTTGCCTCAGAATACACTGACTTATCTTTCTTGGATTTATTCTAGACACTGTTAGAAAATGTACTCTCCATTTCAGAAAACCAGGTTTTTTTACCCCGCCTAATAAACCGGTAT
The DNA here is from genome assembly GCA_963556195.1 of Sepiola atlantica. Classification (NCBI taxonomy): domain Eukaryota; kingdom Metazoa; phylum Mollusca; class Cephalopoda; order Sepiida; family Sepiolidae; genus Sepiola; species Sepiola atlantica. Next base: position 108,686,916 of record OY744522.1, read on the forward strand.
CGTCGGGGCCTTTGGGTTTGGATTTACGCCGGTCTATTGGGGGTTGTCCGTCCTGTGCAGTTCTAGGAGGTGCCCCCTCCCAGGCTTTGCCTCCCCTCTTTGAGGAGGAGTAAGTTTATTGCTTGCTGTCTGAGGCGCCTCTATCGGGGAATGCCGACGGGGCTGCCCAGGCAATTTTTAAATGGCCAGAGTGCTCACCTCTCGAGCGCTGGCTTATCTAATCCCACTTTCTCGACCTTGTGTCACATCTTACGTTTTGGGAAGTAGATAAATAAATTCAGAAGGTAAGAACGATGCGTGACCAAGTGTTATTAGATTTCTATCGTATTATATTTAACAGTAGGTTTATGTCAATTATTTTATTAAAAGCTTCCTTTTCCGACCCGACGTTGCTCGAGAGACTTTTTACTTTCATCTATAGTTCACTAATTTATTTTTTAACAAATTTTTTTTTCATAGGATTTTGAAAGTTTTACTTATTTTATGCGGTATCGTTTGAGCATTAAATTATTGATTGAAGCAAATTGTTAGAAAACTAGGACTAATTTCCTTAAGGGAATAATGTTCTTCTAATCTCTATCTATAAAATCTTTGGATATAAATAGCTTCCAAACGTTTAAAGTCAGAAATGACTTTCCGTTCTATGGTTTAAATGCTTCCAAATTCCTTTAAATTTCGCAGGGTCACAATGTAATTCATTTTTTCAATTATTAACAAAAGACCAAAACGGCTTACTCGTTTACGAATAAACCTGATGGATTTAATTCTATAATATTTAATTATATTTTCTTAAACAACATTTTTTTTAAGTTCATTTCATACCTTTATGTTATTGCATTTTTGATTTCAGGAAAACAATTTAATATCAAAATAAAAATAAAAAATGTATAAGTTATGTAGAAACGAGAAACACACGCACATATATGTAGACACACGAGAAATAGTCACACAATTTTATAAATATATAGATACAGTTAAAAATGAACATTTTACTTAAATTTCAATTTCTATGTTTCTAAATTAATTTCCTGTTTCTAAATAACGCTAGTCAAAATAATTATTTCGAGAGGAGTTACCTCCCCTGGGTTATAAAATTTCAGTATTTACACGTGCACACACGCAATCCTACTTCATAATATGCGTGAATGCAGCATGTCTGTGTGTTGGCACAAATTCATGTTGGAGGAAGGAGAATGAGAAAGGGGAGGTAATAATGAATTTTCTATTAGGATCAATAGTGATCTCCCCTGTACTATAAATTGGTAATTTCTTTATAGCTAACCAAATTGGCGATGATGTCATCAAACCTGGAGAGAATTATTATTTAAGTTAAAACTGCATCCACACATCTTTATCTGAGGCTCGATCGGTCTATCACACCTCCATTTGAAATAGGATTTTTATTACTAAACGTGCAAATTAAATGGACATATCTTATGAAAACACTTTCTTTATTTATTAGCGAGATTGTTTTCCTAATTAAACCTTGCTTTGAGGTAATAGTGAGCTTACATATAAAAACATGAACCGCGGCAACCTTTCCCCGAAACCCCCAACTGGTGGGAAGCTTCCTCCATCTACCAATGCCAAGGATGGTTTTAGTAGCAAGAAAAGAAAAGTGGGAAGAAAAACAACTACATGGACGCACTAGAAGATTGAGAAGAGAAGAAACCAACGAAAATATTTTCTTTACTGATGGCTGTACAGAACAATGCAATTAGGACAAACTACATTAAAACTAAAATAGATAAAACCCAAGTAAACAGTAAATGCAGACTATGTGGACAAAGAGACGAAACAGTAAATCATATAAGTGAATGTAGCAAACTAGCCCAAAAAGAATACAAGAACAGACATGACTGTGTGGGGAAAGCAGTACACCGGCAACTGTGCAAAAAATTGAATTTCGAATACGCAGACAAATGATACAAACATAAACCAGAAACAGTACTGAAAAACGAAAAACACAAAATCATCTGGGATATGGATATACAAACAGACAAACTCATACAAGCCAGGAGACCGGATGTTATAATAATCAACAAGAAGGAAAAATCTTGCAATATCGTAAACTTCGTCGTTCCAGCAGACAACAGAGTGAAGATCAAAGAAACAGAAAAAACGAAGCAAATACACAGAACTAGCCAAAGAACTAAAAGGAATATGGAGCATGAAGGAAGTCAGTATAATACCAATAATCGTAGGAGCACTAGGAACAGTCCCCAAAAACCTGGAAAAAAGACTGGAAGAAAAAGGAATCAAAAGGATCATTGAAACTATACAGAGGACGGTAATGATCAAAACAGCTGCAATCTTCAGAAAAATCATCGAATGTGGAAACCAACCCGCATAAGCTACAAAGGATCACATGGAATCTACAACAGGAAGAAAACAAAACCACAGAAAGAAAACCACACCACAAACAAAGGAATAGAAATTGCAAGAAACATTACTTCATGAGCACCCCCCCCTCCAATAAATTACGCCAGCCTCAGCTGACACAACACAGAAATGAACCAATGAACAGAAATAGCAAGAAACACCATAAGCTCCCCCGCTGCCCCCCCCCCAAAAAATAAAAATAAGATAAAAAATAATAAAATAAAAATAAATAAATAAAAAATAAATAAAAATAAATAAAGAAATTAAAAAAATAAATAAAAAATAAATAAAAAAATGGTAATAGCCTAGGCTGACACCACACAAAATATTTGCATAGGGTCAAGTAGGTTGAGAAGACCGAGAAGGGACAGCACAAACCAGACCTCCACTGGAAGTGCAGAAACTGCTGGGACCTTGGGGAGGCTTATTACCACCCAAATCCCAGGGAAGACCAATTGCCCTTACCAGCGAGAAATCAATGGTAAACGGCTGTTGCGATACTGCAAGGTTATTTGCTGTGGCTATCAAAAAGAGATGGAGAATACTGGAAATCTCGGAAGACTTTTTGTCACTCACACTCCAGGGAATACCACCGGCTGTCGGTGAGCAATCACTGATGACCTTGTGAGAACTCCTAGTGAGTACAAATAATAATAGTAATAGAAGCTGTAGCAGGAATAAAAATAATAATAGCAATAACAGGGATAATACGGACAATAGTTGTAACAATAATAACAATAATAATTATGATAATAGTAATAATAATAGAAATCGTTATAGTAATGATAATAATATTAATAATGGTAGTAGTGATAACGACGACAACAACAACAATAATAATAATAATAATAATAATAATAATAATAATAATAATAATAATAATAATAATAATAATAATAATAGTCCTCTGCGATATGGATATGCAAAAATACAAACTCATATAAGCAAGGAAAAATCTTTTAGATTCGTAGACTTCGTCGTTCCAGCAGACCAAAGAGTGAAGATCAAACAGACGGAAAAACGAAGCAAATACATGGAACTAGCCAAAGAACTAAAAGGAATATGGAGCATGAAGAAAGTCAGTATAATACCAATAATCGTAGGAACACTAGAAACAATTCGAAAAAAACTTGGAGAAAAGACTAGGAGAAATTGGAATCAAAGGGATCATTGAAACCATACAAAGGATGGAAATGATCAAAACAGCTGCAATCTTAAGGAAAATCCTCGAATGCGGAAACCAACCCGCATAAGCTACGATGGGTAACCAATCACATGGAACTTACAAGAAGAAAACAAAACCACACGAAGAACACCACATCACGAACCAAGGAACAGAAACATCACTTCATAAGCGCCCCCTCCCCTCAATAAATTACACGGGCCTCAGCTGACACCACAGAAAAATTAACCAATGAACAGAAATTGCAAGAAAAACCATAAGCTCTCTTCCCCCGCTCTCCTCCCTCGCTCTCCTCCCTCGCTCTCCTCCCGCTCTCCCCCTCACCCCCCCCCCCAAAAAAAATGGTGCCGGCCTAGGCTGACACCGCACAAAATATTTGTAGATGGTCAAGGAAGATGAGAAAACCGAGGAGGGACAGCACAAACCAGATCTCCACTAGAATTGCGGAGATTGCTGGGACCTTGGGGAGGCTTATTGCCACCCAAATTCCAAAGAAGATCAATGGTCCTTACCAGCGAGAAAACAATGGTAAGCGTCTCATTGTGATACCGCAAAGTTATATGGTGGTTATCGAAAAGAGGTGGAAATCTGGCAAGGCTTGTTATCACTCAGACTCCAGGGAATACCACCGGTTGTTGTCGGTGAGCAATCACTGATGATGATTTGTGTGAGAACTCCTAGTGAGTACAAATAATAATAATAATAACTAGCGGGACCCGTGTAAATTACATGAAATGATGTTTTCAATACTAATTATCTTGTTTTTAACCTATACATGTTTGAATGAAATATGATAAGATTTGACTTGTATATTCATTTAAAAAAATAATAATACATGAAACAATTTACAAAACTTCTTTATATACAATATTTCTAGTGAAAGTAGTTCCTCTTCTCTGGCCATGAGTAGAATTATTCTGAGGACAAATTTTCACTCTTACACTGTTCATAGATTTTGCTCTTGAGAAGGCTACATAAAGTTGTCCATGAGTAAAGCAAGGTTGTGGTAGGTAGATCCCAACCTTATCGAAAGTCTGTCCTTGAGCTTTATTAATGGTCATTGAATATGATATGCCTTTGATGTAAACGTGACACACAAAATAACACACACGCTATCGTATTAATATGTGTCTTCCCGGTTGTCCACTCCCTACCCCCCCTTCTATGTAGAAAAAATCATAGAGATTGGTTGTGATCGAACTATAAACCAGTCGGACCGACGTCAAAATCCTACGTCGCTAACCGTTGCACGAAAGGGAAATATTTTTTTTAATTACGAAAATTAGGTCACTTGAATGATTTTCCAAATCTAGGTGCGGCTTTTGCTGTAAGCGTGACACACGAACACACACGCTATCGTATTAATATATAATAATAATAATATTAATAATAATAATAATAATAATAATAATAATAATAATAATAATAATAATAATAATAATAATAATTGGGGAGGCTTATTGCCACCTAAATCCCAGAAAAGACCAATTGTCCGTACCAGCGAGAAATCAATGGTAAGAGGCTGTTGCGATACCGCATTGTTATCGAAAAGAGGTGAAGAATACTGGACGTCTGGGGAGACTTGTTGTCACTCAGACTCCAGAAAATACCACTGGTTGTTGTCGGTGAGCAATCACTGACGATGATCTGTGTGAGAACTCCTAGTGAGTACAAATAATAAATAATAATAATGGTAATTGTAACAGTCCTAATAATAATAGGATGGGTAGTAATACTAATTAATAACAATGATAGATACTACAGTTGTTTACCGGTAGGAACTACACTTATTCAGAATATTTCAATGCTAGACCGTAAATTACTGATCCATTACGGGCTAGCAGCTGGATAACATTAGTAGTAATGGATCAACTAAAATATTTATGATTTCAAGATATTTATTAATATTGTATAATATATATTTAATCCGCATGATCAATATTATTTGACGACGATCCTAAACATTTAGGGTTTTAGTACTATTTAATGTTTAGATTAAATGTACGGTATAATTATAAATAGATACTAGTCTTAAGTCCTCCATACCACTTTTTCATAGAATATATATATATATATATATATATATATATATATATATATATATATATATATATATATATATATAATTATTCATTTATTTATCTCTCATTTTATTTATCTGTTGATTTGTTTATTTTCTAACCCCTCCCCCACTACGGGTGCTCTGTCTAGCCTGTCTAGCAGGCGTTAATTTGTAGACCGCCTGAGTTGAGATATGGGAGTGGACTGGGGGTCATGAGTGCAGACTTGGAGAGCCAGCTGACCGTGACCTACCTATATTTGACCAATACGAACTTTGACCGTTTTAAATCTTCTCTTTTATCGTTTCTCTTTTAATGGTCACCCGGTTCCTGATGGTGATTTTTCCAATGGGAGATTCTCAATTTTCACTTTTTATGTTTGCTTTTATTTTTATCCAGTCTTTAAAAAGATGCTGTAGCATCGAAACATTGGTTGATTGACGTAAGACTGTAATATTGTTTATGTACATTTATAAATGCTCTACTTGGTATTGAGCACTTTTGAAAATATTGGTTCCATGTTCATTTTATTAACATATCTTCTTTCCGTAAAGATGTTTTGCCAGCCATTCTAAAGAAGTCTGTTGTTTATAAGTTCGTATGTCAGTGTTGAGCTGACTACGTTGACAAGACATCCCAAAGATTAGAAATGAGAATATCCCAACATATACCACGTGATATTCGTTCACACAAGGTTTCGAGATCATCCGGGAACTTTCAAGCACATGATTCTGGCATCGGTAATCACCTGGTTTGTACAAATATTTGTTGTGACAAGTATGGGTGGTTTTCTGTTTTACACAATGTCAGGTCGATTTATCATCTCAATATTATTGAGGCGTGAGTTATTAACAATTCTCGACCGAGCCTGTGTAGACAAAAGATTTTGAAACATAAATTGGAAATCTTTCCATTCGATGTTCTTAGTTTTTAATTTATCATTCTGATATTTCCTCTTAGAGGGTCAGACAATAAGGTCTTAAGGAAAATGTTTACAATGTTCTTTTTTTCCATCCGCCAGTTTCATTGATTAAAAATATTTTCTCTGAAATGTATTTTTTTTTTCATGATTCACCCCAAACAAGGCAGGACGCCACTGTAAACGTAAGGGGCTACTGAGAAAAAGGAAAAGGGGAGAAGGATTGGTGGTTCAGCTTAAATTGGGATCTGAGCAGCGAGATGTCTGTTTACATTAGTTTTAAATTTCTGCATGTCAGTACTGTCGGGGAAACAGGGGGCAGGGAGGGAGTTTCAGAGGCCAGCAGCACGAGAAAAGAAGCTATTTGAGTAGAATGCTCTCCGGCATCTGGGGACCTCCACAGTGAATGAATGAGATTTAGTAGAATGTCGAGTTAGTCTAGTGAATTTACGTCGAGGGGGCACCAGAGTAGCCAACTCATCGGAGCATAATCTATTGAAGTATTTGTAAAACAAACACAAGGATGCCACATTGCGGCGATGGGACAGGGGCTGGAGCTTAGCTGACAGTGAGGGACCTATTAGGTTGACTACTCTTTTTAGGACTTTGTCAAGGTGGGAGAGACTAGTAGATGATGCACCAGCCCAGATGTGGCAACAATACTCCATGCATGGGCGAATGGTGGCTTTGTAGAGATACAGGATAATGTCAGGTGTAAGGAGTCCACTAGCACGGTAGAGGGAGCCAACCTTCTTTGCGGCAGCCTTGGCAATGTCTTCAATGTATGTGTTCCAATTCATGTTATCTGTGAAGGTTAGGCCAAGGAGTTTGAATGATGAACTCTCAGGTAGGGTGTTATTTGTCATGACAATCGGGTGTTGGAGAGGCTTCTTGTAGTTGTTGAAGGAAGGGAGCTTAGTCTTTGCGGCATTAAAAGTCACCAACCATTTATGGCCCCAATCCACTACAGCCGGGAGGTCATTTTCTAAGGATTCAGCCATTGCCTCAGATATGATCGCGTCTGTTTTGCCAACATGGCGAGAGTAAAGCGTGGTGTCGTCAGCAAATAAACCAATCTCAGACACTATGTCATCAGGGAGATTGTTTATATAGATCAGGAACAACAAAGGTCTAAGAATAGATCCCTGGGGCACACCAGCATTTATGTCATGTTGCTTAGATGAACGGCCATCGAGGACAACCTGGATTTTTCTTTTGTTTAGGAAGGATCTAATTATATTAAGTAGTTGCCCAGTATAACCGTATGAGCGTATTTTCAGGAGAAGCCCTTTATGCCATACCTTGTCAAAGGCCTTGGATATATCAAGCGCTACTGCCCTAGCTTCACCTGCCTTGTCGAGAGTATGATACATGCGTTCAGAGATGACCGTTAAGATGTCTGCAGTAGATCGTGCTTGTCTAAATCCATACTGGCGGTCAGATAGAAGTTTAGCATTAACTAAGTGACGTACTATCGCTAGATTGATTAAGGATTCAAAGATTTTGGCAAAGATCGACAGTAGACTGATTGGGCGGTAGTTCTGAGGGTCGGTTCTATTCCCAGAACTCTTGTAGACTGGTACCACAGAGGCAATTTTCCAGCTATCGAGGAAGCAAGATTCGGCTAGGCATTTATTGTAAACTTTGGAGAGGACAGGGGCCAGTTCAGCAGAGAATTTCTTTATTGCTATTACAGGTATAAGATCAGGCCCACAAGCTTTAGAGGTGTCAAGGCTTTTTATGATGTCTCTGACCTGGGATGGGGTGATGACCAGGTTATCAAGTGTGGCTTCAGTCCGCAATGGTAATTCAGGGAGAGGGTGGTTATCTGAGTCTAAAGTAGAGTTAGAAGCGAAACGCTGTGCAAGTAGTTCAGCCTTATCAGTGGCCGTGCAAACGAATTCATTGTGGTTTGAAAGTGGGGGAATCGTAGATTGACCATTATTCACTACACTATTGTAGATTTTCCAGAAATCGCGAGTACCTAGTTTCTGTGACTGGGTGCGTTTTTTTGTTAACTCATTATACCTTCTCTTCGCTTCGCCTATCACAACCTTGCAATTGTTTCTTGACTCTATAAATTTATGCCTATTAGTAGCTGACTTATGGTGGCCGAATCTACGGAATGCTTGTTGCCTCTCAGAAATGGCAGCTGCACATTCCGAAGTGAACCATTGAGGAGAGTGGGGCTTGCTAAAGAATTTTCGCATGGGGACATAGGCTTCAATGCCTGCTTTGACCCATTCAGTTAATTCGTTTGCACACTGGTTGGCAGGGAGTGAGAAGGTTTCCCTCCATGGGGCGTCACTGATGTAATCTCTGATTGACTCAAAATCAGCTTGCTCGTAGTATCTTGTTGTTTTGAGCAACGGTTCATCAGCTTTTGGACAACTTTTTAGCGTGATATGTATCATTAGCACAATGTGATCAGCATTCCCGAGTGGGCTATGAGCTTTCGTCACACAAGCCTCGGGAAGTGAGGCTTGTTGGTCCACACGATCGGGGATGCGGGTCGGAAAATCAACAGTCTGAGAGAGGGAGTGAGCTAAGGAGAAATTATACGTAGAGTTGCCGGCTGCGTCAGTAAGGCTGGAGAATCCGAACCAGTCGCGGTGGTGAGCATTAAAATCCCCAAATACATGTATCTGGGCATTCGAGTCAATTAAGAGTGCTCTATCTATGCTTTCAGAGACAGAATTTAGCAGAGTACAGTCCTGGGTCGACGGGGAGCGGTATAGGAAATATAAGTAACTAACGTTGTGATGTAAAATCAATCTAAAGCACATGTAGTCGTAGTCATCTGATTCTAACCTATGTTCTCTAGTCAGGGGGAGGGTGTTCCGAACATAAACTCCTAGCCCGTGCATGTGTTTGTCAGAGTCTTTACGGTAGAGTGGGGGGTAGTCAGTCATGTCAAAGTGGTGAGAAGAGATTGAGGATTGGAGGTTAGTTTCATTAAGAGCTAGGATATCCGGGGAGTTTGTCAGGAGAAAGGTTTCTACGTCGTTGATGTTGGTTCTAAGTCCCCGGATATTTGAGAATGCAAGCCTCAAGGGTGGAGGCGAAAGTGTTTTTTGGGTGTCTGGTTTAGGTTTGATTTTATTTCTTTGTAATGGCATGTTTGATTTGATTATAGAGTGGATTGGCCAAGGTGGGTACTTGTTTGGTGCCAATAAGCTCACACAACCAGTCCATTAGTCACGACCTGGTCCATGGGGGTTGTGGCCTCGGGAAAGCCCACCGGAGATAATTGCAGGGTCCCTTTCCATGCGCGACATTGCACATACAACTACCCACGGTATTATGCAACTGATGATGGAGCAGCCGTTCTTGGCGCTACCCAAGAGTTTGGGATCCTGTCCTGTCAGTCGGTAACAGAACCAGACAAGCTGTCTAACCTGTACCCTCAACCTGTCGGAAGAAGAGAGACGCAGACTGGTCATGTAAGACTTACTAACGAAAAAACTTTCCCCAAGTTGCCCAAATAGAGAGAAAGAGAACGGCGTTCATTGTCCTAGTAAGGAAACAAGGCTAGGCACTGAGTGTTTAGAGGCGTCCCAGCGCTGTTACCTCTGCGCCTGACTAATAAACAAAGAAAGAGTGCAAGGGCCGGCGATAGGTAGAACCTATCTACTCCTTAAGCAATTGTAGGTTTGTAAACCGGATATTTTGTTCGAGATTCCAACTCTAGGAAGGTTGTCGATCAGGACTAAGGAAGCCATCCTCCCCCAACAGTTTACTGCCACGGCGTAAGTAACTGGTAGCAAGGTTTTTTTTGTCAGAGATTTCCTTCTCTTAGATGGATAGCCTTACGAGGTCTTGCGGGTCCAACACTCCGAGAGGGGTAAAAATAGCCTGCGCCCATGTACTAGTCGGGTATTTCCTAGCCCCCGCAGGTAAGAAAAAAAAAGAAAAAAAAGAATTCATATAATACATATATATGTGTATATATATATATATGTACACATGAAGATAGAATAAGTTCAATTGCATACTAAGGAGGGAACAGTAAGTTGAAGATATGTTTCCCTCTCCCCCCCCCCTCTTTCAACCCCGAACGACATTTCGGTTTCTTCACTGCTAAGGCAGATATAAAATGTGTCTTTAACCAGACTAGCATGCTTAGTTTGGACGATATTCATTCCCTATCTACATTCGCTAGTGAACTACCCCCACCCACCCACCCCTTTTCAAACCTGAACCCAAGTGACCCCTGCAGAATGTAGGCAAGAAAAGAAAAGAAAAGATACAGAGTTTTTGAACAGTCAAGAATCCTAGCTAGATACTCGTTGCATGTTAATACATGGTCGAAATCTACTTACGCACACACGCATAGAGAGAGAAAGGAAGAGAGAGAGACAGAGAGAGAGAGGGAGAGAGAGAGAAGTCGAAAGAGAGCTATATATATATATATATATATATATATATATATATATATAAAGAGAGAGATATACATATTAATATATGTATATATATATAAATACATATATATAAATACATATAAATGTATATATATAAATACATATATATATATAAATACATATATATATATAAATACATATATATATATATATATATATATATATATAGAGAGAGAGAGAGAGAGAGAGAGCACTTTAAGTTAAGTTGACAACAAGCTATGATTCTGCGTAATCCATGACTCTGCGTTCCGCATATTGAGTGCTGTAGACTGCTTTCTGAATAGCCACGTGTTTGCTATTTAGATGTTAATTTACTTCCTTTTCTAGACAATGCGCGGTGGAGCATTGGTGCATGCCTCGGCTATTTAGTCAAACATGACTGTTGTATCGGGGTTCGAACCGTGCGATCATACTGACGACTGCAAGTTTGGCATGTAACACTTATGGATATATTTTGGAAATAATATGTATTTATTAATAATTATCCAATAATTGAGAATATACGTGTATATATGAAATAATAGTAACTTATATATATATATATATATATATATATATATATATATATATATATATATATATATATATATATATATATAGTCTAAAGAAGCTTTCAGTCATTTTAAACAACAAAAAAGGAAGGAAAATGCAGTTTAAATTCCTAGAGAAACTAACTAAATCCAAGATATCGCAGACTTAACATTCGTTGGAATATTCATAAATAAAAATTTAAAAAGAAAAGGGGATTCAAGTATCTAACAGTGAAGCAAAAACTTAAGCATGAAATATACAGGGTGACCCCCCCAAAAATGGGCCCCAAATCTAATTAGGCCCCGTTTCTTAGTGTTTCGTCCGAATGAAATGAATTTTGGGGTATAACTAGTTTATTATATTCACAACATCATATCAAAACACTAGGGTATTTGGCCTTTTTTCTTCGTTCTACAGCATGTGTTCTAGATGGACTCCTTTTAACTCTGTGCATTTCTTGAGGCGCAGAACGAAGTTGTCCATGACGTTCTTACAGACTGAATTGGGAATGGCTCTCATCTCCTCCCTGATGGCTTCCTTGAGTTCCGTGATGGTTCTGGGTTTCCCTGCGTACACTCTGTCCTTAAGATAGCCCCAAAAGAAATAATCTGGGGGGCTTAGGTCCGGGCTATGTGGTGGCCACTCAAAATTAGTCTTGAGACTGATCACTCGGCCTCCGAAGTTCTCTTTCAGCCAATCTCGGGACAGGTTTTAGGTGTGACAACTTGCTCCGTCTTGCTGGAACCAGAACTCGCTCATGAGCGACGGATAGAGGGTCTGGTGCTCACTCTTGAAGGTTTTGAGGACCTCCACATACCGCTCCTTTGTAGCTGTCACTGCTGCGCCAGATTCTTTGATGAAGATTGGTCCGATTATGCCTCTGACCGAGATTGCAGGCCACACCGTGCAATTAGGAGAGTGCAGGGGCTTGGTGGCTACTTCATTGGGTCTGGAGGACCCCCAGAAGACATTTGTTTTGGAGTTCACCTTTCCGTCAAGATGGAAGTGGGCTTCATCTGAGGTCCAAAGGAGGTATAGGAAACTTGGTGTCTCCTCGATCTTATCGAGCATCTTGACTGCCATAGCGCTCCTCTGCTTCTTGTCTGAGGCTCTAAGGGTCTGCAGCGTCTGTATTATGTATGGGTAAGCCCTGACATAGTTCACCAGCACTCTCCTGCAAGTCTCCCGGGAGATACCAAGGGACTGACTTCGCTTACGCACAGAGCGTTTCGGACTCTCCTGGAGAGACTCTCTCACACTTTCGACCAGCTCTGCTGTTCGCTTCTTGGGACGTCCCGAGTGGCTTGGACAGTTCTCACTGGCAGCGTTGAAGTTCTCCCGGTCCCATACTTCTCGAAGTGGTCCACCCAGTTCTGAATTCTGCTTTTGGGTGGAGCCTTTTCACATCTGAACTGATGCATGAAACTGTCCTGGGTTTTCTTAAACGAGCCTGTCTTGTAGTAAAATTTAACACAGTGTATTCTTTGTCCCAGCTCCCACTGAGGTATTGGCGTGCTCACGGTCGTTGATTCTGCCATGTCTTGTAAAATAATGGCAATCGGTGAATAAATAAAGGAGATATCACATAAAGTGTACACGGGGCCCGTTTTTTTTAGTCACCCTGTATATATATATATATATATATATATATATATATATATATATATATATATATATATATATATTAGAAGAATACCCGTCTTTGAACGAGTAAAATTAATTCTAGGAACAGAACAATTTTGAACCACATTTATAGCCCATTACGGAGATTAAAATCAAGATATAACGATACTAAACTTTATATCTAGAATCCTTATTCCAATTATGATAAAAATCCATTACATGATTTTGATTCCAGAAAATTTCTGAAATTTTCGGTTTAAGAAAAATTGAAATTCAGAGAATCCAACTTAATTGGTGTCTAATGACTATTGATCAAATTTAATGTAAATTTGAAATATTTGAATTTTCACATGAATGTTTGTGCCAACAAAAAACCTTTCAAATACTAAAGAAAAACTGAATTTTGGGGAATATTCATTAATTTATGTCTTATACCTATTGTTAAAATTTCGACAAAAATCGGAGGTATTTGTATTTTTACGAACGGCTCCCATCCAATTTTACGTAAAAAGCAGTGAATCTGATTTGGAAACACGGCACGATCGAATGCAAGCAAAATGACTTAAGAATCAATGGTAAGCAAAAAGTAAAGAGCGAGGCTCAAGCTCTTCTCCCCACCGCTATCAAAGATGTAAACAATATCAACAGCCTAAATAAAAATCGACTTTCCTTCGAATAGATTTTCTTCGTTTGTGTTTGCTTGGAGCCGATTTCAATTACAGAACGAGAGTGTCCACAGTCTGGAGGATCACTGCAGAAACCGTGAACGTCAGAAAGCAAGGAAATCTCAGGAATTATTTTAACTTATACTGATTATAAATGTTGGTGATCAGTTATGATATACAACATTGGTGCCACACAAAATGGTTGTGAAGAGTCAAGATGTATGGAAAGACCGAAACGAGAAAGCACCATCAAGACCTCCACTAGAAGGGCGCCCAGCATACTTAAACCTTGGAGAGGCTTTTTTCCACTTAAATTACAGAGGAAGACAACGGCCCTTATCAGCGGAAAATCGATGATAAACGGCTATTGTGATAACGCAAAAGGATTTCCAACGGTTATCAAAAGAGACTGTGAGTGCTGGAGACTTGTTATCAGTAAGAGTCTAGAGAACATCACTGTTTATTGCCAGAGAGAAACCAGTGTTTAATTTCACCCATCGCAATACGGCTATTCTTCTCTTCTAGTATACACACACACACACACACACACACACACACACACACACACACATATATATATATATATATATATATATATATATATATATATATATATATATATATATATACAATAATGCCTTACTTAATTCAGGCTACAATGATAAAATAAAATATAAAACAATTCTATCATCCGGGGAAATAAACCTTTGAGTATAATTACGCATAACATAGCAGTAGAATGCAATAAACTCTAAGTATAATAACGCGTATAAAAACAGACTCAGAAACACTACTAACAATGGCAAAATAACGGACCCCAAAAACCTAGACCAAATAAACGATTAAGGAGAAAGAATAACCTTTGGTTTAACCCACCCTACAATAGCAATGTTAAAACTAATATACTTAGAGAGTTCTTTAAAATTAGTGAACAATCTTTTATGCATCCACATAGATATAGCAAGATCTTGAAAAAGATTTTCATAAAAATTTCTTATTCTACAATGCCAAACATAGCGCACACCATTATTACTTCTAACGATAAGAAAATTAAATCTTCTCAGTCAACAGTACCCACAATATCCCCTGCCAACAATTGCAATAGCCAGCAATCTAGAGAATGTCCGTTAAACAATGATTGTATACTTTGTGTTATATAAGCATGGGAAACAATTTCCTCACAATGCTAATATACAAAACAACAACAATACATGTATACATTTTTACCCCATAAGCCTATACATTCTCAACTCTCACCGCATCACGATACCCAAAACAATACTCTTAACACCAACCACCTTACCCCATCAGTTAGTAACAACCTTGATCAAACACCTCTAACCAAATGGTTTCCCTATCGAACAATTATAACTTAACCTCTAGTCGAAATCTAAGCATTCAGTCCCAGGAAAATCTACCACTTATAAATAACACACCTAATGCAATAACCGCTCCATATAAAATACACACTGACATAGGTGACAGTACTTTCCCTATAAAAAAACACATATCCAACTATATCTCGTCTTTTAAAAGTAATAACGACCAAATTGCAGGGACTTCCTTAACTAATTTAATAAAAATGCTAAAACGTAAAAGCATTCCTTACTCCCTAGATTGGTTCATATTGAAAGAATTTAGGTCCTATACGACAGGATCTGCATTTTACCAACTATGTACTTTAGAAACTGTTATGATAATCACTGCTGCCAGAAGTAAAAACATTATAAATTCTAAAAGCGAATTTCTTTCGGCATGCAGACATAAAAGAAAATTTAAATGCATCAATTTTATAGCCTACAAACCTCTCCTAACTAACAACGGACTAATATCACAACAACTTAATTCAATTACCTAATACATTACCTCCTTCTGGTCTTTCCCTAACCTTTATTCCCGTCACATATTGAGCACTACTACTAGTACTTATTGCATCCTTAAATGTAAAACTTTCTTTATCTTCGCATGGATGGTTTACTAACATTGTAAGCTTGATACCAATCTTCTACTACAAGCATATCTCCCCCAAAATTGTATCCTTCAAATCTTATCTTCTTAATCGAATCACAATCTACATAATTTAAAGATTTAATATTTGCAACTGACAGCCAACTTTTCATAGTTCTATTTTTCAACCATATCTCCCTGTCATCTCCTTTATTACCTATTCAGACATACCTGGTGCATATGGAGAGTTTAGAGATGCAATTAAATGTTTTAGTTTCTAGATTAGACATGTAAAATGCAGAGAACAATGGGCAAAGAGCCGGTCCCCTTGAGACTCTGTCAACCTAGATATATAAGTTTCCATTGAGGCTGTAGAAAGGGACCTCAGTGGTACATTAGTAATTTACGTAGAGTATTTATGGTTTATCTTGAGTGCAGAGAAAGTCGGATGATTATATATATTGTTAATAATGATATTAATGGTTTCATGTACTGGAACGTTAGTAAAAAGATTCTCGACGTCCAACGAAGCTACAAGTTCATTATTGGGTTGAACGGAGGCGAGTATATCGAGAAATTATTCTGAGGAGTTAACTCTATAGCTAGGAGGTAGATATGGTGTGACTAATTTGTTGACGGTTATTGCCAGTTTGTGTACGTGTGTAGGGATTTGAGATATAATGGGCCGAAGGGGATAGTTGGGTGGGTGCGTTTTTACGTTTCCGTATATATAACCTGGTTTGTATTCACCGATAATTTTGTTAAATTTTAAGGAGTCGATGTGTGCAGTATTCGCTGTGATTAATTTATTAATGTGTGTTTTTAGCTGGTAAGACGGATTTCATTGTATTTTCTTTTTAATTTAGAGCTGTCCGATAAAATTATTTTTTAGTTTTTAATTATATTGTTCTCTGGGATTATCCCGAAGGTATTGGATTTGTCGGCACGTTTAATAGTTATGTCGGGGATATTTTTAGGTTCGTTGGCGGCAGTTTTTAGTTTAGTAGTAAGTAAGTTTTGTGCTTTTTTGGAGATGCTTCTATTTTTAATGGATTCAGCTTTAAGGAGATCGTGGATGTCAGGATGTGTTTTGAATTATATTGTCTTTTGTTAGTTTTGTGATATTTTGATAGAAGAGTTCGATTTCGACTTTTGTTTTGGATTGGGTTGAATTTCTTTTGGAAGTGATAGTTTGGGCCAGGATGTGATGTGGACTTAATTGTATTTCAGATAGATTAATGTAGTGTTCTTGGGGATCAGGTAGATAAATCTTTCCATTGTATAGTCTATTAAGTTCCTTAAGAATAATTTGTTTGTGTTCAAGGTAGTGTCGTGTATTGAGGTGCGAGCGCCATTCCTAGATGTGGTCGTCTTGTTCAGCTGTAGTCTCAGATGGCAATCTGTATTTGTTATTTTGTATTTCCTTCGTAAGTTCTCCAACCTTCACTTTGGTATTCTTTACTTCGCGTTCAACCAAGTTGAACTTGTACTTGGTAGTATTAGGTTCACTTTTTGCTGTGGAATCTCTCTCCCCCCCCTCTCTCTCTCTCTCTCTCTCTCTCTCTCTCTCTCTCTCTCTATATATATATATATATATATATATATATATATATATATATATATATATATATATACCGTTCTTTGGCTTTCATAGTTTCTGTTGGATGCGGCATTGTCTTATCGCGGAAATAATTATATATATATATATATATATATATATATATATATATATATATGTATATATATATATATGTATATATATATATATATATATATATATATATATATATATATATATATATATATATATATATATATACAACTAAATTAAAGAAGAATTGCCGTCCAGTGGCGAGTAACGTCAATTCCCCGAACCACTTTGCACTAGTTGTATGTCCCCTTACGAAGATTAAAATCAATATATAATTATAGCAAACCATGTGTATAGAATCCATAGTCCAATTATGATAAAAACCTTTGCATGATTTTAATTTCAGAAAATGTCTAACATTTAAAGCTTAAGTTTAAAACTTCTTAAATGTAATTCAGGTAACTTTGCTAAATTGGTGTCCAATGAACATGGTTCAAATTTAATGCACATCTGAAAGGAATTAATTTTCAAATAGGAGATTGTGCCCATATTATGCCCTCTAAAATCACTTCAAAATACTCAAAAGTAAGAGCGTAATATTTATTTGTATATGTATAACATAAGATCAAAACAACATCGGTACCGTCGGTTCCAATTCAACAAGTGGGGACAACACGTAACCACAATTTAGCGCGGGAGTCGCTATTTTCAAAAGGAACTGACCACAACGGAAGTCGAAGAGAGTCCATAAAGGGCGGTCACGTCCTTTTTGGATTTGAAACCAACGGTACCGATGTTGTTCTGATCTTCTGTAACACACGCACACACACACACACACACACACACATATATATATATATATATATATATATATGTGTGTGTGTGTGTGTATATATATATATATATATATATATATATATATATATATATATATATATATATATATATGCATTTGTCTCGATTATTGAATGGAGGACAAATAGTATTCCGTCCGATCGTTGTCTTATCTTGCTTTGTATTTGTAACTATCGCATTTTATTTCAATTTTGCGTGACGATCATCCGATTATCATCGAGGCTATCTGTTTCTGTCGGCCATTTTGTTTTGTTAGAAAAGAGAATTTCCCCTTTCGTTCGAGAAAGAAACCCCACCGAATCATGAACGGACAGTATTTTATTAGGTTGCTGAGAGTGGTGTCGGTTTTTAACCTCTACCTTCAAATGCGTATAAATCAGCCAGCTGGTCAGTCTCTAGCGACAGATCGTCATCAAACCCCACGTACATTAAACAACGGTTTCTTCAAGACTGGCAGGTGGGCGGGGCCTTGTGAACTAAACAAGCTTATAATGCAACAGAGACTGCAAGACACGCACAACGAGAACAACAATGAACGAATAGTTTTAAAAGTTGCATCTATTTCTGTGTGAATGTATGTGTAGTAATTGGTGTTTTTTTTTTACTAAGAATGGTCACCACTTATCAAAGCCAGATGTCACTCGAGGATAACGAGAAGTTCAAATAATTATCTGGACGGTTCTAGATAGAAATCTGTTAACATTAGCTTTGAAGACGGCCAGGTTGAAATCTACGGGGAAGCAGTGCCGTAGCAATGTGGTTCACAGACGGAAAGCTCTTGCAAAAAAAGCTTTGTTCGTAGAAATTTCGCCTGACGATATATATGAATAGAGAATAGTTAACACTCAATAACTCGTAAACCAAAATCAAACAAAGCAAAAAAGTAGCACATAATTTATATAAAACGCATGAGAATGAAATTCTCCTTTACCAAGTCCACATAGTTTTAACTACAACTACTTAATTTTAACTTTCTATACTTTAACTGTCATCCATAAAAAAAACACTTTACCATATTTTAGAGATTACAACACATTTGTCATTCGTTTAGAGACAACATGTACAAAAGTTTTCTAAAAAATCTTCCTACTAATATGCTGAATTAATATATTTGGCAAACGTGCATTATAGTTAACGACGAAACAGTGGTAAAAAATAAATATTCAACAAATAACTTTTACTAAACGCGCGAAAATATACTTTTCTATCCACGAGCATAATTTTTTCTTATGAAAGTGTTTTAAGGTTTATTTATTTCAATACAGTATTTCGGTCAAATCGTCTATCGTTAAAGTTACATTCCATAATAGAGGAACTGGCTTAGGTAGAAACCACCGAAGTTTGATCGATGGGTTTTTTGTCTTTTTGGGTGAAAAAAAAAAAGAATAAATAACTCTCCGCAATAAAATGTACTTTACTACCTAATTGAAAAGAGAAAATGACGAAAAAAATCAGACTTCGGTGATTTCTAAAAGTGGCGGCAACCATTTTGGATTATGACTTTAACGATGGACGATTTGTAGTGAACTCTTATATTGAAAAAACACCCGTCTTAAAACACTTTAAAACAACAAAAAAAATGCAGTGAGGTAGAAAGGTAACTTATATTGCCTTTGGTAACAGTTATTTGTTAAAAAGATTTTCCCCGCTTTTTCGTTTTTTACTATAATGCACTTTTTCCATATATATTATAATGCATGTCCATGTGTGCTACTTTTGTAAAGTATTCTTGTAAGAAAATAAATAACGAAAACAACTTAATTCGAGATCACTAAAACTCACCGTTTTGTTTATTAAATTCGTCCGGTATTTATTGTATTTATTTTAGAAGCATGTTTAATCTATTGTTGAATATATAGTTTTCAACGATAATTATCATCCTCATCAGACCTCTTGTATATGTTAACATTTCGTATTTGAGCTGATGAAGGTGATGGGAATCGTAAAAAATTCCTACTCCGTTATTTGTAATTAAGTTGTTTTTGTTATCTCTACTATGTTATCTCTACTATGTTATCTCTACTATGTTATCTCTACTATGTTATCTCTACTATGTTATATCTACTATGTTATCTCTACTATGTTATATCTACTATGTTATCTCTACTATGTTATATCTACTATGTTATATCTACTATGTTATATCTACTATAATCCTGTATAACAAGAGTAGACGTGAATATGAATTATAAAAATGTATTTTTATGAACGAAAGAAATCCACTCAAGAACAAGAAAAAAACATTTGAGACCAACTTTTACACGAATACAACAGTAATTTCTCTTCAAATTTCGTATTTGTCCAGTGAGGGTGATAACCAAAAAAACACTCTCTAATGGGAAATAAAAAAACACTATAAATTTAACAATATGTAAACCATGCTTCTAAAAAAGTCCAAAAAATACAGAGTGGATTTAATAATAATAATAAAAAACAGTGAGTTAGAGTGATCTTTAATTAAGCTGTTTTTGGCATGTTTTCCTTAAATAATACCTGAAGTTTGTAAGAATAAAATGTCACTTTTTGATCTTTAATTTCAAATGCGTCGAAATCACCGTGATCTCGAAATGAAAACATAAAATGTATTTATTCCATGTTTCGAAATGTTTCTTTATGAGGATTGATCATTTTTATTATTTGAATAATTCGGACATCTTGGATGTTATTCTCACAAAGTTTCATGTGCATCTTGTCTATTTGAATTTAAAACTGAACCCTTTATTTAAACCATGATCGGGTAGAAGTCTGAAGTATTCTAAGTATCGCCCGAACTGAGGATTGAACCTTCAATCCCCAGAAGACTTAGAACTGATTATAACTCAGCACTTATATCCGTTGCGCCACAAGTCCGTGCGGACAATTCTAGTATGGATTTTAGGAACCTTACACTTATCCTTATTATAGTCTTACTACTTATCACTATATATTATTACATATAACTCTCTGTCTGTCTGTCTGTCTCTCTTTCTCTCTCTCTCTATATATATATATGTACATATATATGTGTATATATACATATATATATGTATAAATAAATATACAGATATATGTATATATGTATACATATATATATATATATATATATATATATATATATATATAAAATATATATGTATACAAAAAAAATACAACCGTACATTTTATTTTTCCAAATGACGTATATTGACAGTGAATTATGAAACTGACGGGGTTGTTGAGTCTCTGAAAATAAAATTTGGATAACAGCAGGTGATGGGTAGTGGGTGGGTGCAAATCCCGTTTGTTTATTGTACTACTGTATCTCCATAGATCTTTAGGTTAATCGTTAGCAGAAATTATCCCACTTTTTAAATGATGTTTTTTTCGGAATGGCCCAGTATTATAATCTTTTCATGTGTTTATTCGTTTTCAAGATTATAAAAAAAACCTCTTACGCTGATAATTACGCATCAATGCGTAAAAGGGAAATATCATAAAACAGCGTTGTAAGATATCCCGTAAACTGTAATCATTAAAATCACATCAAATATGTTTTGCAATCATATTAATTTTTGGTGAAATTATTGAATAAACAATGTTTTATTAAATGATAATACCGTTAATTCAATACCTTTTATTCGTATTATATTGGTTTTATTAAGACATAATTTAGGGGCTTTTTCGTAATATATACAACTATATTTAAAATTATATAATTGTTAACATCTACGGTGCTTTATTTTAATTAATTTTTTTAATTCATGCGTTTTTATTTTAGTACGTTGAGATATACTTTGGTAGAGATGTTTTTGTTTATGCAAAATAATACATTTTTACTATTATTTAAACAAAAACAAATGGGTTTATTATATTTCGTGATTGTTTATTAGTAAATTCTAAAAATGTCATTAAAATTGGTTGATTTCCTGAATTTTGGTGAGTTTTTAAGTTAGGGGAGGGATAAAAATGTTTTTACATTTAGGGGATCGGCCATTCGTTTTGAATGTTCTTATGATTCTAACGTGTGTAAACGATTTATGGGATTTTAAAAAAAGGTATAACAACTCTTACAAATCGTTTTCACACGCGAGTCCGGTATATAATTTCATTCTATGCGCTTTATATAAATTATGTGATTTTTTTGTTTTGTTTAAGAGTTCTCAAGTGTTAACTATTATGTACTTTTGCCAGCCTTTGGTATAGAAAGTCATGCTACACACCTAACAATATCGATAACACGAATATTTAAAAGAAAATATTTCTCACGAAATCTTTTTGAATTTACGCTATTTATTGTAAATGTTCTCTTTAATATTTTTGCCTTATTCCGTCGGATTTTTCTCATTCATAATATTTTTTATATCTAAATCTTATTTTTATTTTATTCTATTTATTCATACATTTGTGATAAATTTCTGCACCTTTTTCCCCTCTTTAGTGTTTAAATCGGTCTAAAATGTCCTTATCACCGAAAACAGAATCTCCTGCGGAACAACTTCCGCTTGCATGTGATTTCCGAACCCCAAAGCGACTGTTTATC
The DNA here is from genome assembly GCA_963556195.1 of Sepiola atlantica. Classification (NCBI taxonomy): domain Eukaryota; kingdom Metazoa; phylum Mollusca; class Cephalopoda; order Sepiida; family Sepiolidae; genus Sepiola; species Sepiola atlantica. The sequence continues at coordinate 108,709,591 of OY744522.1, forward strand.
GTATGAGTCATCGTTGCTACGTTCCTTAATTTTTGATTTTACCTACTTTATTTTAGTTATTTATTTATTTTTAATTCTGTTTAACTTTTTTCACCCTTTTCCGTTTTGTTTCCTTCCTCGTTCTGCAGCGGAATGTCGTTTCCTTACAAGCATTTCTTTGCTTAAAATCCACAAAACTTTCGAGCGATTCTTCAATCAGCCTCTTCCTATCTATGGCTGTGTGTCTTTCTGCCTTTTATAGGTTCACGAATGTTTACTCTTTTACCTGATACTGCTGCATTCTTTCATTCTTTTTCTATTTTCTTTCTTTTTTTTCTGTCTACGTGATTTGCTTTACTGTCATCCCTTCATTCTTTCCTTTCTTTATCTATTTTTACTTTCTTTCTTTCGCACTTTATTTGTTTAGTTCTATCGTCATTTCTTTCTTTCTTTCAAAAACAAAACAGATAAAGAAAAAGCACGAGAGAATTAAACAACGTAAGAAAGAAAGATCGATTTTTTCTTTTTCCCCCTTCTTTTCTTCTATCTTCCATTCTCTCTTCGTATAGGGTTCTCGTCCTTTCTTTTATTCTGTTCTTTGTTATTTCTTTTCTTTTTCATTTGTTTCGTATTTTCGTTCTTTTCTTTCTTTCTTTCGTTGCTTAGTTTTCTCTCTGTTTCCTCTTTTTGATTTTTTTCTTTCGTCTTTCCTATCTTTTCTTTTTTTTCTTTCGTTGTTTCTTTAGTTCTCTTGTCATTTTTCTTCTTTCTTTTGTTCTGTTATTTTGTTCTTTCTTTCTCACTTTCTTTGTTTCGTATTTCTGTTTTTTTTCTTTATTTATTTTGTTGCTTAGTTCTTAGTTTGTTTCTTTCTTTCTGTCTTGTATTTCGTTTTTTTGTTTCGTTTTTTCTTTCTTTACTTTTTTCTCTCGTTTTTTCTTTCTTTAGTTCTCTTTTCATATTTTTTCTTTCTTTCGTTGTGTTTTTTCTTTCTTACCTTCTTTCTTTTCGGTGTTCCGCTTGTTTCTTCTTTCGTTCTTTCTTTCGTTCTGTTTTCATTTCCTTCATTATTTCACTTTTAATCACTCCATCTATCCTCTCTTTCTTTTCTTATTCATTTATTTCCTTCCTTTTCTTCATTTTTCTTCTTTCTTTTTTTCTTTTTTTCTTTATTTTTTGTCTTTTTTTCTTTCATTTTAAATTTTTTTTCAATGTTTTGTCGTTTCTCCTTCCATCTTCAATTATATACTGTTGGGATTAAAATAATCCTGTAAATAAAGTTCAATTCTCGGACGTGAGAATGGGGTAACAATGTGCAGATAAATCATCAAAAGAGAGATATAGGACGAAAGGCTGAGAAAAGAAACACAAACACCAGAATATAGTTTCACAGCAATTTAAAATAAAGGTGCAGTCATAGAATATTTACAACAGAGTTTTTAAAGTTCAGTTAGGCATAGGGAATTTGAGAAGAGGTTGCAATGCCTGACAGCCAATCCGTGAGGCCCTTAAGGATCATGGCAACAGCCAATCAGTGAGAGAAGATTTAATAAATTCCCACAATACTTCTTTTCTTTCTGTCTTTTTTACCATTTTTATTGCTTTCCTCGTTTTATTTCCTAATTTATATTTTTGTTCTTTCTGTCTTTTTGTATTTCTTTTCTTTCTTTCTTTTTCAACTATTCTTTTAATGCTATTTTTACTTGCTGCTTGAACTAAGGTCAGCGAAGAAACACTTCCTTACTAAGTTCCTCTCTTTTCACCAACAACGCTCGGATTCTCACTTTGCGCCAGTTGAAATGAATGTCTCTGTCCTTGAGGAACCCCTCTATCTTGATGAGCTTCAAGAACTGACCTTCATCCCAAACATTAAATGGATGACTTACATAAAAGGATGACTTACATAAAATATGTTGCTATGGTCGCTGGACAAATGGTTGGATCATTCTACCGCTCCAGGAAGTACCTCACCTCTGACGCATCCTCTACTTGTATAAGAGTCAAATACGTCCTAAGATCAAGTGCTGTTTCCACTTTTGTAGTTTGACAGGGTACAAAATCGACTTCGAAATTTAGTGGAATATGTCCTATTTCCTTCCCTACAGCCTCTTTCTCACAGAAGAAACGTTGCTAGTCTTTCTCTACTCTATCGTTATTTTCATAGTAGATGCTCGCCTTTATCTATCGTCCCCCCTTGTAAAAAATCACAACAAAAACTCGTCTAGGGACAACCACTGTAAATAATTTTCATTTCCTCCTCTGTGTACTTAACACTAAACGGAACTTCCATGAGCAAAGTTTCTTCCCAACAACTACTCGTCTGTAGAACACAATTTCACGGGGCTGTTTCCCAGCTGACTACAACATGGTCGTTTTCAAGTCCAATGTTAACAAATTCTTGTTGAAGCTTCCTCTTAAATAATTAATTCCTGCCCAGTTTTAACCATCGTCAATAATCGTCGGGGCCTTGTCTCACCATCCACCTGACAAAGTAATTGTCCCTTAAACTCGAGGTCCTTTGGGCTTTCATAAGCGGGGACTCATTAGTACATTAAAAAAAAGTGTCTCCAGTTTTCATGAACAGTAGGCTAGTCTAATAATATTAAAGAAGCAGTCACAATGGCATGTACGTGTACTCTCAGTATTATACACTAGTCTTTAAAATGGTTTGTAAAAGCGTATGACTTTTGCGAGATGGCCTATTCGTGGCATCCTCCACTGGTCTCCATGCAACTATGTAATTTGCAAAATACAACCGCTGCATAGGGAATGACTGTCCGTACGTGGCAAAAAGTCCCGTCTTTCATGAGGTTAGTCTGTTAATATGCATGGACATAGACAGAACACATCGGATCTAGTGGAGTAAACCTTGAACAAGAATACCTCTATATTTTACAAGTACTTGGAGGTCATGTGGTTGATATCGACAAACGGATACTTTGGCAGAGAGAACATCGCAGATTCGCAGGAAGACCATACTTGACGACGTGAAAGTAAACAGCTTCCGTGAGCGTAGAACCGTAAAAGTGTTCACGTTTTGCCGAGCTGCATACTTATCCAGCTAGCAAACACGTCAGCATAATTTGCTAAACCACACATGTGATGACACACCAATGCAAGATCGTGACATGTGGCGGAATTATGTTCCCAAGCATGTGACGAAGCTCTACGTAGTATGCACATAATATAATATAACCTCTCGTTAATAAGTGATTTTAGCTTTTCCTGGAAGTCCTGTATCTCCATATAAAGCGTTCTGTTCGAAATTCCGTATAGGTTCCCGAGTTCGACATAAAGATCCCCAAGTTCGAAAAGATGCACCTGATGAAGGTCAGAGGTTACATCGACTTAAACGTTGTAAAAATAACAGCCAAGATCTGAATAGTAGTCCGAATATTTATTTTTACTATTGGGATACCATTTATGAAGGTCAAGAGTCACTAGATGATAAGGGTTAATGAGAATGAATTACTGTCAGCTACAAAAATGAGATTAACTAAGTTTGATTACTTATGGGGCGATTTATGACGAGTATTTGTTGATATTGAATTTGTAGATAAATGTGTGGTAATTTGCAGGAAAGCAATTTCACCGTAACGTGTTCCACATACGAGAAGCTTTTACAAGGAAGCCTACTCCACGGAAATTCCACTTGACGCTAAGCACTTGAAGAGAGAATGGAAAAGCTTTTTCCGTTGCACTAGAAAGACAACTTCTTGCCGTGAATGTCTTTCAAGGAAGAACCAGAGATTGGAGCTCAGTCGAGTCCATGGAAATAACTATAGATTAAATATATAAGAGAGACTAGTAACGTCTCTGCTGTGAGAAAGAGGTTGTAGGGAAGAGAATAGATCATCCCTCATTAAATTTTGAAGTCGATGTTGTACTCTGTGAAGGCAGAAAAGAATGCTTTGAGCTTCACTTCGCCAAATATGGCAGTAGAATTCCATCTTAGCCAAACAATACAAAACATCAGTCCTCATCTCCAAGATTTCAAAACACACGTCCAATAAATCTCTAAGAAAAGCATTGAATATATGAGTTGAACATATGCACGCCGATTAGCGTTACATTTATCAAAATAATTCAGATGAGCGATTTAAAATCCGTACAATTCCACAAAGTGTCATTTCAACGAATCAGCTTAGTATAAGGTCATTCAACCATAGTGAAAGGTTCGTTAACAGTTCGCCTACCCACTTAAAAATCTACTTCTTTTTACTGGCAATTTAACAAATTACTGCCAAATTTTACGGCAATCGTTTGACTTCGCTTTAATCACATTAACGAATTTTATAATTTTATTTTAAAGAAATGAGAAAACAATTTTACAGATTAATACCACAATCAAAATTTTCATTTTTGGCAAATTCCTTTTCGCAGCGTTTGCGAACATGTATAGAGTTCACATGAACACGTGGCACGACGAATAAAGTGCTAAGTGTTAATCAATTCTAAGTGGCAGTCTTCTCGATGGTGAAGGTTCAATCCTCACTACAGGCCATACTAAGAATAAAAGATAAAAAATTACTGAGACTTCTATCCGGCCTTGGCTGACGGAACGAGAACCATCTAGCCCGTGGATTAAATAAAATAGATCAGTTCGAAATTTCGTATGGAATCCAGTGTTCGACATACAGGTTATCGAGTTCAACAAGACGCACCGGAAGAAGATAGGAGGTTACATTGGCCAAAACGTTGTGAGAATAGCACCCGTAATGAGAACAGTATCAGGATAATACAAGTTATACAAAGTTTATATGGGTTTATGTAAAAATAGACCGGATCTGTTCCCTATTGGCAAATAGAAGAAAATATATTGTTGGTTGTCTTTTGTCGACTTCTCTTAGACTGATTCTATGATGTTAACATGACTACAGTAGATCGAAAACAATAATAACGAAGTCAACGTAAAAGAAGACCGGATATGTTCCCTACTGGCAAATAGAAGAAAATATATTGTCTTTTTCGTTTACTCCAGACTATTTCTATGCTGTTACTATGTTTGTTATTATGAAACGTTCTCTCCGCTTGCTGCAGAATACGCACTAACATGGCTGAGTGTCCTCCAAGCCCTATGATCTTGGGCCAAGGTGTTCGCTTGGTTTATGTTCATGTTAGTCCTTTCAGAAAGGTTGTCTATCCATGTTTTCTTTTGTCTACCTTTCGACCGACTTCCTTGTATTATGCTTTCAACGCATATTTTTCATAGTCCTACACTGGAACGCTTAACATCACTAGACAATCTCAAGAGTTTACATTTGATGACAGAAGATATTGATGGGATGTCAGTGAGTTTTCGCAACTCTGCGATGCTGATGTGATCAGATAGTTAATGATCAGTAACGAAACGCATGGTGTGGCTTTGGAAAGTTTCTATTTTCTGACTAATTTTACAGTCCAATTGACACATTCAAGTTTGTATAAGACTACAGGAAGGACATATGCGTTATAGATTTTCGCTTTGATTTTGTATGATATTCGTTTAGAAGTTAGGACCGTTTTGTTTCTTGTAAAGACGGCCTAACTTAAGCCGATAATGTGATTTACAGCTGTTTGCCCGTCGTTAGATGAAGAGAGCTTTCGCCCAAAGTAAACAAACTCTGTTACTTGTTCTATTTATTGTCCGTTGATGTTGATGTTAAGTTTATTATGCTGTTACTATGTACCTACATGTGAATGCCAGGTGCTGTATATAAAACTTGGTCATAGAGTAAAAAGAACTCGGAAAATTCTATTCAAAGTTAAAGATTATAATTTGAGTTACGTTTAAGGCTAAACCGCTATGGACAGGAAATCCGCATTGCCACGTAGCCAATACGAAAGCAAAATCTTTCTCTTTGGAAGGCGAGCTGATTGGATTCGCACGTCTTTTTCGAAGCTCTTGCAAGCCGGAAACCGGTTCCAGTCTCCAAATATAAGGAATATAAAAAAACAGTAATGAGTCGTCCGTTGTGAGCTGCGGTTATTTTCTAGATTAGTGACTCTACAGTTAAATACATTTTATATGTGCGTATTTTAATCATGTGTTTGTTATATGCATCTTCGGGCATCTTTATTTTTAACTATTTTCTTAATTAAACCCGTAAAAGATAGCAAGAATATTTACACTATAAATACAATACAAATATACTGATAAAATTCTGTTAAATGTCTTATCCGTTAGTCCCCAAAATGTCTTTTTAATTTCGTTTTTACCATTATTTCCGAATCCTCATAATTCAATCCCAAGATGTTCTAAGCAATTTCCCTTTTTTGTTTCATCCGGTAACCTGTTCCAAACATATATTACTCAATTAGAAAGAAAAAAACGAACTACAAATAAACAATAATATTTAACTTTAATCCATTCGAGCTGGAATCAAAGCGTAGCATCTGTTCAGTGCACGTTAGGACAAAGAATGAACGCTGCACAAAGTTGAAAATTCCAGTTTTCTCAACTGTTTCAATTTTATTCATTTTATTCATTTCGTATCATTTTTTTGACAAACAGAGGACTGCTCGAAATATAAAAATAAAAAATAATAATTACAAAAACAACAACATCGTTTTATGCTTAAAAAACATCCTTAAAAAAAAATATATATATATTTAAAATGTAATTATTCACAGACACGTGTTTCGTCGTTTACGACGCATCAGCGCGGCTTAACATAGCGAGATTCGAAACTAGGACCCAATAGTCTAAAATCTGAACCTCTATGACTTAGCTAATCTCCACTAGTTCTTGGATGATATGTTAAAGAAGGTAAAGTTTAAATGTTTTACCTTTTGTTGTATCTAAATGAGACAATACGACGTCACTTCATTCATATGAATATAAAAAATGAAGCATTCGAAATTTCTATGATACCAGCGACTACTGCAATGTTTAATTTAGCTCAATGATTAGGACGTTAAGTCAAACAGAGCTATATATTAGCTCATATGTAGCATGATTACATAATATTGATTATGTAATAAATGTTGTATTCTACTGAGTGTAAATATATATATATATATATATATATATATATATATATATATATATATATATATACATATGAAAGAGACAGGAAGACGGAAACGAGAGTGATAGATGACATAGCGAATAAGAGTGGGGAGTTAAAACAACATACGACGAGAAAGGGTAAAAGTGATAGATAAAAAGTTAGTAAGAAAGGGTCACTTGATTAGTTAATTGTAATTACAGTACATTAGTATATAATTAAAATAGCAGTTTTTTTGTTTCAAACATAACCCATTCCCTAGACTGAGGAAGGTTTTACAGTGTATTTTGCGTAATTAAAATATATAGGAGAAAAAGCCTTAAGGAAACAAACGTTGAATACATCAGCTTTAGTATGATAAAATAGATATACAAAACATTCGTATTTATGATATTTTTACACATTTCCAATTATTAAGACGAAAATAACTTTAACATTTTACTGCTTTTGACCTCGGCCCAATCTATATATAAAATTTAGTTTGGGATGTGATTGAAGACAAAATGAAAATCTACTCCCTGTACAGAGATTGAACTCACCTACTTCAGATTATTTTTTTTATTACTTATATTCACCCGAAACCAGGCATATTACCACTGAGACATAAGGGACTACTGTTAATTAGGGATCAGATGTATAGATGCATCCTAAGTAGTGAGTTGTGCAGCGAGATGTTTGTTCTATATTACATTTAAACAGCTGCATGTTTCTGCAGTTGAGGAAACAGCGAGCACGGAGGGGATTTCAAAGGCAAACAATTCGAGGAAAGAAGTTATTAGAGTAGAAAGCTAGAGACCTCTGCAGTGAAGGGGTGACACTTTGTTGATCGTCAGGTTTGACGCAGTATTTAAGTTGAGGGAGTACAGATGCAACAAGTTCGTCGGGGCACATTCCATTGAAGTATTTGTAAAAAAAAGCACAGGGGTACTGCATTGCGGCAATCATACAGTGGATGGAGTTTGACACACAGTGTTGGACCTATTAGATTAGAGGCCATTCTTTGGAAACTGTCTAAGAGAGACTAGTGATTAGTACAGCCACCCAGATGTGGTAACAATACTCCATGTATACATGAATGGTGGCTTTGTATAGAGATATGATTTGAGACTTTTGTGTTTCACACATCTCTTCGCCTAATCTCTTCCTCCACCCACTTCTTGTATTATTCATCCATCTAAAACATTCACTGTCCAAACAAATAAGCAAGCAAGATTTTCAGAGTTTTAGTATTATATAGATTTAAAAAACAAAATGTAAATAAAAACATCTACAGCAAAATTATATATTTTTTTTTTATAGAGGAATTTATTTTGCGAACAATTTGCCTAATCAGATTAAAATTGTTCTAATCTAAATCCTTTACCTGTAGAGGTTCAACTCGGAGCTCTCTTTCTTGTTTTGACAGAGTACGAAATCGACTCCGCAATCTAATGGAGGATGATCTCTTCTCGTCCCTACATACTATTTCACACAGAAGAGATGTTAGCAGCTTCTCTCTAATGTATCCTTGTTCATGATAAATGCTCGATTGAGCTCCAATCCCGGGTACCCACCTGTAAAACATTCATAGCAAGAACTCTTCAAGTTCCAACCACAGCAAAGAAATATAATTTCTATCTCTCTTTACCAAAAACCAAACGAAACTTCCGTGAACAAATTTCTTTATTAGAACATCTGATCGGTGAAACAAGAAACCACGAGTCTGCTTCCCAACCGACTACAGTATGGTCGTCTTCAAGTCTAATATGAATAGGCACTTGTTGCGCCGTCATCTTGGATAATCAATTCCTCTTATGTAATCGTTTGCTCACTCCACTTATTATTTCAGGTCCTCCCGTGGAGGCGATTATCGCCCAACTACAGATGTCTCTAACACTTATCCTTGAGTTGTCGCTAAACCCTGAGAAGTGGTGACCCATTAGTAAAAAAAATAATAATTATATTTTTTTAGAATTGGCTGGATTAATTAAAAAATAATTGTAAAAATAAATTTACGAAGACATGCTTTCGGGGTCTATCTGATGAAATATTTAAGATAATTTTATCTGTAGATTTGTTAGATTCAACTCACATTGGTTTTCCGTGTATGCACAAAAGACGGCAACGGCAACGGCAACGGCAACAACAACGACAACGACAACGACAACGACAACGACAACGACAACGGCGGTGATGTGTATAACATTAATGATTAATTAATGTATGTGCCCATTACTAAAGTCAAACCGCACCTCACTGTATTAGGTCGGTAACAACGTTTTAGTGTAGAATGCTCTGAAACTCAGGTTCCTGGTAGAACAACACATGGCGGACAAGCCTGGACCAAACGGTATTAGGGCTAAGATGGCTCTGGTAAAAATCCAGGATAAGTATGCATTAGTATCTGTCGTCCTCTAGTCGTCTCTCTCCCCACCCCTCTCTCTCTCTCTCTCGCTCTCTCTCTCTCTCTCTGCGTTTGGCAAGCAAAATTGTGTCAGGCGCGGGACCGCAAATTAACGGAGTGAGAGTGGCAATGTTACTTCTGCGCCATTATTTTGTGTGTTCTGGTTAAAACCGTCCCCGACATCGCATGTAAATGCTGAGCCTTGTTGCTATCAGTGCCGGGGCTGATACCTTGTAATCGAGCAGGTTACCGAATAGCGGCGACTAACGAGGGGGTTTCATGCAGAACAGACACTCCTGAGGTACGATTTTTGTGAGATCTATGCAAAAGTCCGACTCGCTTAATAATAACAACAACAAAAAAGCAGCAGCAGCCTTAGGGGAAGTGTCAACACAGATCGCATATATATATATATATATATATATATATATATATATATATATATATAGTGTATGTGCGTGTGTGTATAAGAATTCGTTCTACTGTTTATGTCAGCAGTAGCAGCATGTTTTTAGCGCTAAATGTGTATTTTAATTTGTATCAATTTCAAGTAATAAGTCGTACAGACGACACGTGTTTTTCACTTCGTCTCTTTCACTTACTTTAAAGACTGTATTTGCTTCTATACAAATTATTTTAATGTGAATAACTTTACATTATCTACTCTCTACAAAACTCTAGCCATCGTCCTATCGCCACAATGTGGTTTCTCTGCGCTTGTTTTACAAGTACATCCACAGAATGTGCTCCGACGAACTTACTGCACTTGTACCTCCTCAACTTAAATATCCTCGATCAACCAGACTGGCAGAAAAATTTCACCGCTTCACTTTAGAGGTACCTAGATGCCGAAACACTTTTCTACTATAATAGCCTCTTTCATCGGACCGCTTGCCTTTGGAATTTCCCCGACTGTACCAACATGCAAAAATTTAAATGTAACGTGAAAAATATCTTGCTACACAATTGAATGATGAATTAATGAATGTGTTTATTTCAGCCGCGAGGAAAAATGTCAGCAGACCCCCACTAAAGTCTATTTTTTCTCACTGTGGTAGGGACGGTGGCAACTTGGTAGTGACAGAGCTATACCGTCTGGGACTTCGGTTCCTGTTAGGGCTACCCATTGCGCACAGGTCTGGCAAGCGGTCTTAGGGCCGCAACCCGACTAACATGGCTTTGATTAAAATCCAGGAGTAGGCATCAGGATTCTAGAATGCCCCTATAAATTTGGCCCCTAATCAAATGGCCCCTTACGACTCCGTTCCAATATACCTCGTTTGGGGGTAACTATAGTAAAAAGTTAAAAAGTATTTGGGAAAGCAACGCTTCTAGTACTTTTACAATATTTATATTCTATATTCTGTAGGGTTTTATTTTACAAATTTGAAGTGAGATTATTGATCGAATTAAGAGATGGCCAGATAGGCATAATAAATAAATCGAAGTGCCAATATTTCACCTGAGAGTATTTAAAATGAGATGAAAATATCTGTATTCCGATAAGTTGTAAACAAGATGGCTGTGCACCTCGTGACTGACAGCGGTATAACAAAGTCAGACACACGCACTCAGTCGGGCAGACAGAGAAAGAAGAAACATAAAGAAAATAGGGTTTAACTGATGGTCGTGAACCGGAAATAAGTAAATGAAGCATGACCAAGCGCATGCGCTTTGATGCGCTCTTCAAGCATGACGTCATCTTGGATTGAGGCCGACCGTTAAATTCGAAATTATTTTTCAGTTTTGCATTGGTGTTCAGTTAATGCGGTGAGTCATTTTTCTGAGTAGAATCTGGCTTTTTACGGCTTAATTCGCCGGTAGCTAATAGACGCTAATGTCAATTTGCTGGTGACAGTGAACCCCAGGCGAAGGAAAAACATTTGATTATATATATATATATATATATATATATATATATATATCATATAATCATAGTATTTCAGAAAAACATCCCATATTTCACCCAAAAACACTTTATTATCAGACAATTGTAACTGCCTATTTAAATAATATATATGGAATTATATGGAATGTTTTTCTCAATAACTGTGATTATATAATATTTAATTAAGAGTTCTAGTTCTTTTATACAATATTTATATATATATATATACACATATATATTAAATATTAAATCAATATTAATTAATTAATTAATATTAATATTAAATAAGTAATTCAAATCTTTAAAAAAATAAGTTATAGGTTTAGTTTTATTACATTTGTTGCGGATATTAATATTTACTGCGTTATAGCAATATTGTCATCCACACGTTTTTTGACATTTGAAACACCTACCATTTGACAAAGAGGTCTTCCTCGAAATATATTATGGAACACGGTCACACAGATTACATCAGTGTTGAAGTATTGCCTAATCAAGTAAGATTTGCTATATAAAAAAAAATTATTTAAAAAGTTTTTGAAAAAATATATAATTAAAATCACTTGTGTTTGTCTTACTTCTCAACGCCGACATATTTCCATTTCTTGCATTGTAATATCCTTCTAATACTCCTCTCTCTCTAATTCTCTCTCTCTCTCTCCTTCTCACTATATATATATATATATATATATAGTCACGTTGTATATGGAAAGAAATCAAATAAAGTGCTCGATCATATAAGAGAGCTAATATAATTTATTTAGATACTGTACTTTACATATTTCAGCAATGTACCGCGGTTTCATCCAAAAGGGCAGATTTAGACATCTTTAGTAAATCTCTGTGCCCAGTGAAATTATCGGCAAGCTGAAACGATTGTAGTCACGGCCCGATAGGGAATAGCGTCAACAAGGAAAGAAAACGGTGTATCTCTGAGGGGAAAAGGAAAGGCAGTGGCTTAACATGCCAGTAATCTGTTGTTTTCTATTTTACTTTCTAATAAATATTAAAAATTAAGAAAAACTAATTTTGTAGTGTTGCGGTTTTTTTAATTGAACAAAATTATTTTTAGAATACAAGAATTTTCCGCCGAAATAGCATGGTCGTCTCTAAGTCTAACGTAACCAAATACTTGTCGAGATGCTCTCTTGGAAAATCAAGTCCTCTTAAGTAATCGTCTTCCCATTCCACCCACTGTTTCCAATCCTCTTGTGACAGCGATCATCGACCAACCAACAATCATTTAACCCTTATCCTTGGGTGGCCCCGTGGCTTGATAAGCAGTGACCCATCAGTACAAAAAAGACGGTAATTTATTTTTTTGCTTTGCGTATTGTCGATTAAACGTTTCTCTTGACGACGGAAGAAAACACGTTTAAGCCCTGAATTAAGGTCTATCTTAGCATGTCTTTGGGGAAACAAACGATGATTAACTCCTATTTAGTATTATAATAGAGTTTGTTGGTCTGTCATGTATGATTGTTACAGACATTTTACGTAGCTGATCTAACTTGTCTTTGAACCACCTGCCTTAAAGTTTAGCTGACTCCTCAAAAGTAACGACTAATAATGGAGCCAAAACGTATTCCTCAACGTCCCTGATTCTCACAAAAATATAACTGGTCAAATCAGAATTTATGATAATTTATGACAAGTTTTCTATTTCTTGTTGCAGGACAGCAGTTTCCATGAAAGGGTTAAATTAGTATTTTCTTAGATCTATAATGATTACGTTTTAAACAGCATCTTATTTTGTTTGTCATTATTAATTTTGAAATCTCATTTTAGTCGTGTGTCTGTCGCGCTTAAGTTCCAAATAGCATTTTCATCGCTACGCGCACAGATAGAGTGGACGCATATTGTTTGTTTGTATAAACAGACGAGAGATGATTTCGTTACGGAATTCAAGGGGGGGGGGCATTCGTGTTTGCTGGAAAACCAGCCAATCAGAGTCAGTGTACGTATTTTTGTTTTGCTTTGTATGTTATCGAGTAAACATCGTTTCCCTTGGCAACAGCGACAAATTAATTCAATCGCCATCATTTCAAATCTTCCCTATTCATTAGAACATTATCATCACTTTCTTAACATTACTTGAAGCAAAATATTCAACGACCTCAGTCTAACCTGGCATATTCATGTCTATTGATCCATATATCGTTTTACGGCCCACTTGAAAGTAGCCCAAACAAAGTCGATTGGAAAAATATAAAGTAAGAAGTAGAGTAGACGAAAATCCTATTGTAGCATTTACATAATTAAGATCTATTTTTTTTGTAATTGCATGCAATCACTCGCATAGTGATTTGACGTGGTTCAGGCATGTTCAGACTCGCGTAGTGACACGTCGGGTGATTAGAACACTTTGTACAACCTTTTCCCATTTCCGTCCAAACCATTTCGCGCCAATTTATGAACAGCCATTTCGGAGACGTCACCGAGAACAATCAGACTTCGAGTTTCGCGTTGACAAGACGCCATATATCCTGGCTCGCCTCTCGTTATGACTTGGACGAGGGGCGAAACCAAAGACTTGGATTCAATTCCATTTCTATAGTGCATACATGCTGGCCGAACCAATCTGTCTTATATCTTTTTGTTTTCATAACTATTCCCAGACCATATGTTGTGCTGATGAAACTGTTTTAATTAAAGTTAATTTTAATTGTAGAGAAGTTTGTCTTTTTTAACCGAAACCTGGTAACCTTTTTCTTCTCATCAAGCAAGGTCAGTAGGATGGATACAGACGCAGCGACCCACCTACATAATGGTGATACAGCAAACTTCTCATCATCCCAACCTCAGCACTTTCATTGTGTACTTTGCATATACATTGGATGAGACAAACAATAACCAATGCTTGAATCGGAAAGCAACATATTCAACATATGAAATATAAAGTATTGTGGCTGAGAGATCAGGTTAATTTTCAGTAAGCCACCCTATAACAATCCAGGGGGAGTTTTGTTCATAGCGATTGAATAAAAAACATATGAATCTTATTGTGTTTATATAATAGTGCTCGATAACAAGTAGAGCTTTATATTTATTTAATATAACTCTGTATTCATAAAAACATGCCTAGCTACACAAATATATGTTTCTACTTATAGCCAAGAATGGCGAAATCTAATCAAGCAATGGGTTAAAGTCATCAGATAATAAAATTACGAAATCATATCCGAAGAAACAAGAACACTACAAGACCAAAATCTAGTCGACCACCAACTTTTATCATTTATGTCTTCCTTACATCCTCCCCATCCGATAGACTCTTTAAACATTCATTATTTTAAAACAATAAATATGGATTTTAAAAAAACATAACTCAGCCCTAAAACCAAAGCGTATTTCAACATGTATTTTGTGTTATTAAAATATATGAAGAAAAAAACCCTCAGTGAAACAAACGTTGATTAACGCAGCTTTAAAATAAGAATAGATCGATATGGATATATAATGAAGAGGGATGATAAAACTCAATTATCCACATGCTAGGACTAATAAATTGTATGTTTCGGAATTTTTGATGGGGATTGATAGTATATATTACTTGGATTATTCGGACTACTATTCTCATCTTGGATGTTATTTTTACAACGTTTCGAACCATGTAACCTGCGACTTTTTTTCAGATGCGTTTTGTCGAACTGTGGAATATTTATGTCGAACTCGGGAATCTATACCGAATTTTAAACTGAACCCTTCATTTAATCCACGAAGGATGGGGGAGAGATTGTTCTCGAGATCAATAGTCCGAGTAATCGAAATAATTCAAGTAATAACTTTATTTCGACTTACAGCAATGACTTCCTTACATTTCTTGCTTTTGTCCATTACGTAGTATGGCTTAGATACCTTAGTTCACCATTTTACAAAAATATGGCTGCACCTCATTAAACTCAATGTCTGTTTGTATGCGTGTGTTATGTTGGTGTGTTCCCTATATAAATTTATTTTAGAGAATCTACATAAAATCTAAAAGCGTATTTTAATGTAAAATTTACCGGGAAAAACAATGGAAGTGTTTCCAAATCTCTAAGTGCACCCTTAAGAGTTATATGAAGGCGTACCCCCTTAAAGCTTCAAATATATCCTATTTTTATGAAATTTAAAACATATATATGACATTTTCTGGGGAAAACAATGGAAGTTGTCCCGAATTTCTAAATGGCCTCCTAACCTTAGTCTATCGTATTTGATTACATTTATATCATGCGTATATCATGTGTATATAATTTTCATTGGAAGACAACTATTTACGTGAACCCACTTCTAAGTGATCAATGGGAACAGAACTCCCTTAAAATTTCAAATGCTGTTTATCAAATTTAAAGTATATGTATAGTACACTAATGGACATAATGAACATTTCAGCTTTTTTAGACTATATTACAAGGGAAACGAGGGGGGTAGTAAAAACGACAAAATACATAATATAGCGTTATGAGCATCCTAAAAAGGCACATTGTAGTGATCCTCATTCAGTCTCCAGATAACGTTGAGTCTTTCTGCTGGCACTAACTAATTCACAACCAAGCCACTGTTTTCTTCGAAATATATTTAATGCTTTTTTTAAATAAAGGAATGTTCAGTTTGTCATACCTTTCTATTGTTATTAGCTAACTATGGGTTTTTACATCAATCATTATCAGTCACTGCTCACTGGCAATAACAAGTGGTATTCCCTGGAGTTCGACGGACAAAAAGTCTCCGTTTTTTTTCGGTTGTCATTTAAAATCAATTTGCGTTATCGCAACAGCCGTTTGGTTTCCATTGATTTCTCACTGATAACAACCGTTGGCTTTCTTTGGAATTTGAGGGACAATAAGTATCCTCCAGATTCTAGCATTGTCAACTTTTTTCTAGTGGAGGTCTTGATGGTGCTTTCTCGTTCTGTTTTTACTATAATGCATATCTTCATAATATAATATCTTTATTTCATGCAACATTAAAAGATTCACATTACGGAAATGCAAATAGGAACTCCACCCACGTATCCAGGTAACGCAGACCAACCACAGGTAAGTGAAAAGAGAAATAAAACAAAAAATATAGAAAGAACATTACACAAAACCAAGGTAACTGAAACTGCCAGAAATTCAATAACATTCTACCCCCTACTAAAAAGAAGAACATGGTAGCATCAGTCTTAATTTGTGCCAACCACAATTGTGAAGATTCGAGGAAGGTTGAAAGACTGGACAGCATTACCCAGACCTCCACTGGAAGATCTAGAGAGACTTGCTATTGTTACATATCCGAGTCGGTGCACGGTGAAGGTTGCTGAAAACAGATGCACCTGGCGATTGTCAGTTGATAAGATAATTGCCGGATGACCAAAAAGTTATTTGAAAATAAAACAAAAAATTCACAACCAGACAAACATCTGCACAGAAGAAAACAATATGATCGATTGTCAAAAGATAAGTTTCTTCCGACCAAATAAAAGAATACACCTGCAAGAATAACTTAAACAGTGATGTCAGAAGAAAACAGAGATGTCGGAAAGGTTAAAGATCATATTGCCAGGTGCGGTTGTGTCATGCCAGGAAAGATAAACAGATTTGTTGAATTGTCAAATGAGTGCAGGCTGTCACCGGAGGTCGTCGAGGTGGCCACGAAATTGTTATATAATTCCAACCAAAAATCGAAAGAAGTTAGTTGACGATCGAACCTCGGAGAGAAGCAACCGTCTGATTCCATGTGCACAAGCCTCTCCGACCACCACCCTCATCGTCACCACCCTCATCGTCACGGACAAATAAATATACATATTATATTTTCCCAAGATACTGTGTTGTCATTTTTATTAAGCCCGCACAATACGACACTATCAGTCAGGCTACAGGGAAGATCACATGTTATTGCCAGTGAACTATCATTGATAATGGCTGGTGTGAACATTCTGTGTGAGTAAATAATGACAACGTACGTCGAGATGTCTTTGTCTCCTTCTCGATTTTATCGAAGAATGTCTTTGTTATTCTTACTGAATATTTTAATCACTTGTCATTTCGTTTCTTTCGCTTTGTCACGGCATTCTTCTTCTTCTTCTTCTTCTTCTTCTTCTTTTTCACATTCTTCTTAATTTTTTTTCTTTCCTATTTTTCGTTCTTATTTTTATACTTACTCTTCTTCGTTTACTTCTTTCTTCTCTTTCTTTATACTGTTTTTCCTTTGTTGGCATACTTCATCTTCATCTTTTTTTCTTGTTGCTATTATAGTTTATTATTCTTCTTTGTTGTATAGCTTTTCTTAGTTTTCTTCCTATCATCACATCTCTTGAACAAAATCGCCGTCGCGCTTTCTTATGGCACCATATACATTTCATTGTCATTTTTCGTCTTCTCTTTCTTCTTCTTTTTCTCCTATTTTCTTTTCTTCTACTTCTTATTTTACTTATACTTCCTCTTTTCGATTTTTAATTTGTCTTATTCTTTTCTATTTTTCTATATTATTATTCTACTTCTTTTCCATTTTTCTTATTATTATTTCTTCCTCCTCTTCTTTCTTTTTATTTCGCATTTTTCGTTCTTCATCTTTCCTATTTTTTTCTCTTTCATCTTTGTTTTCTTCTTTTTCTTTTTTTCCTAGTTTTTTTTCTTTATAGTCCCTTTCTTTTGTTACTTTTCTCCATTTTCATCTCATATTTAGCTGTTTTTCTCCTCTTTTTTTTATAGCCTCCCTCCTCCCGTTCCTCTTCCTTACCCCCCTCTTCTCTCTTACTCCTCCTCCTCCTCCTACTTTTTGAACGAAATTCGTCGTCGCGCTATTCGCGCTCAAACAAACCTAATCTCGGTGTCACGTGGGCCGAGAAGGGTGTCTCAGGAAAGATACCTGGTTGTCGAGAACGATCCACCCAAATACCTGCAAAGCAACGAACAAAGGATTTACATCTGGGCGCTCAAAGGTGACTCGCCGGTATTCCACGTGGTATTTGGATGCTGCGGGTTGGGGTTAGGGTAACTGTGTCTGCATTGTTACGCGTGTTATTTCAAACACGCATGCGCGCCGCCGTGTTAGCTTGTCGGTAAACGAACGAAATACTGCGTGGAATTTCAAACAATTTTAAGCGGATTGTCAATTCGTTCATCTGTTTGTTTACGAAACATTTCCATGCCTCTCTCTAGATATTAATCGTTACCCTAAACATGTATCTCCTTAAAATATCCCTTTTTACTTAACAACGAACAACCACTAATAAAAATGCGACGTGTTAGAAAGTTGAATTATAATTCATTTTAAATATGATTACTATTCATATATTTATTTGTCTAATAAGCTGGGAATAATGATGAATCGACCCTCCCCCCGAAATCTCCCAAATTTGGGCCTCATCAACTGATGCAATTTCATATTGTAGCAATAAGTAGATGTGGGTGTGTAAAAATAATGGTCAAAACAGTGTTTGCCATTAGGGCAAGCAGTAAATAAAAATTGCCATGAGAAGTTAAAAACTAGAGTAAGGGCTACGTGTCAAGATATTGCGTCATAGACAGGAAGTAGCCAGGGGCAGGTAGCGGATAAGCTGAGAGAATCTTTTTCCTTTTGTTCTGAACCGCTATATATATATATATATATATATATATATATATATATATATATATATATATATATATATATATATATATATTCCTAGCTTCATTTGGTTGAAAGAAATCCGAAACAGACTACACAATTATTGAATAATAAGTGCATAATATGTATTTATTAATAATGTGACAGAAGATAAGATTAAATCAATATGGTACCATAGGTTTCAAGCCAGTGTTCTTTAGAATGTATTTGTATTTCACCGGTTATCTTCAGCCGATATCTTTACACACATATAGCCTGTTTACATGATCTGTTCTTCCATATTAGTAATAGTGACGTCTCGCTGTTTATTTTTCTCTCTATCTGCAGGCGTTTGTAAAATTATAAAAATGATAACACAACTCTCTCTACCTCTTTGTATATCACACACACACACACACACACACACACACATATATATATATATATATATATATATATATATATATATATGATAACACAACTCTCTCTACCTCTTTGTATATCACACACACACACACACACACACACACACACACACATATATATATATATATATATATATATATATATATATGTGTGTGTGTGTGTGTGTGTTTGCGTGTGTGTGTGTGTGATATAGAAAGAGGTAGAGAGAGTTGTGTTATCATTTTTATAATTTTACAAACGACTGCAGCTAGAGAGAAAAATAAACAGCGAGACGTCACTATCTACTAAGCAACCACATACGACGTGTCAACAAAACAAGACTTCAGTCTGAAATCAAAGAATTGGTCCACCGTATTGTTATAATATCCATTGTTAAGATATAGCCAAAAATAAAAGAAGTATATTTTTAAGAATAAATCTATAAACAAACCATACTCTATTATAAAATTGCTCCATAAAAAAAGAGGTACGTTTTTAGGACACATAATTTGTTAGATGTGCGCCATTATTAGTAAAGAGATTCCTCATTTTTCTAAGATGAACCCCGTTAAAAAGTACAAATTAAAAACGCACTTTTTTGTTTAAAAATGTACCTTTGTCCAGGTGGAAAATATATGAATCTTATCATTCAGAGCATGAGGCAACCTGTTATAGATTTTCTTTTAAATTAGGATTGATAACTTGTATGTTTTGAATTATTTAAACTAGTTTTGTTATCTTAAATAATATTATCACAACATTTCGGTCGATGTAACCTTTGACCCTCTTCAGTTGCGTTTTATTGATCTCGGGAATCTTTATGTCGAACTCGGGAATGTGTACGGAATTTCGAACTGAATCCTGTATTTGATCCACAGAGGTAGAATGCTCCCATTCCTTCAACCATGGGCGGGTAGAAGTGTTAAGTAATTCTTCATTATATTCTTGCCATCACCTTTAACGTCCAGAAAACTTAGAATTGATTATTACTTTACACTTCATCTGTTGCGTCACACGAAATTCCGTACATATTCTCGAGTTGTATCTTGATTTGAATCTTCGTAAGAGGACATAAAGTGGTGAAAATCTGTTCTGTCCGCGATATTAATTTCACCCGTCCAGGTAAGGGTATTCTTTTAGTATTTATATGAAGTTAAATATGCGTATATATTTATATATTTGTATGTACATGTTTCACTGCTAATCTAATACACAAAACATTATGAATTTGGACACAGCTGCTGTGCGTAAGATGACGCAATGTGGGCTATATTAAATTTAATTTAGTTTTAGGCAAATGCTTGGAAGCCCTTTAGGAAAATCCAGATTTTTCTGAAATTATAACAATAAGTATTAGATATCAATAAATATATATTCCCCTAATTTCAGTTTCTTTGAGAATTTTAAAAGGGTTTTTTTTTTGGGGGGGGGGGGGCATAATATGGGCACAATTCCCATTTGAAAATTCAAATGTCTCCGATTTGCATTGACTTCGATCCATAGTAATTAGACACCAATTAAGCAAGATTACCGGAATTTAGATTTATTCTGGAGACTCAATTATGCTTAAGCCTTTAATTTTAGACATTTTCTAGAAAAAAAACATGTAATGATTTCTGATAAAAATTGCGATAAGAATTATAGACATAAGGTTTAATATCATTATAAGTTGATTTTAATTCCCTAAAGAGTACATAAAAGTTGTACCAAACTTTTCTGTTCAAATAATTTATTTTATCCGTTATGGAATATATATCAGGACCGGCGGGACAGTTATAAAAGTGTGGGGGGGGGCTCTCCTAAAAAGTGGGGGCCCGGTTAAACAGATGCATATATAACTTCATTATTGATGACCGTAAAGTGGGGGGGCCAAGTCAAAAGGTGGGGGGGTTGAGCCCCCTCTGCCCCCCGGTGCCGCCGCCCATGTATATATATATATATATATATATATATATATATATATATTTCTATGTACAGGGTAATCTTCTAAACTAATGAACGGATCATTATGAATTTTAGAATATATATATATAATTTGTTTGACTCCAATATATTTATTAATGTATTAATGATGTTTAAAAACTATATTAATTGTCACTATGTATTGTTATCCGGGTATCGATTACTTATTCATTATGTGTTTTCTATTATTTGATAGAGTGTTTTTCCAATAATGAATTTTTATTTTATTGCTACTCGAAACTGGATAGGTTCTTTCAATTTAGCCTCTTAAGTTATTTTGAGCTAACCCTATTATTATGTATTCGTGAATTCCGTTGAGTTAGTGTATTATTCTACTTTCTGCTGAAGGTTTAAAAATTCCTGAATCGATAGGGATTTGCTACCCCCTTCAGCTAGGTTAGTGAGCCCTCAGAAGTGTTACCATGAAAGTGGGGAGGGGTTCATTCTCCCCACTTAGTTCAATAACTACGATATAGTTCCTATTTATTTATCCTTACATTCCTGAATTAGTGATATGTCGAGTGGTTATAAAAGAAGGTCGGAAGAAAAGAAGATAATATAAGGGAAGTAACCCCAACCATCCATGCCCATATTACCTCCCTACATCAATTGTATGTCTATATCTATAATAGAGTTAACTTATTTTATATTTTATATAAATACCTATCTATATTTAGCATTTATTTGACTATTTTTTAACGTTAACTGATTACTAGTTCTTACCTTTTTCCTTAAATTATCTTAGTTATCAACTTAACCTTATTTACCTTATTAGTACAATTCTACTTAAAAGGTTGTCTGCCTGATGTGTTTATGATCTGGCTATCTTACTATTTCTTTATATATAAGATAGGTATAAACTATAGCAATTCTGCTTTTTTGTCTAGGATTTTCTCTATATTTAATTGTTTTATAAGGAGGCATTAATTCCATTATATACTATTCAGTGTACAGTTTCTATTGGCTACATCATTCTAGAATATTCCTATACATTACATATTTTCATATTTACACTTATAAAGAGTTAATACCTTTGATGTCAGTATAGGCCTGTGACAGGAGAGAACATATGCGGTTATATACGGACAGTCCTGAACCACTTCCTGTCTTTTATTTAATACATTCTCCTTAGACATAACTATATTATATGATTCCAAAATACGGAGGTTACATCTCTTAGATGTGTTAAGTTTGTATTTCTTTACTCTACTTAATATAGACGATGTTATGCTGTATGAAACATTTTAACTATTTAGTTCTCTTACACATTCAGCTAACGTTATAGGGGCCTTCTTAGTATTTGTACTAGGTTCTTTAAAAAAAAGTGTATATGATTTCTAAACCTGTCTTTACAACTACATTCATCGACCCAATGTACGTTTTAATTCTGTTTCCTTCTATGACGTTACATTTATATACTATATCTGAAGTTAAAAAAAACTCATAAGGGCACTCATTAACACTTTTACAAATTTAATTGGAGTTTATTATTCTTGTTCTTGGTTGTACTACTGTCTAATTTCCTATTCTTGTTTTTTTGGTGCTATTTGACCTTACTATAGTTGATGTTAAATTTATCGATATTGAAAGGGATAATTTTACTGTATTTTTATTTATAATCTTACCTAGTCTGCTATACCTCGGAAAATTCCTCTCGATAATTTGGTAAAACTGTTTGAGTAAGTTAGTAAGAGTGATTAGGGCATGCTCTGCTGTTACTGGTTGACAATCATCGAGCTGAATCTTGTTTGAAGAAAATACTAATTAAAAGGTACAGATAGTATATTCTAATACGTATATCGTCATATATATATATACATATATGAAAAATTATAACTAAAAGGTAAACTTTGACTTATCATATATATATATATATATATATATATATATATATATATATATATATATATATATATATATGTGTTCTCTCCAAATATGATCTGAGGTTAAGATCGGATTCTAAATCTGCCTGATGAGATCTCAGTTTATAGTAACTGTTGATCGATAACATCGACATGCCAGTGTCGCAGATTTTGCACATGTCTGTGTAAATAAAAAAATTATCATATATAAAGCTCTATTTTGATATTAAGCACTTTTTATAAACCCGGTGAAATTCTCTGGATTACCACCCTGTGGATATTTTTACCTGGATTATTACCATTATATATATATATATATACAAGAAAACTATAGAAAGATATAAATGTTTATATCTTTTGTCTATTTATTTTTATTTGTTGACGTATAGAAATACAAAATGTCTTTTAAAAACGATCTTATTTCTAAAAGAAAGAAGATGTTCGACCTTCCTAAGTTGATTGAGAGGTGTGCGGGTGTGCAGGAGAAAAAGGTCTACCCAATGGCATGAGGAAATATTCACATGTGAGTCGTGTGTATTAATCCCAGCATCTTCACACTTAAAGGGGTCAGTAGCGTGGGTGGCCTTGTAAATATTTTCCAATACATAAGTGGGTCATAAAAATGGTAAAGTATATATATATATATATATATATATATATATATATATATATATATACATCTCTCTCACTCTCTCCCTCTTTCTATTTCTCTCTTTATATATATACATGCACACACACGCATACATACACACACATACCTAAATATATACATATACCCACAAACATACATAAACTTACATACATACATACATATACATACATACATACATACACATATATATGCATATGCATATACATACATATACATACACATACACATATGCACATACATACCAATACACATAGAGGAAGAGATAGATAGAATAAAGTAAAACCAAACATTTGCATTATCTTGACCAGACAAACAGGTACATTTTACTTATTTCGAGAGGTCATAAAATGCTGAAAGGTTGTGTACAGAAGAGAGGGAAGATGGGTAACACCTCTTTTGTCTGCACAGAATTACTGTACAGAGGGAGGAATTTGCCATATGTTCGGGTTATTTGAGAATGTATAAATTATATATATATATATATATATATATATATATATATATATATATATATATATGTAAGTAAATTACGTGTACAACAGAATGGTAGGATTAATTTTAGAGGAAGCATTATTAAAATCAATGAAACAGACGAGTGAGGAAAAAAAAAAAAAGGAAAATTGTTAAAATTACCTTAAGGCCTTGTCGTCTGACCCTCTGAGAGGAAACGTCAGAATGGTAAATTAAAAACTAAAAGTCGAATGAGAAATGAAGGGGGGAGAAAAAAATAAAAAATAAAAAAATAAAATAAAACTTATTTCAGTTGGAGGAAACGAATGAGAAGGGGAAAAAAAAAAAAAAAAATTAAATCTCTCAACGTTATGGTGGCTTTGAATCATTAAAGATCTCCAACTGATGTTTCAAAATCTTTTGTCTACACAGGCTAGGTCGATAGTTGTTAATGACTAACGCCTCAAGAATATTGAGATGGTAGTTCGACCTGGCACTGTGTAAAACAGAAAACCACCCATCGGAATACCTGTCAGAACAACTATTTGTACTAACGAGGTGATTACCGATGGCTGATTTCTGTGCCTGGAAGTTCCCGGATGATCTCGAAACCTTGTGTAGGCGAATATCACGTGGTATGTGTTGGGATATTCTAAATTCTAATCTTTGGGATGTCTTGCCAACGTAGTCAGCTCCACACTGACACATGAATTTATAAACTACAGAATTCTTTTGAATGGCTGGCAAAACATCCTTACGAAAAGAAGAGAAAAAGGTTCGAGTCGTGTAAACTACCCTCAACATGGTTGCCGGAAAACAACGTTGAGTAGAAGAAGAAATCCTTTTAACAATGTCAAGGCCGTCAGAACCCAACCAAGGGAGTTTCAAATAAATATATATATATATATATATATATATATTGATTCACTTTAATGGCCATGCAAAATCAATCCGGAATCATAATTTTCATTAGTTCTTTCAATTTATTATTTGCACATTCTGTGGGTATTTATCATTTCGATTTTCATCTTACATGCAAAAAAACAATTTTTCCATATTTAATCAGTACATGTATTTCTTGGCAGATTGAAACAAATTTAATTATCGCATGTCCAACCGTCAATCATCAGAGAATATCAGAATATGTAGTAAGATTGTCGCAATCACAAAACAGAAGAAAACAATGAAGAAAAGGTTTAGGTGATTTTAAATTGAGTGTTCAAATAAAAGTCTGGTAATTTGTAGTACATGGAAATTAACTCAGCTAATGGAAAAGGCAGAAAATATAAATAGGCCACGCTCTTTTCTGAAAAAACAACTATTCAGGATTCGATAGCATACACACTTACGTTGGTTTCAGATAAAACCACACGGAGCCAGCTTCACTAACCCGGCCTATCGGTCGATAGAAAGATTCCCCAGATAAAGCTCATAAAATCAGTTAAAAAAGTAAAATCAAGTGCTAATAATCATTAATTGTTGATCTGAAAAGGGGTAATACCCAACAAATCATTTTTTAATTCAAATACAATTAATGCGAAACCGCGAGTATTATTAATGCTAGCCACTAAAACAATAGATAGGAAGCAAAACGAATTACCCCACTGCGAGACTGTAATTGCTTAATTAGTAGATGTACGTATATCATAATCATTATCATTTAAAGGAAAATAAAATAAAAATTTAAAAAACAAAAATAAAAAATAAATGGAAACATAAAAAATATAAAAATAAAAGTGAACAAAATTAAATAATAATTTAAAAAATATATTTAATCGGATAAATCCGGTAATTAATGTTCTGTATCATTTATTATTAATCTGTTAAAAAAACATTATTAGCTATATAAAAATGTATAAGTCAAGGGGAATAATTCTGTTTATAACATTCTTACTGTTTTAAATTTACTGTCTAAATTGATTAGTTTTGGAGTGTATGCTGTACAACGAAATATATATATATATATATATATATATATATATATATATATATATATATATATATCGTTGTACAACATACACTCCTAAACTAATAAACTGATCATTATGAATTTTGGAACACAGCAACTAGGCATAAGGGTCGTTTGATTCCGTTTCATGCAAATAGGTCAAAAGAGGGTGGAAGCCCTTTGTGAAGATTCAGAGACCTATTTGTGTGATATTATAACAATGGGTATTCCTTAAATTTCGGTTTCTTTGGAGTATTTTAAAGAGTTTTATAGGGCATAATATCAGCATAACCTATCATTTAAAAAGGCAATTCTTTCAAATTTGCTTGAAATTAAATCCATATTAAATAGACACGAATTAAACAAGATTCACTCAATTTAAATTTTTTATTAAGCTGCTTTAAGTTTAATCATTTAAATTTTAGCCATTTTTTTATAATCAAAATCATGTAATGGATATTGATCAAAATTTGAATAACAATTCTGTAAATTAGGCTTATTAACATTGTGTATTGATTTTAATCTTCATAAGGGGACATAAACGTTTTGCACAACTGTTATGTTCAGGGGATTCATTTACCTGTCATGGAACTGGTATTCTTTTAGTATATATATATATATATATATATATATATATATATATATATATATATAAGGAAATTGACAACATCTTTGAAGCACGCATGAGAATGTATTTAAGTGAAATATTTTGAAAATCAACAATCGTGCAATTTAAATGAAAAATTCATTTATTTTTATTTTTTTGCAAGCTTTCGTTGTAGAACAATTTCGTCAGGCGAGACTGTTTTATAGTCTTTTTTCTTCTTTTCTTCCTCCTCATTTTGATGGTAATAACCCCGAGGGTTCGAATCACGATATGAGCAGAATGAGACGTCAAGTTCTAAAAGACGTTAGGATAAGTGTAGTCCTGGCGATGTTATGTACAGATTGGCGTTTTTTTAAGTAAGGAAATTAACAACATATTTGAAGCACGCATGAGAATGTATTGAAGTGAAATATTTTGAAAATCAACAATCGTGCAATTTAAATGAAACATTCATTTATTGAATTTCTTTTGCAAGCTTTCGTTGTAGAACAACTTTGTCAGACGAGACTGTCTTATAGTTTTTTTTCTTCTTTTCTTCCTCCTCATTTTGATGGTATTAACCCCGAGGGGTCGAATCACGATAACAGCAGAAAGAGACGTCAAGTTCTAAAAGACATGAAGTCAGGTGTGTGTATATATTTATATACATATTAATATGTACATGATAATCTGCTAAACTAATGAACGGTTCAACAGGGTAAGTAACATGTACACATTATTATTTGTTATTTTTGTAAATTTTAACAATCAGAGTGTGCATATATAAAAAGTTATGCTATACATTTTGTTTTACAGAATAAGCTTTTAAACTAATGAACCGATCATTATAAACTTTGGAAGATATGTTCTCGTCAACACGGTAAGTAAAATCGGCACATTACCTTTTGTAAAATTAAACATTAAGGCGGTGCGACCCTTAAAACTAGCAACCTCCTCCATTTAAAAAAATAAGCTAGACACATAAAATTTACTAGAGAAAAGAATTGCCATGAATCTGATTTTGAGATATATTAAGTAATACATTTAAAAAAAGACTCGGTGCGCGCACTAGCGTCAATAATCTGCATGTGCTTAGTAAAATCATAAATTATTTAACATGTCATTATGAATAATGGGATATGTATTCTAGGTAACAGGGTGAGTAACGTTGGTACATTATTTACTTTGTAAAATTTACCATTTACGGTATTGGCATCGAAACCGACCCCCAAAGAAAAGAAAAAAATATTATAATTTCAAACTCATGCTATATGTATTGCTTATGCCCATATATATATATATATATATATATATATATATATATATATATATATATATATATATATAGAGAGAGAGAGAGAGAGAGAGAGAGAGAGAGAGAGAGAGAGAAATAAAAAAGAGGAAGAAAGACAGACAGACAGACATAGGCGGAGAGAAAAATGAATAAACAGGTTTCGTAAATGTGTTTCCCGTCCTATAAAGCCTGTCATACCATCTATTGGATTTATGCAATTCGATCACTTATTAGATTTATTCAAAAAGCTTCATGCATTTATTAACTTCGTCAGAGAACGTGATGTGTTTGAAGATTATTGGGGAGTGTCCCCTCGTCTGCTTTTCTACATTAATCGACTCTAAAAACTGTAACCAAACAAATATAATATGATGCACACAATAAATGCAATAAAGGGTCGCGTTATGTGTTGAATACATTGGAAACGCTTGAAAAACTCTCTCAATAAGGGTCGCCGATTCTTGAAGTAATTGCATTGATAGGGAAATAAAAAGCGATGAAAGTGCAGATAATAGATTCGTGGAAGGATCGCCAGAGAAAAATATTCGGTAAGTGCAGTTCAGCCTAGAGATTTTTATTTTATATACGAACTAAGAGAATACCCGACCTAAGTAAACTTAATTTCACGAACAAAACATTTTTCCACCACTTTTATGTCCCCTCACGAAGATTCAAATACAGAATTTAATGGATCAAACTCAATTCCAATCTAATATATCTGAATTTTTAAATGGGAGGCTGTCTCCATATAACCACCCCCTAAAAAACTTATAAAAACTTTTTTTAAAAAGCTAACAATTGGGGAATATTTTTTAATCGATGTCGTTAAAGTTTCATAAAAATCGGCGATATCTGAATGCTCACGAATGACTTCCGCCCCACTTTACCCCATTTACACAAAACTAAATTCAACTAAATATAGCCCACACTTTGACCCCTTACGCCTTGCTACTGTGTTCTAAAATTCATAATGATCGATTAATTAGTTTAGGAGTGAATCCTGTGCATACACATATATCAACATATAAACATACCAAACTTTATAAAGATAAAAATGAGTCACCACTTATCATTGTGATACTTATGCAGTTTACGGAACGGGCTGAAATAATAACGTTATTATTTATAAATTTATTCATAACATGGGAGGGGATCTTTATTAACTATTCTGTAAATTCACCTAACAATTTAATAAACAAAAGATACCGTAAAACTTGAATTTAACTTGAAAATCTTATCTAAAAAATATCTCGGTACGTAAACTGTATCAGCACCGAATTTGTCAATTGGGTGATAAATAAGATTATGAGAGGATTAGAAACGATACGTGAATAGGGCAAGATTTAATTACTTGAGAGAACAGCTTTACAAGTATTTGTTGACATTGGACTTGAAGACGATTATGTTGTGGTCAACAGGTAAGCAGTCCCGTGGGTATCCGACTGAGAATTGGTTTAGAACATGCTCATATGTGAGTTTCCCACTTTCTGTTGAGTGTCAGCTTATCATCACATGCACTGAGTCGAAGCGGTTTCATGAAGGTCATCAGATTATGGTCATACTGCTTCACTTGATTATGTATTTTATGTGTTCTTATCAATTGTAGGGGCTGATATTTCCCATTTCCAGTTATTTTTCATCCGTATCTTTGAATCGTAGTCCGGGTCTTCCCTGATTCCTCTTTCCTTCACTTCTCCAGCCAAATGCAGTGATTTAATATTCATAGCTGACTTTCCATTGCTGCTTTATTTGTGTGTTTGTCGATGTCTTAAACAAGTCGGACTTCTGCACAGAGCTCACAGAGATCGTTCTTCAGGACTTTCTGACACACTTTATATTGACACACGCAGAGGCACAGAAAACCAGAGGATGACGGATAGTGATACCGATTCCTCCTGGATTTTCATCAGAGATCTTGTAGCCGTATTGCGTCCCTAATACCACTTTCTGCCAAACCTGCTCACTATAGATGCCCCTGCCGAGATCAGGAGTCCCAGATGGAATAGCTCTGACATGTGGTCAACGCCCGTACCACGATGAGGAAGGATTAATTTGAGAAGTGCTCCTGCTGATATTCTCCATATTTTAAGTTTATTTTCATTGTATATTTGAATCGTTGTTTGGCCCTTCCCTGATAACGACTTCCTTGACACAACGAGCTAGATTCAGTGATTACATATTCCTGGTTCTTAGCTGATTTTTCATTCTACTCTGTATGAGAGGTGACCAGCGGGAACCTCGTTTAGCCGAGGGGACTTTGGAGCCGTTATGATTCAATTTCATTTCGGCCATTTCACGAAACTGCTTGCAAGAAATTTGAAGTACTATTCGCGTTTGCATTACATGCAGCTCTATCTGGGACAGTTCATATCGAATAGCAAGCATAGGCGAACACAACCAGTACGTTTTCTAGTTGTTATTATCTAGTATATATTATTGAGATATATGTCAGATAACAGAAAACGTTTCAGGCAAAGGGTCACGAAGGCGTCAACGGATTGAGACAGCTTAATTGTAAGAACCGGAGGTTGATGAAGCAAGCGGACATGACGTTACGTGTTCCGAGGCTGACAGGAGTTCTGATAGAAGATAGTGTGGTTTGTGGGAGCCTCAGTTGAAAGAAAACGTACTAAAATTGTTTGAAAAAGCGATAATAATTAGGCATAATTCTGCATAAAACATAACTAGCTCTATCTTTTTTTTATCCCTGATCCTTTGAACTATCAGCTACTAGATGAACGTCTGTCAATAAACCCTTTATTCTTCTAATAACTTTTTGGTTGAATTAATTTAATAATTATATTAAGAAAGCATGTAAAATGGCCTTTGATTGCAGCTAAAAAATAACCGCGGCTATTGGAGGAAGACAACATACGCAGGCATAACGAATCCAGCTAGCAACAAGGTATGGATTATCAGGTGATGAAAATATTAATGATTAACTGACTTTTGTAAACTAAACAATTACGAAACAATTTGCTTTTATTATAATAGAACTCTCTAGAAGACGCGTTTTAAAAATGGGTTGACAAACGGTTAATAATTAATCTATGCGCTTAAAACATTAGTAATTCTCTGTCATTCATATTTTATATTTCAATTATGACACTAGCATCTGGCCGAACACATCTTTTATTTATCTAAAATTGTGTCGCTTGAATAAATTGCATGATAATTAATGTAAGAAATATGCAGTCGACATTTGCTTGCAGCTAACAAATTTTATTCGGCCCTTGAAAGAAAACAGCAGACACGCACGCAGGTCGGCGGCGGTCAGCAACGAACCTATGGTTTTAAGTTGAATTAAATATTAATTTTTAAATAACATTTAGAACTAAATAATAACATAGGATCATCTTTATGGCACAGTTATCCATATGTGACATCAATGGCTGAGCGGATGACAGGGCACATATACTTGAATATCTGATCCATAGCTGGGGTGCTAACATGCTACTATTCTGTACTAAGAAGGCTTCTTCTAGGTGCTCACAATTTTTCTCTATTTTTCTATCTAACGTTATGCTTATGTAACATTAATGGCTTAGCGAATAATAAGCCACGTATACTTGAATATCTAACCCAAAGCTAGAGTGCTAACATATGCTACTATCTTGTACTAGGAGGGCTTCTTCTAGATGCTCACAGTTTTTTTTCTGTTTTTCTACCTAACGCATTCGCAGACGTTTATCTTAGCATCATGTATTTTGTAACATCAATAGGCAAGCGAATGATAGGTTACTTATACTAGAATATCTACCCCATAGCTGGAGTGCTAACATATGTCACCATCTTGTACCCGGAGGACTTCTAGTGCTCGCAGAGTTTTTTTGTTTTTCTACCTAACGCATTCGCAGACGTTTATCTTACCATCATATATTTACATCTATATCGTATATTCTACGTCCCAGTTAGAACCGCTGGTTCAGTATTATTAAACTGAAAGAAGGAGTAAAATATAAATACACTAGCAGCAAGACCCAACGTTGCTCGGGATTGAATGAGGATCACTACTATGTACTTTTTTACTATGCTCATACCACCATATAACTTTCTTTGTATTAGATAGCCGGAAGAAGCTGAAATGTTGGAAAACTCTCTAAATTAGTGTCTTATACATATGGGTCAAATTTCACATATTTAAAGTTTTACTAGAGTTCTGTCTTCATGCGCCACTTAGAGGTAAGTGTACGTAGATGTTCGACACATAGAGGGTAAAGTAGATATTCGGGACTACTTCCATTCTATTTCCAGGGAAATTTATACACATGATATAAATTTCATCAAAATAAGATACATTTGAAGTTTTAAAGGAGGTTCGGCCCCGTAGCTCTCCTAGACTAGGAGGGCACTAAGAGATTCGGGACTACTTCCATTGCCTTCCCCAGAAAATATTATACATATGATATACATTTCATAAAGATACGATATATTTTAAGGTTTAAGGGCGTCATACCCTCATAGCCCACTTAGCGGTGCACTTAAAGATTTTGGAACACTTCCATTGTCTTCCCCAGCAAATTATCCATGATAATACATTTTTAAATATTATGTAGATTCTCTAACTTTTATTTGTATAGGGAACATACAAACATCACACACATACACACAAACATTGAAATTTATATACATAGATTAAATCTCTCTCAACAAATTCCGATTGTGAGAAAGCACAAAAACCATGTCGTCATATAGAAATATTAAGATAGTTCTCTGGCCAAACCTTTTTGCAGGATTGGAGTGAAAAACCCCTCATCTGAATACCAATCGGCACGTACCATGTTATTTAAGAAGTGTAATCCAATGGCCAACTTTTGAGCATGTTAATACCCGGATCTCAAAATGTTTGTATGTCTACGGTTAAAACAGGAAACATCCTGTGATATTCTTACCGCCAATCATTTCAGACCGTGTTCTAAATAGTCCGCCTCGCACTGAAACCCAAAACAATTAATTTGGTTTTGTAAAGTAGGAAACACTATCTTCCCGGAAGGAAGGAACAGTACATTTTCTACTAAAAATCATCGAAACAGTTGGAAACAATTAAATAATTTATACTAGCAAAACTTTTACTAATAAGCCCGATCGAAAGTCACTTAATAAATACTAGAGATTTAGAAGGAGGAAAATACAGGTTTTGTTATTGGAATTTTTTAATACACAGGAAATAACAGTTTAAGGGAGATCATCAAACAATCCTTAATCTTGCATTTCAGATTCCAAACAAATTATTAAAGCTTCTCTCTCTCTCTCTCTCTCTCTCTCTCTCTTTCTCTCTCTCTCTTTCTCCTGCTTCCCCTTCTATCTTTCTCTCTCTCTCTGGATATATATATATATATATATATATATATATATATATATATATATATATATATATATATAACTCGTCATACACAGACAACTATTTTGCAGTATCACAGCTCTTCAATGTGGCTAGACCTGACAAGTGTGTTCACGCTGAGATTGAATACTAACACACGAACACGTCTATATAATTTGGTACTATTCCCGAAGTTAGACAGCGATAGCATTGCATCGGACAACCCGATATTTGATTCCAACTAGTAACTTTATTTCGCTGTATGTATATCTATATATATCTATATATATCTATATATATATATATATATATATATATATTCAATAAAAATAAGGTTCAATAAATATAACTTTAGTTGTATAATAAAAAGGATCATAAACATCAATTTTATTTATAAAAATAAAATGAATACTACAGAGGCCTAGGGTACAAATAGATAGTGCAGATAAAGTTATGATTAATGATTAAGTCGTAAAGTTAAACAAAGCTAATATAGTATAAGTAAGTATGATACAAATATGGCTATATTCTGCATTCTACGTAGTTAATATATATATATATATATATATATATATATATATATATATATATATATATATAGTAATCCAGGTAAAGTTTACATCCGCAGGGTAAAACACAAAATAATCTTTACTGTTTTTATATAAGAGTGCTCAATAAAAAATAGAACTATTTAATAGGTATAAAGATTTTTATTTACACATTTGCCAAACAATATAGCTCTAATAAAAATATGTTTCGCCAAATAATGTTTGTATAAAAAATATTCATACCTATTATATATATATTTATATATACACACATACATATATATGTGGACATGTAAATATATATATATATATATATATATATATATATTGTTTAATTCGGTGTAATGCGAGAAAAACAACAGAGTATTAAATTAGTTGTGCAATAGCGTAGATATATTTTTTCATTATTTCAATTGACACTATATATTAGTAGTATCTTACACCGATACCTTCGGTTTTATGGAAACACTGGAAACTAAGCAGACATGAATAAAGCTACCGAATGTTGCCGATTCGTTAGTCGATGTTTTGATAGTGTGAGCTATCGACTGCAGTATCGTTTACATTCGGTAACTCTAGGCTTGCGACTGAATTTCCACTTTTTTCATGAAACCGTAGGTATCGATGTCAATTGAAGTAATATATATATATATATATATATATATATATATATATATATATATAATATTTATAAATAACTATTAATTATTTATTTATTTATTACCTACATATATATATATATATATATATATATATATATATATATATATATATATATATATATATATATATATATATATATATATATATATATAAGATAGGATAAATAAGAGTGATAAACATGTACGAATGCCCAGATTTATTTCAAACTTCGATTGTTCAATGCAAGGTACATTCTGTAATAAACTAATGTTTATTATTCTTTCCTTAAGCCAAGGTTTTTCAAAGATCGAAATCTTATCATCAGAGGAGATATGCAGATAGATAAGTTGGCTGTGGAAAAGCCAAAGTTCAAACATTTGAAAAAATACAATTAAAAATGGAGTGAAAAGAGTTTTTGTAAAAAAGTATATGGTTAGTCCAGATGGTAATTGTCCGTTGAAAAGGAGATTTTGTAGAAAACAAAAAGAATATTTTCGTAGAGGCAGTATGGAGAAGGTGTTCAAAATTAAGTAAATCCAATGGTGGAATGTTGAGTTCAAAACGTAGATGTAGCGCACTTAAATGGAATTGAAATGAGAAGACTGGCCATTTAAAAAAACTTCCAGGGCCATTGCCGTAGAAATAAATGACGTTGGAGGTGGGATATTTCAGCTATAATGAGATATGAACTTATATATATATATATATATATATATATATATATATATATATATATATATATATATATATATATATACATTATTTCAGTATATTTATATGTATATATATATAGTACTAAATCTTAGTACACCACGTTACACTTGACTACTAATCGCGTTGACGCACCGGTTCCCGTCAGATCATTGGAGTTAAGAAACGGTGAGCCTGGCTAATATTTAGATGGATGACCATTTTAGAATACCAGGTGCTTTAAGAAAAGACTCATCCCAGGTGTATAAAATTCCTTTCTGGTAATGTATGACTGACGACAGACTAGTGTCTTGCCACGGAGATGGTTTGGACCATCCGTTCTTTAAAGGCTTTAAACCGGGGATGAGAGTATTACTAGTGATGACGTCATCAAAAGAGCACTGACGTCAGAAATAGTATTTATATGTGCCATATTTTATTGTCATATCAGGAATGGCTCAACAGCCCCTGAAAAAACCTCCTGACCCCACGTAGGGTTACATAGACCCTAAAATACGCTATTAATAGAACATAAACCATTTTTACCAGCTTCCTTACGGCAGTGTAGGTTACTTAATGCCGTTTCGTATATCGAGCATCCAACCAACACGAGCACGTAGAAAAGGAACAGGGTACCAATATCGGCCCGACTTTTCTTTTTCAAATTTATTTATTTTTTGAGGGTTTAAATATTTAAACCCTAATCCAACCCTACTCTAAACCTAGCCATAACACTAACTTAACATTAATCTTAACCCTACGCTAACCAAAAGGATGCATTTCTCTTTACATTTCTGCCATTTTGAATCTTTCTTGTAAATTGCAATCGGAAACATTCTGAGCGATATCGGTTCTCTCCCATAGAAGCATAAGAAAAATATTCACCCTTTAAGTCAGGTTGAACAACATTTATTAATTTTCAAAACAAAAGAAACAAAACGAAATCTTTGTGTGTTTTGTCCCAGTTTCTCGCAGACACTCTGTAGATATTATATATCACGAAGGGATTGGTTAAAATTCACTGAAATGTTTGAATGTGTACGAGTTCGTATAGATCGTTGCACATGTTGCCATAAACAGTCTGGAGTAGAGTTGTCTAAATTTAACTTCCATATTTCCATTGATAACAAAATGCCACGGAAGTAGGCAATCCCTATAAGTACTTTGACAGGCCATTAACCACTTTAACATGACCGTTGTAGTTTACGTAATATAATTAGCACCGAGTAACAGTCACGCAATAAATATCCTTAGGAGTTACGAGTAAAAACAATCAAATTGTGAATGAAAAAAAAGAAAGAAAAAGAAAAAGCGGATATAGAGTCCTAGTTGCATAAATAAATGACTAAATATACCACTCCTTGTCTCAAATATTTTTCTTGTATCTGAAACGGTACATATTTTACCATATACTTTAAGTGTGTGTACAACCAGCAAACACACACACACACACATATGTATACAATTTATTTAATATTATGAGATAGATAATGTACAATATATTGTATACATATTTTGAGTATTTACTTTAAAAAATGCTCAATACGTAAGTAGTGCTTAGTACAAGTATGAAAATATATCTCTGGCAAGTAAGCTACACGGGAACGTTCCTGTTTAATTCCCACCGGAAATCATCAGGCTAAATGCATTTAATCTATTAATTTCCTGTGGAAATGAAACATGACGGTATCTGTGTAGCTTCTTTGACATATTTTAATGCTATATATATATATATATATATATATATATATATATATATTCAAATTATGACTGTTGGTAATTCCCCTGCCAACTTATATCTTTGTATTCCTCTAACAATAACACTTAATTCTTTGAAAAGCCATGGCTTAAGTTAAGAAAACTATGTTTTTATTTGAAACACCTTTCTTGAGCAACTGAGGACGTAATAGATATTCTTTTTTTACAATCTTTATTCTCATATTTTACTTCTCTCTCTCTCTCTCTCTCTCTCTCTCTCTCTATATATATATATATATATATATATATATATATATATATATATATATATATATATAGATGTGTGTGTAAAGCTTTTCGTAAAAACGAATAAAGCACTTTTTGACTGCTGATAAAGTTTATATAAACGGTAAGATATCCGCTTTTCGCTTGTGCCGATGTCTCCGTGAATAAAAGCGCGGGTGGTCTAAAAAGTGATTGGCTTTCAACATAAGCCTGGAACAGTCGCATATATAGCCATATTTCAAAGCTGTGATACAGCGAAACAGTCTTCTGTTGATGACTCTCTCTATCTACATATATACATATGAGGATAAAATGCACGATATATCATAAAATGAAAGTAACGGAGACAGAATGTATGAAAGACAAAAAGAAAAAAAATAATTGAACACAGGAAGAAATAAAAATCAACCGGATAAACGAGCGTCTTCATAAAATGGGAACATTTGAAATTTATTGAAAAAACGGAATAACATAGTAAAAAAGACGCGAAACGGGATGTTTTGGGCACGTGTGTAACTATTTGAAAAAATGGTTTTTGATACACTACTTACATACTAAACTTTTACACTGCAACTTTTACCAACTGGATCATTTGCGCCATTTAATGGTTTTTGCCTTTCCAAAAAATTAAACGGATTTTACAATTAATGATGCCAAATTTTCCTAGATTTTCGAACTTGTAGCTATGAACTTTCATGACGCCTTCAACGTCAAATTGTTCCTATATTTTTAAACTTTTTCTTTTTGCATTGTACATTTTTAATTTTATATTATCCTTATATCTTTTCAAATTATGACTTTTGGTAATTCCCCTTTACCAACTTATTTCTGTGCGCTCCTCTGACAGTAAGATTCCATTCTTTGAAAAACCATGAGTTAAAGAAAATAATAAAATTTACTTTATTTGAACCCCCTTGTTTTGAATAACGGATGACTTAATAGATATTGTATTTTATACAATCTTTATACGCATCTTTTACTTGTTTTTATAATTACTCTATCCTGTATATCGAGCATCAATTTTTCATGATAGGTTCTACTTTAAAGAAATACATCATATCTTTATTTTCCTATTCTATCTCCCTCTCTCTCTAATATATATATATATATATATATATATATATATATATATATATATATATATATATATATATATATATATATATATATATATATCATGGACTCTCCCGTCGATTTCGACGTATGAGGTCTTGACAACTCAAAATTTGTTTAGTCTACGATGGATGTAGCATGCTTACATTTACTCAATCGTAAATGGCATTTGAGTCCTGCGAGAGATTTGCAAACCAGCCCACAATGGATGCAAGAAGGAAGATCTTGAGAAAAATCGGCTGGGATACTTGTAGATGTTTTTGTTCTTTCGCGTCTTTCGCGTTGTTGATCAATGGCAGTTACAGAGAACCGCCTGATGCCCCTCTGGCAGTCAGATCGCCATTCCTTCCGTCGAGAAGCAAGCTGTTCAAAATCACGATAAGCAATATTGATAGATGTCAAATTCATTTTCAACTTGTCCTTAAAGCGAAGCAGCGGTCGACCCACATTTCGCCTTCCACTGTTGAGCTCGCCGTACATCAGTTGCTTTGGTATTCTATCATCTTCCATACGTAAGACATGTCCTGCCCAACGCAGTTGTGATTGCATATATATATATATATATATATATATATATATATATATATATATATATATATATATATATATATACGGAGAGAGAGAATAAATGCAGTTTCATCGTCAATCCAATTCGCGGAAGTATTTTAATAAATACCTTTACATTTTCATTCATGTCAATGCAAACTTATCAGGTAAACGACTTTTGAAACACCTAATATTATTTTTGAAATATATATCACGTGACATCAAGGCGTATTTCCTTTGTTTAAAATGAATCGTGTTTGTCACGTGACTATATTCTCTAGCTGATGTAAACCATTAAAAATCATATATCATTTCTTGATTAAATATGAAAAGAAATGAGATATCATTTTTAAAGATTCAGAAGAATAAGAGAATATGGTCATTAGATAAAACATGAAACTGCAGTAAAATGTTAAGATAATCAACTTTTATTATTACCTATTATTGTTATAAAGCTCTATTTGAAAAGGTAGTGTCTTCTATCTTAATTTTAATTTAAAAATCATTTTTTTAATTTGACCTTCAACTTTTAAAATTAAAGTTAAATTTCTTAATTTTAAATTGAACTATGTTTTAATTCAAAGTTTAACTGCTTTAATTTGTAATCACGTTGTATGATAAAACGTAAAATTAAAATTCAGCTTTTGTCATTTTCTAATTCAGCTTTTTAAAAATCTGAAATTAATATTTTTTTAATTTTAGGCTAAAACGCTGCAGATCTTCCCAATAGTTTTTATTTTGACCCAGGAAAAGTGAGGTCATAGTTATTTAGTCAAGATAAAATGGCCGCATGTTTTGACCCGATAAACCGGAAGTTGACGAGAGCATGAAAATAGAAACACTTGAATTCGCCGACCGCTTTGTACAAAAGCGTAGGACGAGAACGAGGCACGGCGGAAATGACGTAATTGGTAGGAAATGGCTAAGATCGGCAGTTATCTTCTTTTACTTCTGGATTTATTGAAACAAGATAATTAACAAGTTCCATTTGTAAACCGAATGCTTATTTAATAATAATAGAAACACTTCTCTACCTCACCTTTTTTCTCTCAATTAAAAATAAGTGAACTTCAAATTAAAAAGACCTTAACTTCAAATTAAAAATGTTTATTTTTTGGGGTGTTGCAATGTTGCAGTTGTTATCGTCGTGGACTGTGGACTCGACAATATTACTTTCATAATTACTTCTTCCTTCATCGATGGATGAAATAGTAAGATAAACCAGACTCTATAGCCGAACTATTGGAAATCGTTTAAAAAGTTTTAGAAACAAAGATGTGTATAATTCTTTTGCAGTACAATACGGTCACAATTACTGTCCAAACTTCGGATGAACTCCTCTTCATACAACTCGATAAGAATATTGTGAAAATCACCAAAATCAACGATCTCTTCAAGCTGCCTTAATCGGTTGCTTTAAATCAGTCTGCCTTGTGTGCGTTGATTCTGTCGATTGGTGTCTACGCATGCAAATTAGTTGCTGACACATGCAAATTAGTAACAATTACGAAATTAAACAAATCTGAGTATGAGTTTTCTTTTCCTTCTTGACACACAAAACATATGAGACGCTTTGAAGCCGATAAATTCTCACCTCTATTGTTACAGAGAGCGGGTCATATTTTGCAGGCAAAAGATACACATAAAAAGCTACAGGTGGTGGATTGTCTGATAGTTTGTACGGTAATCATCGCAATCGATGGACTACCGTATACAGACGCGTCTTATATTTGCTTGCAAGTTTACTTCCGACATCAACCGGTCATACTTACACCTTACACCTGCCAATCGTTTATCGAGTTCGTCGTTTATTCTGAGATCCTTTAAACTAATCCGTTATTCTTCCATTCTAGAGTGAGAGACTTAAGCTCTCATTATGCAACACCTACTTACATTCCTAAATACATATTTATCGGTCTTACTCACATTGTAATGAGGATGGGGACGATCACAAGAAAAATAAAAGGGTGTGATTGACATCAAATCTCAGTGCGAACGGACTCGTATTAGATCCATTACGAAAAAGCAACAACAACAACAAAATACGTAGTCGATAATATATATTTCTTAACAGCGTGTAGGCTTGGTCGGTTACTAGGTACATAGGGAGTTGCTTATAAAAAGGACTCATGAACGACGGAAACATACATTTTTTTTTTTTTGAAAGATGGAAATTGAAACGACGGCTTCACTCTTCATTTTCGTTTCTAGCTGGAGTATTCGTCGATTTCTGGCAAAATATAAAAAAATATGAAAACTTCTGAAATATCCGTTTGCTTTGTATATTTTGTATTATTCGGACTACTGTTATTATATTAGTTGTTATCTTGTCAACGTTTCGACTGATGTAACCTCCGAAATTCTTCATTTGAATCTGTTTAGAACCTGGGAATGTTTATGTCGAACTCGGGGCCTATAAGTAATTTCCAACTGA
Organism: Sepiola atlantica; assembly: GCA_963556195.1. NCBI lineage: Eukaryota > Metazoa > Mollusca > Cephalopoda > Sepiida > Sepiolidae > Sepiola > Sepiola atlantica. The sequence continues at coordinate 108,750,825 of OY744522.1, forward strand.
ACCCATATACAAGAAGTGTTTCCCTATTTACTTGCCTCCTCACGAGGGTAGAGTTAGACACCAGGTCAGTTTTTAATGTGAAGAAAAACCAGCTCCTCCCAAAATGTATTTTTAGATTTAGACAAAAATAAAGTTGCCTTGGTCTTAAAAGGGGTTCTCATTCACTGACCGAAGACAGAAAAGATGAAGTTTAGTATCAGAACGTATACGATAATTTATACTACACGTTGATCCTAGCTAAAGGAGTTGTTAGTTTAGTCGTATGTAATGAAGTTACGATTGAGACTTTAATAAAGAAATAAGATAACATCCTGCGCGATAGGATTTTTACATCTCAGTAGTAGTAGCAGTAGAAGAAGAAGAAGTAGAAGAAGAAGAAGAAGAAATGCAACCATTCCTCGCCGTGGTAAAGGGCGGTGCCAAAGTACTTGTGTCAGAGCGACCCGGCCAACAGGGCTCTGGTGAAAATTAAGAAAGAGGTCGACATCAGTATCCGTTGTTCTCTGGTCATCACTGCATGTGGCAACAAACGACGTGTCAGGTGCGCAATCGCAAATTAATGGAGTGAAATTGGCAACGTTTATTTCTACGCCATTCCTTTGTGTGTAGTGGGCAAAACCTTCTCTGGCTTCGCATGCAACAGCAAAGCCTTCCTGTTCTCGATGTCGGTGGTAAACACCAGAAATCCCGCAGGTTAACGGACAGCTGTTAGCAATGATTAGGATTTCATGCAGACCAGATAATCCAGAGGCACGTTATTCGTGAGCTCTATGCCGAAGACTGACTCACTTAACAAACAAACAACCAACCAAACAAACACATAAAGCAGAAGTAGTACCTGAGCGGATTGAGCCGACTTCCTCCGAAGGAGGTTGTTTGTAGGGAACATTAAATCCCCAAGCGGCCCCCAGTCGCATCTATATCCCGGTCAGGGAAGACGGCAACGTTAATTTTGCAGAGAGAATGAGAGAGAGAGAGGAAAGTTTTGTCTGTGGTTGTAGCTAGACGAGTTCTTTCTGTGAATGTTTTACAGAGGGGACCAGTTATTGGAGCTCAGTCGAGCATCTACCATGAACATAATTATACAGTAGAGATAGGCTAGCAATATGTTGTAGACCCGTGCTAGGGGTCACAAAGAAATAAACCACAAATAGTGACAGGGTTAAAATATAACAATGTATTTATTTTTTGTAGCCCTGCATGCAGTTTTTTCTGCGAATCTTTGGTGCTAATTCCCTCTCGAACCCCTGAAATGCCCCTCTCTTCGAGAGGAATTCAACCTTGGTTGAAAACCACTGGCCTAAACACTCACTTATTGATAGTTAATTAATCCAAAATGATACGACAGCAGTATGAATAAATACTTTATTTTCTAATACTATTGTTAAATGGAAAATACAATCGTTTCATTCGAATGTAAATACATATACAACATCTATTTTCTCGCACCTTTCGTTTCAGAGGCTTGCCGGATAAACCGTTCTTCAGGATCATCCGATTTTATCTTAATAATAATTCATCAACACACACCAAACCCATTAATTATACCCCTAATATTATTAAATGACCTCCCTTCTAAGGGAGGTCTAATGTCTTACAAGTCACAACCAGAAAAAATACATGGACGTTCGACCTCGTGTAACCCAGATTCAACTACGGTAATCCTCCGTGACTGAGGCATTCATTCCACGATCTTCTCCAAGGGTGGATTCTCTCTAGAATTAAAGTTGGACGCAACAACACAAATAAAAGAGGTTCGAAGAAAGGACCTTTTATGGCTGTCGTCATTGCATTCTCTTCTGCCAGCGGTGGGGTGCGTTCGAGCCACGGATCTTTGGGTTGCCCCCCCCCTAATTTATCGTTTATGTTAAGACATCCCCATTTGTGGTGTTCGCCTCAAAAACTTCCCCAAACTGCCCACTCCTCTACCACCATCCCTCTTTGAGCCATGTGACGTCACGTCCGCTTCTGGCTACCCGGTTAAAGTGACATTCAGGCATACCCACTGACCCCATGACCTCGATATCTTGTGTATGTGTGAACGCCGCCCTGGAAACCAAAATCGTCAGCTATTTACGATCAACGTACCTGTTATGATTTAACATCATGTCTCTAAACCACCAGGGATTGCGAGAAAATTAAGCCTTTTTTTATGGTAATAACTCAGTGTTTATGTTTAACACCACGTCGGCTACTTGAATTTGTATGGGCAACTAGTAAACGTTTATCAAAATTAGATATAGTCGCAAAATAACGATAGACTACCGCCAACAGGTGCAGTGTAAAGAAACAGATTGATGGCGTGCTACATGAATCGCCATCTGTTGTCCACCCAGTAAACTAGCCTTTTTAAATCTTATTTTTACACACCTAACATTTAATCTTGCTAAAATGAGAATATAAAATAATTATCTGACCTATAGGATTCCATTTGATAACTTTGTTCGGCATTAAATAACCCATAGGTAGTTGATATGCTAGAAAACCAGCCAAACTAAGCCAACCCAAACCAAACTGGTATTACCACTAAATTATAACGACGAGATATTTGTTCATATATATGCATTTTATCTATCTGTATGATAATCGAAAGGTGAATACGATGAAGAAAAGAAATAAGGAGAGACGGTTTTATTATAATTCCAAGTTTCTTAATTGGAAGGCTGTGAGTTCAATTCCTGTAAGAGACATTACATTTTTTATTTTTTCAAACTACGGACAAAATAAAATTTATTAAACAATATCCAAAAAGCTTCAGGTAATAATATTTGTCTACATTTTTTAGATGAAGAATTTCTTATTATCGTTTATAATTTTGGAACTGGTTTTCTCATTTTGGCTGTTGTCATCAAAACGTCTCGGCGTTCATCAGGTGGCTTAATCCGAACTCTGAAGCCGTGATGGAATTTTGAACCAAACTCTTTGTTAGAATACTGGGGTACACAGTTCGCATTCTATTCATCAGACCTTGTGACAATCTTTCAGTTAATTTGATAAATCGTCTTGCTGCCTTTGGTCAGGATTGAACTCAAAACCGCATGATTATCTATACGCTAATAAAGAGTTGGGTTCAAAATTTCATAATATTTCTCGAGTTCGACACAAGGTTCATGAAGAAGGACGAAATATTGTGATAACAACAATTATGATGAGGGAACCAGTGAAGCATCGCGGCCGCATTTTCGGATCAAAACAAATGTCCGGCGTGTGTCGTATCGTCCGTCGCTTCTCTGATTTTCTGTATTATTATTATTATTATTATTATTATTATTATTATTATTATTATTATTGTTGTTATTATTATTATTATTATTATTGTTGTTATTGTTATTGTTGTTGTTGTTAGTAGTAGTAGTAGTAGTAGTAGTAGTAGTAGTAGCGGTACCTGTGTGCAAGGGTTGTCTGTCTCTTTCTTATTATTTTTATCATTTCTTCTTTTTTCATGAGCATAGAGATTTGTCATTCTGTCAAATGCCAAACAATCACCTGTTATTTAGAAGCTCCAACCGAGTTTTCTATTAAGGATTTTAGTCGTTTCCTAAAGTGCAACTATTGGATCTTTTTTGCACTTAGTTTTCTGCAATTACGTCCAGAAATTTTTTTTTAACTAATTCTTCATGAGGCCTTTAGCTCTTATTATAAGTGTGATGATGTTGATGTGTTATAGTTTTTTTTTTCATTTTACTTCAGTAAGTTCTCAACAATCAAGGTGCCCTTTCCTGGGCCTAACACTTGATCTCTTTATGAGTAACATAGACATCCAAATGTTCATTTAAGGGTTTCCCCCTTTCTTCTAAAACCCTGGGTTAGTAAAGCAGCGAAGAATATTAGTAATCCTCACCCCAACTGACCACTTAACGATGTTACAGTTTATTTTTCTTGTAGTCTTCTGGTGGTTTTGCCGAATTCCAGGACAAGAATTTATCTCCTCTGGTGGAGCATAAACTTTAGTGTTGTTACTTGAAGTAGCATCACTTGGAAAAGTTGCACCATTCCTCGTATGGACCAGTGTGCGGCCATGCAGAGGGCATCTTATTAGGGCTTGGAATACTATGCTATTTTGAATATTTAGTCAGTGTTTACTTTTAAGGCGAAGTATATTCACGTCAAGTTGTCCTGGCAAACCCTTGTACAGAGTGGCCGAAGACATTGTAAGATAGTGTGTAGTAGGAATCCAAACTTTCTACTATTTTGCTAATATGACGGTGTGTGTTGATTGAAGTCTCCGCGAGTAAAGAGCTGCCTGTCTCTCTTTTTCTCTTTCTTCATAGCAGCCTCTGCAACTGTTGTAATAGTAATGAAAACAACAACACACATTATCGTTCTGAGGTTTCCATGAACCGAAAATTATGAATATTAATGAGACTGATGATGTAACTTGTTTGAATGGAAGTAAATATTGTTATAAAAAATGTTGTGACATAAAAATGTTGTTATAAAAAATGTTGTGACATAAAAATGTTGCCTATTTTTCTTTCAATGCTTAATTGATTTATTCTAAAGGTGCAACATTTCCCATCGGTAATTTTGACAGAACGGGTACTCTATTTTTTTAAATTTACGCGGGAAACGGTGGATAACACTGCTAATACAACAGATAATGATGATGATGATGATGATGATGATGATGATGATGATGATGATGATGATGATGATGATGATGATGATGATGATGATGATGATGATGATGATCATCATCATCATCATCATCATCATCATCATCATGATTATCATCATGATAATAATTCAAATAGTGAAGTTGTTGATGCGTTATATATTGAAATTCGAGTATGTTAAGTTGTGTTGGAACAGTTAATCAAAATCGAAATCGGGAATCGGAATCGGGAATCGGAAAAAGTCGGAACTTTTTGGGGTATCGGAATCGGAAATTTTTAGCCTAATTTCTGATTCCCCAAAACGATTTTTAAAATTTATTTTTTATTTGTTTGTTTATTTATAGCTTAATTTTCCGTTGTTGTTACTAACGGTAAAATTATAAATATTTATTAATTTTAAACTACCCATAAAACTGAAATTTATAGATTATAATAACGAATTTAGGAAAAAATAGCACCAGTAAAAAGAGCACATGTTAAAATACAAACGTGGATAAATAGGAAAAAATGATAAAAAGGAAAAATATAGATGAAAATCTCACAATGAGTTTACCAAAATCTTGGATGCAATACAAAAAGGGAAAACTTAAAAGTTTGTAAAATTAAGAAGAAAATTATATCTATATAACCCCCATAAAAAATAAAATTATACTTTTTATGACAATTAGGGGATTTTAAAATCAAAATCGGTTATTGTATCAGAACCGGCAATTTAGAACAGAATCGGTAATTGTATCGGAATCAGGAAAATATTGCAATCGTCCCATCACTAATGTTAACTTGTTTAAAAAAATGGTTATTTTTCGTTTTGCTGCATATGTAATTGTTCAAGGAAAAACTGTCTGGCAGGGTTAAAAAGATTAGATCATTCAAACGTTGAAAATAAGTTAGATCACGTATTTTTAAATAATAAATGGTTAAAAGACGATGGTGCATGATTGGTCTAATGGATACAGTCGCAACATAGAGAATCGGCAATACTGAGTTACAAATCTTATCTTTTGCTGCAATTAACATATTAATATTGCGCACATATCGATACTATTTGGTTCGGACTAGCCTATTTTATCGTTTTTTCAAATTCGCATGTTTTTTGGCACAAATATATTTTATTTCGCTTCATTGTGTACACACACATATGTCTGTATATATATATATATATATATATATATATATATATATATTTAAAGTGAGAAAATAAAATTAAATGATATCATTAAATTGTATCTTATCTTGAATAGTCAATGCTCGATATGCGAGATAGAGCAATAGTATAGGAAGATAAGTGATGAGAATAAAATTGGATAAAATGCAGCAATATTTATTAAATTATTACTTGTTCTTACAAGAGTTATATAAAAAAGCATATCTTTGAAAATCCATGGATTAAGGAAAAATATATTTTATATAACATTTGTTTGAACAATTGATGATTTAATAAATATTGCAATGTATCCAATTTTATTCTCATAACTTATCTTCTTCTTATATATATATATACATATATATATATATATATGCAAGCGTCATTAAAGACCACAGAGTTCTCTCTCTTCACGATCTTTCTTGCCAATTCATCGACACTGCGGAATGAACCACGACACAACGCTAGGTGCCATACTCCACCGGTTAACACCAGAAAACCGAAGAATCGCTCGCCGCGTCGATAAATTGACAAGAAAGATCGTGAAGAGAGAGAACTCCATGGTCTTTAATGACGCTTGCATATATATATATATATATATATATATATATATATATATATATATATATATATAACATTTACTGAATGAAAGCATTACTTTTACTGTTCTAAGAATTACAACATCACGTCAATTATGGCGTACGATCGTTTCCAAAACAGTTTGGAAATACTTTAATTTATTTTATTTTATAGTTATATAAAGTTGGGCCAAGATGTCTTCATCAGCGCCTATAGCAACATGTCTTACAGAAAATCAAAAACACTTTGTTCTAGAAAAACATCCGCTGGCAGAAATAATCACAGGTGGATATGGTTGTAGCATAAGAAAGAAAAACACACAATGATACTTATAAACAAATCACCGGTACATATAAAAGAATATAACACAAAATTTCCAAAGATTTTTCCTTTTCAAAATTCCGCAAAAACATAAAAATTAAACAAATCTTCTCATCAGATGGGTGAAGAATCAATGATACATATTTTATCGAGGGTATTTCCTTTTCAAAATTTCCTATAAAATCAGAAATTAAAAACACTTTAAAAGAAGATTAGAGAGTTATATATATATATATATATATATATATATAATATATATATATATATATATATATATATATATATATAATATTTATAAATAAATATTGAATTATTAATACCTACAGACGCTAGCGTTTCAAGTTTATTGCTCTCATCAGTGCAGGAAAGTAACAATTTCAGACGGTCGGGGGGCGCGAACCCGGTTCACAAAGTAAGCCTAGAATCTGCAAGCAGTCGCCATGTGTATAAAGATACATGAAGAAAGAGAGATAAAGATGTGCGAATGACACATCTATTTTATCTTCGATTGTTGAATGCAAGGTGTACTCGATAAAACATGTTTATTTTTTTTCCTTGAGCCAGGCTTTTCAAAGATAAAAATCTTATCATCAGAGGAATTACATAGATGGATAAGTTGGCAGTGGAATAGCCAAAATTCAAAATTTGAAAAACTTAAGGAAACAATATAAAGTAATGGAAAGTAAAAGTGCGTGCGTAAAAATGTTATCAAAATATAGTCTGTCCAGTTGGTAAAATGTCTGTTTACAAAGTGTCCAAAGAAATATTTACAGATAGAAAAAGAGATTTCGTGGCGACTGCGTTAAAAATGATCAAAATAAAAAGCGCTTATTAGGATGTAAGCGCTTTTTATCTACGGTTGAACTGATTTAATTAGTTTGGAGATGAGAAATACACACATAATACACGCTTAAAGTCGCATACTTTAATTAATATATATATATATATATATATATATATATATATATATATATATATATATATATATATGTGTGTGTGTGTGTGCGTGTGTGGGTGGGTGGGTGTATGGGGAGTGTGTGCGTGTGTATTTATGAAGGCTGATAACAATGCAAAAAATGGAATGTTGAAATAAAAAAAGAAAAACAAACGATCGAAGACAGTATTTGGGTTACTAAACTTCACAAAATCTATTTATTTTTCAAAAGATCTTTCGCATATCAAATCAGTAAATATCAGACTTACTGCTAACTATTAATACAAATATGCGGGATGGTGTCACATTTTTATATAATTTCGGGATAAATTCTCACTATCTAAAAAACGGAATACAAAAGTGGAACCGTCAAAAGGAATGAAGAATTCAAGATGGCTGCTATTTTGTTAAATGCAAATTCATGATGAAGTCCTCTGAGATATTTTCCTTTTTTGCTTACCGAAATGCGGAAATTCTGTTGCTGCACTCTTTTTATTGATTTCGAATTTTATTATTACATAATGTTTAATTTCCAAAGATCTTCGCTCATATAAAATTTAAAGATGAAATTTTAGAAATTGATATCCTAATAAAAAGTGTTTCAACTAAAGAGCATATAAAAACTATTCTTTTGCGATTAAAGTAAATAGTTTTAGAATAAATATCTAATAATCTTATGAAGTCTAACGAACAATGGAAATGTTCGTATCAGTATAGAATTCACGGCGAGAACACGAACGTAAGTGATATATTGTAAATAGTTTTCATATGCGGCGACGACGTCTTTCCATGTTGTATCATAGAATTATGATAAAAATCTCTCCGGCAATGATGTTGTTGCTGTCGGGCTGAGGTATGTGTCGTTCTACTCTTAGGAAGCCCACCATTTCAAACTTTACTTTCTCCCTGCAAACGGGTTAGTTTAATGCTAATCGTCTGAGGCTAAACTGTCGGGGAATGCTGACGGGGCTGCTCAGGCATTTTTGTAGGGCAGAGTGCGCTTTTCCTAGTGCGTTGGTTTAACGAAGCCACACCTGACTTTGTGTCTAACCTCCTGGGAAGGAGATAAATAATATATCCATGGGATGTTTCTGTTTGTCAGACTGTCGTGCGTTAATTTGAAATAGTATTTTCATTTTGTTTTAGATGCGTTCAAGTAGATGGTGCCCACCCAAACATATGATTTACCTCATTGCCAGAAGGTTAGACACAAGGTCATAAAATGCTTGAGCCACCCCGTCGGCATTCCCTGGTGGTGGCGCCTCGGGCGATTAGCAATAAACTAACTCTTCTCAAAGAAAAGGTAAAGACTGAACAGAACCATACCTCAGTTCGACAGCAGCAAAGCCACTGACCCTCCAACGATGCCACTCATAAAATCGTTAATGAAATCCGCAATCCTTTCTGCTATCCATCCATCTTTGGTACAAATAAACTTCAGTCTAGGCCTGACTTGTCCACCAAGTTTAAACTATGAATGCCAAAGAGTATTCTTTTATCGCCGTTCAATGATAAGCACACCTGGATAGAACATGAAAAAATGTCAATAACTCAGACAAACTCCTTTTTTTACACTGACCTGATTTTTGTTGTAATGACTGCAGCAAGTTCAGGAACAGCTTGGGAATTGTTTTTATAGACATTACTTTTAGATAATCACACAGAAAAAAAGATTTGATGAGTGTGATGCCCATTCCTATTGAGAAGAGAATCACCAAAGTGTCCCCACATATCATTGAGCAGCGACAAAGCAAATACTGTAGAACATTCATGATTGAAACTTGGTGGACAAGTTAGACATAACTGAAGCAGTTGCATTGCTGAAAGCATTGTAAATATTATTAACGATTCCATTTAAGTCACCTTATATCTATATATAATGATTAGTTGCTATGTCACGCTTATGTTTGAAATTGCATTTTTGTTTGTCTGTCACATTTAAAATCGAAATAAAGTTTCCATCGTTAAACGCACAGATGGAATGGCCACCTCTTAAGAAGACTCGTTCTAGATTTTATATATATATTTTAACTGGCCTGGGGAGGTTTACGTTAGAAAATGGAAAACAATTTCTGAATTACACTTAGGAACAAGTAAAGAATAAAAGCAAGCAAGACGGGTGGATTAAAGAAGAGTTGCGAATATAACAAGGGAGATAATGCACTTGAAAGAAGATGGCGGATAAAGAGCTGAAATAGTTGAAACTTCGGGCGGTTTAAACAAGGCATTTCTGAAAAATCTAATGCGCAGGAATGCTTTCAAAAATGTAAGAAAATGCGATGTTGTTTTACTTTGATGTGACTTTGCCAAATGCGAAAATAACATTAAAAGCTAGATTTTAAAGAAAGTAAAAACTTAAACTCACTTTGGCATCAGAGAAAGAGGGGGGGACGAAAAATAAACTAATGAAATATTGCTCTACACATAAGTAAATAGAGTGGATGTAGAAACCATTACGCATTGAAACTAAATAAATAAATAATAAGACGACCAATAATAATAATAATAATAATAATAATAATAATGATTACTCTACCACAGAAATTACTATACTACTAACAGAAATAATAAAAATAATAATAATAATAATAATAATAATAATAATAATAATAATAATAATAATAATAATAATAATAATAATGACGACACTGCCTGATTCTGAACACACACAAATGTTTTTTTCTTTTTTGAGGGTTTTCGTATGGCGTGAGCTGTATTTGAAATAATATTTCTTTTATATTTCACTTGTTGCTATCAGCGGGAAACCACTGGTAAACGGCTTGTGCGAGAACACCGATGAAAAAATGCAGTAGGCTGCATGTTTTAGTGGTGCATCCGAATGGCGGATAGGTCAGATGACATATGCTCGGTCAAAGGAAAAGGGGGTACAGAGGAATGTGAACATATCTCTGATTTTGTATTTTAGATCACACAGAATCTTATTTCTCTTTGAAATACAATAAGTGCTCCATAAAAAAAGAGAATCATGCTGAGACCAAAAACTCATGTTGGTGGATTGTCTTCATGATAATTCCCTTTGAGCGGGCTGTCTCCAGTGATCAGCCTGAGTGGTCTAATGGTGACTAGTGAGAAAGACTGGGCATAACAAGCAGTTTGGTTTGCATAGGGCTGGCGATCAGTTTAAGCGGGATGCCTTTCCAGGCAAGATGGACTTATCTAGGGTTCTTAGCTAAAGGATTGTGCTTCTTCTTCTTTTGTGTGGATGATTCTGGTGTTCGCATTAGTTTCTCGATATTTTTCTAGTTAGAAATCTTGCTGGAACGACATCGGGTACTTACAGGAAGGACCACGAGAATGTTTCCAAAGTGAAAGTGGTACTGTGGAACCGACTGGATTAGAACTTCGAACACTCAGGTCTTCAGTCCGTGTCGATATCTACTTAACCACCGTCACCTCCGAAGGATTGTGCTAATTGGACTTACCTTTTTTTGGTCGAAGAAAGATCTCATTTGCAAGTCTTCCATTCCCCCTGTGAACATAAGTTTCATTTGTAACCTTCAACAAATAACATGTTACTTATTTATTTGCACAACATCTTTAGGCCGGTTCAACGATTGGAGACGAGCATGACGAGTGCAGTGAACGCACTCATACAGGTTCACACTGAGTGAGTTTCGATAACAATGGAACGGAACGCAGAGTTCTGGAAATCTGGGAAAAATTGATGTCACTAAGATTCCATGGAAATTCAACGTTTCTCATCAGCAAAATATCTCTCCTAACGACTCGTGTGATACTTTCTAGTGAGTAAAAATCAAAACAAACAAAAATAACAACAACAACAACAACAACAACAACAACAATAATAATAATAATAATAATAATAATAATAATAATAATAATAATAATAATAATAATAATAATAATAATAATTGGAATCAAAGGGATCATTGGAACTATACAGAGGATGGCAATGATCAAAACAGCTACAATCTTAAGAAAAATCATTGGATGCGGAAACCAAACCGCATAAGCTACGAAGGGTCACATGGAATCTACTACAGGAAGAAAACAAAACCACAGAAAGAACACATCACAAACAAAGGAACAGAAAATGCAAGAAACATCACTTTATAAGCTCCCCCCCCCCAATAAATTACACCGGCCTCAACTGACACGACACAAAAATGAACCAATGAACAGAAATAGCAAGAAACACCATCAGCCCCCCCCCTTCCCAAAAACTGATACCAGCCTAGGCTGACACTACACAAAATATTTGCATAGGGTCAAGGAGGATGAGAAAACCGTGGAGCGACAGCACAAACCAGACCTCTACTGGAAGTGCAGAAACTGCTGGGACCATGGGTAGGCTTATTGCCACCCAAATCCCAGAGAAGACCAATAGTCCTTACCAGCGATAAATCAATGGTAAACGGCTGTTGTGATACTGCAAGTTTATTTGCTGTGGCTATCGAAAAGAGGTGGATAATACTGGAAATCTGGGGAGACTTGTTGTCACTCAGACTCCAGGGAATACCACCGGTTGTCAGTGAGTAATTACTGATGACCTGTGTGAGAACTCCTAGTGAGTAAAAAAAAAAAAAAAAAATTATTATTATTATTATTATTATTATTATTATAATAATAATAATAATAATAATAATAATAATAATAATAATATGATGATGATGATGATGATGATGATGATGATGATGATGATGATGATGATGATGATGATGATGATGATGATGATGATGATGATGATGATGATGATGATGATGATGATGGTGGTGATGATGATGATGATGATGATGATGATGATGATGATGATGATGATGATGATGATGATGATGATGATGATGGGGGCCGGATGTCATAATAGTCAACAAGAAGGAAAATCCTGCTAAATCATAAATTTTGTCGTTCCAGCAAACCACAGAGTGAAGATCAAGAAGACGGAAAAACTAAGCAAGAGAATTGAAAGGGATATGGAGCATGAAGCAGGTGAATATAATCATAGGAGCACTAGAAACAGTCCAAAAAACCTGGCAAAAAGACTGGGAGAAATTTGAATCAAAGGGATCACAAAGACCATACAAAAGACGACAATGATGAAAACAGTTGCAATCTTAATGAAAATCCTCAAATGTGGAAACCAACCAGCATAAGCCACTAACGGTATCCAGTCACATGGAAGTTACAATAGGAATAAAACAAAACCACAGGAAGAACATCACCACATGAACCCAAAGAACAGAAACTACAAGAAATTTCATAAAGTGATGGCACCAGCTATGACTGATACCACACTATATAGTCGTGAAGGGTTATGGAGGATAGGAAGACCGATGAGGGAGAGCACTAATCAGACCTCAACTGGGAGAGTGCAGAGAGTACTAGGACCTTGGCGAGGCTTATCCTCACTCAAATCCCAGAGGAGACCAATGGTAGTTACCAGCGAGAAATTGATGGGAAGCGGCTGTTGCGACGCTGCAAAGTCATTTGCAATGTTTATCAAAAAGAAATGGAAAGTACTGGAAATCTGGGGAGGCTTGTTATCACTCAGACTCCAGAGAACACCACCGGTTATTATCAGTGAGCAATCACTGACGATGACTTGTGTGAGAATTCCTAGTGCGTACAAATACTTATAATAGAAGCAGCCTTAAATTGTGATGGTTTTACACTATTGAAATGCAATACAATACAATATTTAGTAAAATAAAAATAATTAAATTAATAAAACAAATTTATACTCTATATTAACAAGCTACCTCTCCCACCATTTCGACCGCCTTGTCCCGCCAATATGCTCGGCTCGAAAATGAGAAATAAACAATATCTCTGTGACATGATTACAGGTAAATTAGGCCTGAACTCGATATTGTAACATATACCAAACTATGAACTGAACTTGAATCAAATTAAAAGCCGTGGGACTCAGAAGAAAGATGTTAGTGTCATGATCAGCAGGTGCCCCTTTGTTAGTCCACATGGGGAGTCTGGACGGCATCCTCTGAAAGTGGACTGCTCTACTTTCCGGAACAAGAATATCCCGACCCAAAAACAGGTAATAACCAGTCTAATGTCAAGTACAACAATAATACGAATCAAATACAGAAAAGAGGAAATTAATAATACAACGAACCTAAAACTCAGAGAAAGAAATAGACTACAAAAGATAATAGACTGGTAAGTAAGTGATTATAGAGAAACAGGCCCGAAAAAGAGGCTATCGGAAGCGAATGAAACATTTATAGGACATGTATACTGACTACAATGCAACGGGGCATAGGATTACCGATCAAGCAGACACATAACCAAAAGACGATTGTTCTTGGAGCAGGAACTAATAAAAATTAAATTAAAGGTAAATGATGGAACAAAACATCAAAAACCTCCCTCAGTGAAAACCTACAGGTAGGTGATTTGCACAACACAATGACTGCGGAGACCAATAACTACGAAATGACAGAGCTCAATGAGGCGGAAGCAGCAGAAGTTGAACAAATCAAAGAGATTATGAACGAAAACCAAACAGAACTTCCATCTTTAGGGAATTGAGAAGAGACAGAATTAAAATTAGAAACAGAAAAAGTGAACATACTTCTCCAATATAGCTCAACAGATAATATTACAGAATTAATGAACTTAATTTATGCCGAAGCCCAGTCAGTAAGTACAAGACTTAAATATAAACAAAATCTCGCACAAAACAATGGACTAACAAAGCTCGGATAGGAAACCAGATTAGAAACCCAGATCAACAAACTACAAATAAAAAAGCAATAAAAAAGGTGATAGAGAACAGAAAACACTGAAAAAGAGGAAACATGATTGATAAAGAAGAATAAAAACTAAACAAGAAACATGAAGAACCCAAACAACATATATTAGCAAGAGAGGGAGGACTGAGATGACGTATATATAAATCTGAAGAGTACAAACAAAACAGGATATTTGAAAACAATGAAAGCCAGTTTTACCAAAACGTTAACGGAGGAAAGCAAGAAAAGAATGACCGGACACAACAGAAACAAAACAGTTCTGGGGCAATATATGGGAAAAGCATCAATACCACAACAGATATGCTGAATAGCTGAAAAACATTGCGGGCTCACTGTCTGTCATACACAGCACAACGACGAGGCCAGTCAACGCTTTCTGAAACAAAAGCGAATAATAAATGCTGACCACTTCTAAGTTCCAGATTAACGGCGTCAATACCAAAGTTCTCTTGAATTTACACACAACGTGGGCGCATATGCTGTGTCTAAAGATCAACAAAACTTTGGTATCGACGCCACTGATTTGGAAGTTGAGTAAGTGGTTGGTCAGCATTTCTTTCTCTGCTTTTGCGATCCTCGTGGCACCGGACTATATTTAGTGCTAAGTCACGCAGATTACGATACTGTGTAACTCGATACTGCACATATGTTTTGTATACAAATTATATGGAGATTAATTTATTTTGTAGGCGCCTATTTTGTAAATAAATGTTTTTTTTTTTTTTATTGTTGTTTAACTTCTGTAAATGAGGCCTTCTAGTTACTCTTACTTTACTTCGGAAACAATTGTTCAATAACCTTAACCCAAAGAGTCAGACCACAATTGATCGTCTTGTGGCCCGGTTTCAGCAGCAGGGTTCAGTCAGTGATCTTCCACGATCTGGCAGACCACGTTCAGTACGGACAGCGGAAAATGTAGCACTCGTTGAGCATAGTATTGCTGAAAATCCAGATACCCTAACTCGAAGACGAGACACCCAGATTGGAATGTCCAGAAGGTCACTTCAAAGAACTAGAGCCAGTTATTCTAAGGAGTGTAATGGAAAATGCCCTTGTTAGAGCCCGTCTTTATGAAGACGAAAATAGTGGCCATTTAAAGGATATTATTTTTAAAAACTACTGCAACAAAATTACCAAGTAAATGTATTATTTATCAGAAAAGCCTAGTAAATTACTTTAAATGTTGTAGTTTCTATCACCTAAACAAACCAATGCACGACTTTTGCGCCACCCTGTATATATATATATATATATATATATATATATATATATATATATATATATAGTTTTAATATTGATTCGCCTCATATCAAGGTTAAACGCTACTCGAGGATAAGGTTAATAAGATTGATAGATTGGCAATTGAATGATGGTGAATATTGTGAGGGAATTTGAAAATCATAAATGGAATGTATAAATCAAAGCTTGATGATTGATGAGGATGATTAAGTAAGAGCTTTCATTGACATTAGATTTGAAGATAACGATGTTTTAGCCCTCAGGGAAGTACTCTTGTTGCAGTGTGTTTTACAGATAGGAAGTCCTTGAAAAACTCACTGTTCATGGAAATGTTGTTGTGTGTAAGTCACACGGAGGAAAGAAAGACATTTATTTAACGTGAGGTTAAGAACGCGCTTGTGCTGTGAAAGTTTTACCAGTGATTGCAGCTCAGTCGGGCATTTTCCACAGAAACAAAGATGAGAGTAGAGAAGGACTGAGAACTATTTTCTGTGAGAAAGTGGTTGTAGAGAACAGAGGAGATCATCCATTATTAGATTAGGACATCGAATTTGAACTCCGTCAAGACAAGAAAGGGTTCGGAGCGGTACCTCCCCCATCGGTAACAGCATTACTCTACCTGAAGACTTATCTAACTCTAATATATGTAGGGGATGGCATCAGAAGACAGGTACTTTCTGGAGTTATAGAATAATGAACCCACTTTCCCAGTAAACTTAGCAATTGATTAAATATATATCATAATCGAAATAGAATGATGATTCATTGAGTCATCCATTGAGTTTGGGTTAGATTGTTTGAATCAGGAAAAACTAAGTCTGCAAAACCAGTTAAATATAAAAAATAAAAAGACAACAGCCTCTTTTTGCTCGCTATCTCTCTGTATATATATATATATATATATATATATATATATATATATATATATTTATTGGCCCGTCACGTTGCCCTATTTATTTGAAACTCCCTTGGTTGGGTTCTGACGGCCTTGACATTGTTAAAAGGATTTCTTCTTCTACTCAACGTTGTTTTCCGGCAACCATGTTGAGGGTAGTTTACACGACTCGAACCTTTTTCTCTTCTTTTCGTAAGGATGTTTTGCCAGCCATTCAAAAGAATTCTGTAGTTTATAAATTCATGTGTCAGTGTGGATCTGACTACGTTGGCAAGACATCCCAAAGATTAGAATTTAGAATATCCCAACACATACCACGTGATATTCGCCTACACAAGGTTTCGAGATCATCCGGCAACTTCCAGGCACAGGAATCAGCCATCGGTAATCACCTCGTTAGTACAAATAGTTGTTCTGACAGGTATTCCGATGGGTGGTTTTCTGTTTTACACAGTGCCAGGTCGAACTACCATCTCAATATTCTTGAGGCGCTAGTCATTAACAACTATCGACCTAGTCTGTGTAGACAAAAGATTTTGAAACATCAGTTGGAGATTTTTAATGATTCAAAGCCACCATAACGTTGAGAGATTTAATTTTTTTTTTTTTTTTTTTTTTCCTTCTCATTCGTTTCCTCCAACTGAAATAAGTTTTATTATTTTTTTTTTATTTTTTTTTATTTTTTTTTTCTCCCCCCTTCATTTCTCATTCGACTTTTAGTTTTTAATTTACCATTCTGACGTTTCCTCTCAGAGGGTCAGACGACAAGGCCTTAAGGTAATTTTAACAATTTTCCTTTTTTTTTTCCCACTCGTCTGTTTATTGATTTTAATAATGCTACCTCTAAAATTAATCCTACCATTCTGTTGTACACGTAATTTACTTACATATATATATATATATATATATATATATATATATATATATATATATATATATATATATATATATATATATAGAGAGAGAGAGAGAGAGAGAGATTTGGATTTTTTTTACTTAGAAAAAAAGATTATTCAGTGAAGACCGGGATTAGTCCAATAAAAACAAGCTCGATGATACTCGATTACAGGGTACAGAGCATTTATATGTGATTTTTTGAAAGCTTACCAAAGCATTCCGTTCAGGAGCCCAATCAACACCACAAAAGATTTTTGCATTCAAAAATTATTTATTTATCATTTTTCAAATTAAATAGTTTTTTTTTACCTACACGTGTTTCACTACCGAGCAGGTACTTGCTTGGCAGATCATCAGGGAAATTAAGTACCTTAAATTAGAATTACAACAACCGGCAATACACAATGTGGTGTTGCTTTAATTGAGGTCACTTAAGAAGGGAAGAAAAAAATAAAATAAAAAATAAAAATTAAAAAGATAAAAAAAGAAAAAATAGAGAATCTATTAGAAGAATATCTCGCACGGTTTTCACTGGGGGCCAAACAACATTACAATAAGAGAAGGTGAAAGTGACTGATAGAAAGTCAGTAAGAAATGAGTCACTTGATAAGTTATTTGAAAATTAGTCTAATTAGAACAATTAAAATGGAAGTTTTTTTCAAACGTAACTCAATCCCAAATATGACGAATATGTTAACATATATTTTGTGTAATTAAAATATATAGGATAAAATTCTTATGGGAAGGTTGATTAACTCAGCTTTTGTATAATAATAGATAATAATAGATAATAATAATATTTGTTTTTGCACCATCATGGTCTTGATTTAGACGCATTAAACTTTATTCATTCTTATTTTCCGAATAAATAATGAAAATTTCGCTGTTGAATGCCTTTTAACCCTTTCATGCATACTGTTGTCCAACAACAACAAATAGAAAAGTTGTCATAAATTATTATAAAGTTTGATTTAACTCATTATGTTTGTGTTTGTGAGAATCGTACACGTTTCGGAATATGTTTTGGCTGCATTATTAGTCGTTACAAACCCTTTCGAAAGTCAGCTTAACTTAAATACACGTGGTTCAAAAGCTGGTACGTAAAAGTTCTGTAAAAAAACATGCATGAAACTCATTTAAATATACCAGCATCGAAGGACCATTTGCGACATATAATGGTTTGCGCCATATAATGATTTATGTACAAATAACTCTGTAGCCGCATCGACTCGAAATATTCGTTCGAATTTCGATTCAGATATAGGAATAAGTTGTACATGTCATGCCTATCATCACCGTAACAAAATAGCGCTTTTTGTATTTACCACACAAGGAAGACACAACCATTATTTAAAAAAACTTGCCCCATTTGTATTATTTAGAATTATTCTATCTAGTCTTCTCACTTTGGATGTTATTCTCACAACGTTTCGGTCGATGCAATCTCCGACCTTCTTCAGGTGCGTCTCGTCTAACTCGGGAATCTTCATGTCGAACTCGGGAATTGGTACGGATTGTCTGACGGAACCCTTTATTTAATCCACGGAGATAGCTTGCTCTCGTTCTGTAAGGTAGAAGTCTTAAGTAATTCGTAATTGTATCCTTAGTATCGCCCGCACTGAGGATTGAAGCTTCAACCCCCAGAAGATTGTCACTTAGAATTGATTAGACCTAAGAGTGTTATCCGTTACGCCACAGGTCCTTGCGACGAGACGCACCTGAAGAAGACTGGAGGTTTTATCGAGCGAAACGTTATGAGAATAACATGAAAGATGAAAATAGTAATCCAAATAATACAAATAATACGAACTATCAATCCTCATTTAAAGATTTCTGAAAAATAACTTATTTCTGTTTTGCTTTATTTTAATAATCTTTCGAAAGTAATGTTGGCCTGGGGAATGCAACCATTTTTTTATTAATATTGTTGTCGTGCAACTCTATATGACAACCAGACTAAAGTATCTGTAGAATACTACGATTGCACATTCCTTCGTACGTACGTTATCGTCTTTCACGCCCATTTCAACAATCGATATTGTCGGACTGTCAAAGTAATTGATGATTATCTGGTGTCGCTGTGCCCAAAATTTAGGCTTTACCGATTCTAATGAGACGTTATAGATACAATTTTGTCATCCTCGTCGATTAAAAGTGACATTTCGTTTTTATTTGTTTAAATGACATTTAGCAGACAATTTGGTGCTTATATTAGTAGGGCACATATGAGAAACGCAGTTACACAGATGAAAATCGCAGTTTCAAATAAATTAACCAGGAAAACTCTCTGATATACGTATGTATCAGGCAAAAATAGCTATCTACACTGAAAATTAGCAAAAAATATCTAGTAGAATTTTAATTAAAAATAAAAATCAGTTATATCGCTTTTTAATGTTACGCCATTGATTCGAGCGAAAACAAGAGTTTAGTGGGTGATAACTCAGCCTGTGATATTAACAAGTAATAACTCAATGGTAGTAAGCAAAATACGAGGAAACTGATGTTTATTTTTAATTTAACTTCTACTCGATAACTTTTCCTAATTTTTGTGTCAATATACTTCTTTGTGCTAGATACGTTTGCGTTTTCCATATGTGCCCTCATCTATATAAGCATCCACAATTTATCGTAAAACGATTTAAATTATTAAAATAAATAATTGAATTAAAATCTTCGTTTTGTTTATTTGAACAATATTTAGCTGAAAGTATTTTACGGTATGAAAAAAAAGAATAGGGTAAGTATATATCAGTCATAAACTTTAAAATTCTTTTCTTCTTGCGGAGAGCAGCCCTGCAAAGGTTTTTTTTTTGTCACACGATGACCATTTGGACTTCTGGTCGTAGTAATTTCGACCGGACTTTTGAAGGACAATATCCAGACATTTAGGCATCTGCAGAGCCGGCAGAAAGCTTTCTGTCACCCACGAAGAAAGACGCCCACTTACCTGCCCCTGTCAACTTGATATCGATCAAAGCTATCTTCACTTGGAGATACACTGTTCTGAGAAAAGACTTTAAACAACTGACCTGTATTATTACTATTCCTTTTCTCACTGTTTTATTTTTCGGCAACCTACACCTAACGGTGTAGGTCACTTCAATAAATATATATCATTTGTTATTTATAGAATGGCCTTGTTGTCTTTTCTTTGGCGCCCCTTTTGTTTGAGATTATTATAGAAGTTGGTCTTTCAGTTAATGTCAAAATAAGCTCTTATGAAATTGGTAACCCCAATGCAATTTATGTCAAGATTAGCTCCTATATAATTGATGACACCGACGCAGTTTATGTGAAAATTGGATCATATAAAATAGGTGACCACGACGTAGTTTATCTAAAGATTGGCGCCTATAAAACTGGTAACCCCGACGCAGTTAATCTCAAGATTGGGGCCTATAAAAGTGGTGACCCCGACGCAGTTTATCTCAAGATTGGCGCCTATAAAACTGGTGACCCCGACGCAGTTAATCTCAAGATTGGCGCCTATAAAACTGGTGACCCCGACGCAGTTAATCTCAAAATTGGCGCTTATAGGTAAGCAACCAATGCATTTCTATAGGATTATGCTAGTAATCAATGAATAAATACTTACATAAAATTAAATAATTATATTATCAATAGTTTCTATAAAAAGTTTTTTAAAACCAAAGAAAATGATTACATATTAGATTGTTTAAAAAATAATAATTAATTTCACGAAAAAAAACTTATTCATTGATCGTGTTGAGGATAGTGTTGATGCTCACCTATCCTGCCATGACAGAGTAAAACACCGACTTCGAAATTTAATGGTCGATGTCCTATTCTTCTCCTTACAAACTTTTTCTAACAGAAGATACGCTGCTAGTCTTTCCATCGTTATTTTGTATGACAGGTGCTCGACTGAGCGTCAATATAAGCCCCCTGTAAAACATCCACAACAAAAACTCGTCTAGCTACAACCACTGTCAATAATTTCCCTCTCTGCCTCTGTGCACCTAAACGAAACTTCTATGCGCAAAGTATTTTTTCTAGAACTGCCCGTCAGTGGAACAGAATATCAAGGGTCTACTTTTCAGCTGAGTATAGCATTGCCGTTTTCAAGTCCAATGTAAACAAATTATTGTTGAGCCGTCCTCTTAAATAATTAATTTTGATCAGTTTACAACCATCGTTATTAATCCCCTCGATGTTTCACCGTCTACCTGTCAAACTCAATAAACCCTTATCCTCGAGTGTCATTTAGGCCTTGATAAGCGGTGACTCGTTCGTAAAAGAAGAGGCACTGCACTGGTTATAGCTGTTCGTAATATGCGACCAGTAATCACTTGGTTTTGTCACGTTTCAGTTTTACATAGCATTTTAATCGTTAAAAGTGCATATTGTTTTCCGCAATATTATACATTGCTTGTTAAATTCAATAGGTTTTAGCTTTTTGCTGTCTTGTTCGTCACAAATAACTGGAGCATACCACTAAAAAATTTTTTTTCAAAATCCAAAAATACAATTTTAGACAAAACCTGAGTTTTCCGTTGCCAGTGTTTATGTGCAACTTATGTTTTGTTTATTTTCGTGTTTTGCATCAATTTGAATTTATTGTCGTAAATATCGTAAATATACATTCAAAAGAAAAAAAATGTTAAACTGAATAAATTTGAGTACTTTGTCTACGGGTTTGTGGGATGTAGATTTCGAATCCTTGCTTCAAGTGTGTCTGACACAGATTTGAATAAATCATCAACGTTAGTGTTGCGAGATGTAGTTCTCGAATCCTTGCCGCTAGTATTGTCGGATTTCGGTCAATATATAATGCTTAAGTTTGAAATAGTTTTTGTTCATCTGTAATGTTCACGTTTGGCATACCAGTTTGTTGATATTTACTATAACACGATTAGGTTTGAATTAGCATTTTCGATGGTCTATCACGATTAAGTTTGAAATAGCATTTTTGTTTGTCTCTCAAAATTAAGTTTGAAATAGCATTTTCGACTGTCTGTTATGATAAAGTTTTAAATCTTATGTTTGTTGATCTCTCACGCTTAAGTTTGAAATACCATTTTCGACTGTCTGTCAGTCTTAAGTTTGAAATAGTAATTTTATTGATATTTACCGCTGAAGATGATAGCATTTTCGTCGTCCTCTAAATCATATGTTTGAAATAGCATTTTCGTCGTCCTGTCAATCTTAAGTTTGAAAAAAAAATTCATCACTAAGCGCGCTGATTGAATTGACTCATTTTAAGAACGCCCATTCTTCTTTTTCTACGGCCGGTTAAAACGGACATGATGATAAGACAAAATTGATAGACATCCAGGTGTTAGGGTAAGGGTACAGTTTGGGTTAGGGTTAGGGTATTCGGTTAGGTGGAGGCAGAAGTAGATTGGCTAAGATTGGGTTACATTACTTCATCGTAGGGCACAACAAATATTGTCAAAGAGTTGGGGAGGTTTAGAAATTGAGGTTGAGAAGTGAAAATCAAGACTACGGCTTTTGCATATGGGCGTAGTCTGGAATATGAAGATGGAAGGGAGAGAGACATGGTAGGGACGTAGTGAGGGGATGAAGTAGGTAGATATTTGTGGGGTAGGGGTCTAAAAAGACGAGTCGAGTTAGGAGTTAGTGTCTGTGTGTAGAGGGGGGGGACAGTTCTAGACGACGTTTTTATCTATTGGATCTAGACAACTTCCTTCTGAACTTTTCTCTTTTTCGCCCACAAACCTCCCCACCCCCGCCAACCACGCAACTTAATCCCCTTTTTACTCCCCTTGCGTAGAGAGGCCTCACTTTCGATCAGCTCCTTACTGGCTTCTCCAACCCCGTTTCTATTTATCCCCCTCCTATTCCTTCGTCTTTTACTCCCTCCGCTATTATCCGACCCCCCCCCCCATCTCTTACACTTGCCTCCTCTCTCAATCCTCTTCTCCATACCCCCTCCACACACGCAACCATCACGTATTTCACCATTCCTTTGCGCCTTTGTCGGGGACGGATGAGTCACCAAAACTTTAGTGAACAATGTTGTAGTTATGCAGAGAACTCGGTGCGCGATGCATGTGCACGCGAGTCTTCATTCCCCACCCTCTACCCGGAAGCTTTTTTTGTCTGTCCGTCTACGCAAGTGTGTCTGGGCTTTGTTTTGGTTTTTCGAGTCGATTTGTTTTCTTGTTATGTGTGTGTGTGTGCGTGTGCGTGTGTGTGTGTTTATGAAGGTGCCATCGTGTGAGCATATATTCATATTTTGTATGTTTGAAAAATTGAAGAGAACGAAAAAGGTATTTCAGAGACGTGTAATGGGCATGCATTTTGCATCGATTCTATGTACAGACATGTAAAAGCAATACATTAATTCAGAGGCATCTACCTGTACATACATGCTCAAACACACTATATATTTATATATGCACACACACACACACTATATATATATATATATATATATATATATATATATATTTATATATATATATGCACACACTATATAAATGCATATATATACATATATATATATACATATATATATATATATGTGTGTGTATATATATACAATTTACGTATACAGACACACACATGCGCGCCCACACACAGCAGACATATTTTATCAGCGGCCGTAAAGTCAAAGATAACATTAGTCCGGGGTTCGAATTGTGCGACCGGTTGTACAATTATCATTTATATCTAGCCAGCCTGATGAGTCTTGAGTAAGATTAAACATATATGTGTATGGATATTAAAAAATTATATACATATATATATATATATATATATATATATATATATTTACCATTATTAAAACCTAAATTACTCATGGAACACTATTCCATATATCCTCTCAAAACACTTTTATTTGAAAACAGTTATTTCTGCCTATCTTAAGAATATATATATATATATATATATATATATATATATATATATATATATATATATATATATATTAAACCACTCGTAACTCGTAGGGTCAATATTGGTTGATGTTTCTACAAAGATTATTATGTCAAGGAATTGTACAAGGTCAGAATACATTACAATGCCATAATATATCCTTTCTCTCTATTGTCAACCTCTCTCTCCCTCTCTCCCCCCTTCTCTCTTCTTCATCTCTTTTAATTATTTTAATATTTTATTTACGAACTACAGAATTTCACAAAGTGAGAATATATATATATATATATATATATATATATATATATATATATATATATATATATATATATATAAATGGTCACCACTTGTCACGGTTAGAAGCAAATCGAGAATAAGGGTTAATGAGATGGAATAATTGCCAGGATCAAGTTCGAATGCTTGTTGGGACGGTTTTAGGTAGGAATCTGTTGCCATTGGCGAGCGCTATTTACCTAGCTTCACCTTCGTTACTAAGTGTATGGAATATGCGTTTAGAGAGACCGTTAGGACATCTGCAGTAGAACGGGATTGCCTAAATCCACACTGTTTGTCAGAAAGAAGTTCAGCATTTTCGAGGCGGTGTACTATCGCGAGATTGATTAATGATTCTAAGATATCAATCCTCATCTAAATAATTCCGATACAACAAACATATTTCAGCTTGACTTACTAAAATTATCGGCTTAGAATATAATTTTTGGGAGTCAACTCCCCTCGAGAGTGTCTTAAAATGATCATAATTTCCTCATATCTTAAGAATCTATTTTATTTTGAGCACTTTACCTGTTCAAACAAAGTGACGTCAATAGATTCTTGGAAACAACATATGTCAGTTCTCTTTACATCTTCTTGTCTTTGGATTAAAAAAAACATATTGGGAGGAGGGTTCGAGTCTGCGCTGGATACCAATAAACAAAACAAGACAACGTTTTATATTGTTTTAAAAAACAAATTAATAGTAATATCAGGTTCAGGGTTTGGAGAAAGTTGTACAAAGGAGTCTACATCTATTTTCAGGCAACGCCGCGCGTGTCAATACTAATATATATATATATATATATATATATATATATATATATATATATATATATATATATATATATATATATAAAGCATGTATCACAGGTTAGTTGGAAAAAATTAATGAAGTGCTCGACCGCAGGTTTTACAAGAACTAATTTGTTTTTAATTTAAAAACTATACATTCCAGTGTACACCCTTAAATACACTGTGATGTATAGTTTGTAAATACAATACTATATATATATATATATATATATATATATATATATATATATATATATTATAGGCAAGAGTGCATTTCAGAGGAGGTAAACAGGTAAACAAATATATAAAATGTATCAATAAACCTAAAATCTTTCACAACAAATCCCTATGATAAAAGTGTCACGTAGAAAAACATACATATAGACGTACACATTAATTTTCATTGTTATTGTTTTAAAGACAAATGAACGAGTTCAATTATCTACCGTGAAGCATTTACCTAAATGCTCTGAGGGAGGCCCCCCCCATTACACTGTGTGTCGTACGTTATATATGGAAACCTTCATATTATTTTATTTATAAAACATTTATTTATTACACATGTATATATATATATATATATATATATATATATATAGTCATCCAGAGAAAGATTGTTTCGTTGTCTTACAGTTCTCTAGTGTGGCTAGACTAGCAGGTGCTTGTAGCTGCGATTGAAACTAGGCCGTCTTATCAAAAGTCAGACTTCTAAACCATTGCGCCATTTGTACATGTTACGTAGCAATTTAAATCTTAAAAGCGTACGAGAAAAACATGTTTTCACGTCGAGCTGATTGATTTCGCCCGCCGTTTGCGCCATTTGCGCCGTTCGTGATGCATGCGTTCGTGTGCGTTTCTGCCTGTTTTATTTGTCATGAAATACAAAAAACACACGTGGGAGAACAAAGCGGGGCGTCTGAAAAGGCTTTGTCTCGGCGAGAGGAAACAAGGTGTGAATCTTTTGTTCGCCGTTTTCTATAGGTAGGTAAAAAGAACACCCGCTCATTTATATGAATCTGATTGTACACACGCGTGCGCGCACATACACACTCACACACATACACACATATATATCGTGTTAGCGAACGTCTTAGAAGTCGTTCGCTAACACGAACGAAACCGGTCAAATCTCTTGTTTTTGTTTTTCTCCTGCACTTTAGCCTGTTTTCCGGTTGTCATTATTCACACATTTTGTCTACCACAGCATTTTATTTTCATGACTTATCGTGTACCTTACCCCATATATATATATATATATATATATATATATATATATATATATATATATATATATATATATATATATATATATATATATATATATATATATATAATCCAGGTAAAGTTTGCATGCACAGGGTAAAAAAAACTGTGTTTATATAATAGTGCTAAATAATATAGTGCTGTTTAATCGTTATAAAGATGTTTATTTATACAAACATTATTTGGCTACACATTTGCAAAACATGTTTCTGTCATAGCTATAAGAAGTCAATCATAATGTTTTTTTATAATTTTAGTTGTATCATGTAGATCATAAACACCATTTTCTTAAATAAAAACAGAGGCCTTGCAAATAAATACCGCAGATAAAGTTATGATCAAACAAAGTTAATATATTATAAGTAAGTACAATGCAGAATAATAAATATGTCATAAATTTGCATTTTACTTAGTTATGATATATATATATATATATATATATATATATATATATATATATATATATATATATATAGTAATACAGGTAAAGTTTACATTCATATAGTAAACATTCAGAGAATCCTTATACAAGAGTGCTCAATAAAAATAGAGCTATTTAATAGGTATAAACATTTTTATTTATACAAACATCATTTAGCTACACATTTGCAAAACATGTTTCTGTCATAGCTATGAGAAACCTGACACAACTAAGCCAAAATATATTTTCTTTATGCTTTTATTTTTTTTATAAGGCAAATCTACACTTTAAAATTACACGTGATGAATTGAAATTATTTAAAATCTAACTAGCTGTTACGGTATTTATTGGTTTATTTATTAATTTAGCCTAAAAAAACTTTCCAAATAAATATTAACATAAGGAGTCTGATTTAACTTACTGACACTCACACACAAACACATATACACATATACTTTTCAAGCTAATCCGAACATAGGAAGACGCACGCTAAAATGCCTGGATCGAATACGACTGACACCCGCATTTAAACACACATATATCACAACCGGTATAGAGGCACGCACACACGTTATTCGCATAAATATACGTAATTTCCGATCTGGAGCGAACAAGACATATATTTAAAACAAATTAAAATCAAAATCAATTGTGTGACGTTATTAAAATAATATTTCTTGGAAACTTTCAGGGCTTCAGAAATACACACACACACATACATACATATATATATATATATATATATATATATATATATATATATATATATATATGTGTGTGTGTGTATATATGTATATACAAATACGCATAACATAACCATATATAAATACATCACACACATATGAATATACACACAAGCCACGCACTCATATATATATATATATCTATATAAATCAACATCCACATCTACACATAAGTTTTACACATACACACATAAACACACACATGCGCACTAATACTTTACCACTCATTCAAAATAATAATAGCAGTAATAATGATACTATATTATTATTTATAAATAATATTTTCCAAATCGACCCATATACACATGTATTCCATGCCAAACATGCAATCATCAGTATGGGAGGAGGCAATCCTTGCCGGTCACACGGTTCGAACCCAATACGAAAGTAATATTTGACTTAGTAGTCGAAGCGCATACCAATGTATCCACAACGCATTGCCGTAAAAATGGAAGAGAGAATTAACGTCTAAATAGCAATAAAGGTATTCAGAAGACTAGGGGTAAGGCAGAGAGCCAGATTGATGAAGATGGTAATCTCATTGTGGGCGTAACTTAATTTGGCTGGATAGATTGGAACGACGAGCACTAAGCATCTGCCACTCACATATATTTTTCACTAGATATATAGATGACATCCTTATCTTCACATCTTTCCGTAATCAAGTCATTCAAATATTCAACAATATCAACAACACTGAGCCCCACATACAGTTAACTATCGAACACCCCAACGCTGAAGATTTATCCATACACATCAACTTTTATAGGAAACCAGCCAGCAAAAAGCTATTCGTACATTTTCACTCTGCTCTGTTCCTTAAAGCCAAATTTGGTTATTCCTATAATTAGATTACCTGCATGAAGAATAAATCCTCCACTACTGCCAACAAATGAGCAAACCCTAATGACTTCCACCAAACCCCTAATAACTAACGGTTACCCAGCTTCCACCACAGCCCATCTCAATGAGACGAAAACACGCAGACACCACATCCTCTCTAACACCTGTTTCTTAAAGCTCCCTTTCCTTAGAGATTAAATCACTATTGCCATTCGCAAGGTCAAACACAAACAAAAACTTGACTTCAACTCACTTACACTGGCACCTCCTTACGTCTAAAAGACACACTAACCATACCCGAACCCTTCTCGCTAGCCGATTGTGCTATTTCTAACACCGAGCTGTGTCACTGCACTAATTTAGTATACAACTTACAATGCGACAGGTGCAATAGCCTCTATATAGGAAGCACGATAAGACCGTTGCACCAACGCATCAAAGACTACATGAATACTCGTATATCCTTCTTCTATGCGCACACGATCTTATTCATCTAATACACAACGTAATATCTGCGTCTCTATCCATGCCTCTATCAGAGACATTGGTGACCTAAGAATTACTGAAGCAATCCTTAATTCCACACTCAAAACGTCAGTGAACCACCGTGATGAACTTAATTCAACCTTCATTATAAACTCACCTTTTCACTGACTGACTAACTTTCGTATTCAACATGTCACTTTTCGCATTTTCCCTTTAATATCTCGCTGCTTCCTACTACATATTATTAAATCTTAACACCTTCTGCTGATTGTAGTATTATAGTTGATTAATAAGTATATTCACATAAACATCATTAACCTAGAATGCCTACACTTACACCCACACTTTATTAGATATATTCTTACTTTATATATGTATACTTGGAATTATATATATATAATATATATATATATATATATATATATATAAATATAAATATATATATATATATATATATATATATATAAATTACATAAACAATATTATAGCCCTACGTAAGGCTATAATAATGTTTATGTAATTTTATAAATTCTCTACTTGGTATTGAGCACTCTTGAAAAACTTGGGTTTATGTTCACTTTATTAACACATTTGAACTTGATCAATATATATATATATATATATATATATATATATATATATATATATATATTGCATGTATGTTGTAATTATGTTACTCTCCTAGACTTGACTGTTAGCTGCAACTTATTTTAATACCTACTTTAATCACAGTCTACCCTCTATCTCAGTAGGAGTAATTCCCTTTTTACGGTAAGGTCACCCTTATTTCCTCCCTATTTTGCCCTATTTTCTCACCTATTGTAACTAAAATACTTACCTCCATGCCTTTTCCCTAAGACAAATTAACGCCTATCAAATTTTTACAACATTAAGAATATACTATCAAATCTTAACAACATACTATGCTACTATATTAGTACAGTTAATTTAATAAATATATAAATATAGACATCAATAACCCATAATGCCTATATTTACACGCACACTATTATTAGATATATAATTACACTTTATATATGTTTACTTCTATATATATATATATATATATATATATATGAATTAAATATTATTTATTTAAAATTGATATATATATATATATATATATATATATATATATATATATATATATATATATATATATATATACATTGCACGTAAGTTGGGATTCATGTTTACTTTTCTCGACCTGTTTTCTACAGCAAAATAATATAATACCTACCTTAATCTCAGTTTATCCTCTGTGTAAGAAGGAATAATTAACCTCTTACTGTGAGGTACCTCCTACTTTGCTCCTCTTTTACTTATTGTCCCATTACAATACTTCCCCTATGCCCCTTTCCCTGAGGAAATTCTACAATTACCTGTGTCCGACTTAGCTTTGACTCTTGAGTATGCGTTCGGTGGGGTACAGATGTGTCTGAATTTTGACTTGGTGATGCAACAAAATCATGTATTCACACGTTTGTCTTCCCTTGAATGTATATTTCTGAATCCAGGGTCTGGTATAGTAATAATTAAATTTAAAATTAAGCCTTCACACAGAGTTGTCTCCCGACACGGTTTTAATTTACATTTAAATTTAGATTTTACTTATGATTTGCATTTAAACTACTTAAATAAAAACTAAATATAGACACTAACTGTCCATTTATCTAGTTTGACCTGTGTGCATCGAGATAAAAACAGAATTCATAACTAAATTGAAAGAAAACTACGAACAATTAATGTATGAATGTAAATATACAATAATCCAAAGGAAAAAAACAACAAAAAACTAACAAACAAAGAATCTAATTATTATAAGCAAACAATTCATTACTGACTAGAATACGCAGTTTATTTATTTTATATTATAGACTCATTTTTTAGCACATAATACATGTATAAGGTATAATATTGAAGTTAATTGATTTATTTGCGAACCTAATTTTGTTGTCATTGTTTTCCAAGTGGTCTCCGTCTTGGCTGGATTTTCGATAATCGAACTTTAGTTTTGTGTTTATTTTTGACAAAGGGTGGTCAAACTTCCGAAATATCAAATACTATCCGATCATTCGGACATTTTGTACAGTAAATAGTATATTTGCTGTTATATTGTGAAAGATTGAAAAATAAATAGATAGTTGTAAGATATCAGCTTCGCCCTGGCCTCAATTGTCTATTTTTGTTCTAAGCATCTCTAATCAATTTTATTCTCTGCATTGCCCTCAGCTTTCGTAATATCTATTGCTCATTATTCTCAGCAATGCATATATATATATATATATATATATATATATATATATATATATATATATATATATATATATATATATAAAGTGGTGAACTAAAAGCGAACTTTTAGGAAAGGTAAAACCTATTGTGAAAAATATACAGCTCAATATACAGGATATAGCAAATAGGTAGAAGGATGAAAAGGAATAAGAAAAGCAAAAGGCAGATCCTTTTTCAATTCAGTTGCTCAGAGCAAGGTATATTCCGCAAAAAGGCAATTCATTCAAATTAATTTTTTCCTTAAGCCAGGCTTTTCAAAGATCAACATCTTATCATCAGAGGAAATCGCTGGGATAGATAAGTTGGCAAAGGCCAAGATTTAAAATTTGAAAAAGTAAAATAAAGATTGTGAGGGAAAAAACACAAGGCAAAACTCTGCCCCAATGCAACCAAAAGTCTGATTGCATAAAGGTTCGGTGTCAAAAAGTCCAGCGGAGAAAATGAATTGTAGATATATATGATCATCCACATATGTTTATCTTTATTTTAGTATAACCTTTTTCGAAATTGAGGATGAACAGTAACTCGATGAACACTCAAATATCCTTCTGCTGATGGCCTTGACCTGACAGCAAAATTGTCGTTTAATTAGCACAAAAAGTACTATCTACAATATTTCAATCTTTTTCTTCATTTTCAATATTTACCTTCAATCATTACTGTTAAGTACTTTGCACTCTTCGAATGGTTTATTTTCATTCAAGAATAAAATATATAATAACACTATATACATATTTGAAGTTGATATTTATTTTCAACCTTAATATATTTTCTTTCTGGCGATCAGAAATTTAAAGGAACTTAAATTAACTTTCTTCTGTTCTTTTGCTAGAAGTTCACAAAGTATGAAAATAAATAAATAACTATTGGGTTGGCCAAAAAGTTCGTTCGTGTTTTTGTAGGAAGGAGAAACCCACACATGACTGAGTTTATGTAATTTAGTTTCCACGCTCGATTTGAAAATCTTGAGAATGTCTTCGATTTGTCTGGTTGTCTAACGGCAATCTTGTTCAACTACGGCTTTCACTTGGACACTGTCGATCATCTTTAGTCGGCTAGAGCGATGAGCATCTCACACTGAAAAAATTATTTTTCGAAATCGAGCAAACCATTTTTGGCACACCCGTTCTGTAACAGACTTCTCTCCATACGCATGGCATATCTTTATGTGGGTTTTCGTAGTTCTTTTCCTTTTCTGTTAGTTTTTATTGCATCAAGTGTCGGTAGTGCTCTGCTTGATATGCTATTGTAAAGACTGAAACACAAGCAAAAATGTAAGAACTCCTCTGCTTGGAAACATATTACACACTGACTATCTTAAGAAGGCTGGTAAGATCACATTAAAAAACGAACGAACTTTTGGGCCAACCCAATATATATATATATATATATATATATATATATATATATATATGGGATTAGCTTCACTTACATTTGTCCATAAAATGCTATATTCCCAATATTGAGCATACATTTATCATATTAGGAACTTCTTTATGTTACATTTAAAAATGTTCATAAAAATACTCTTTCTCTTTGTCTCTCTCTTTATATACATAAGAAATTAGATAAATTTAATATACTATAAATAGGGGAAGAATTCCATATATTTAAATATAACAAAACAGAATAGACGCATAAACAATGAAAACTAGAAATTCTGTTTGCAATTCTAATGTACATATATTACATCAATCAGTAGGGCAGGTGAACGCACGAGAGTTTAAAAAAACTTACTATGTTCGTTTCCTATAGCTGAGGAAATCCGAATGGAAGAAAACAAAGAAAACGTCAAAATGAAAAGAATCATAAATTGATCTGATATTAAAAAAATTTAAGTTGTATATTTTTTATCAAGAAAATATTTTAGATAAAAGATGGATAACTATCTGAAATATTAAAATTATATTAACACTTAAAATTTACATGAATTTATATTTTCCATAAGGCTAATATATATATGTATATATATATATATATATATATATATATATATATATATATATATATATATATATATTCTATTTTAATAATGTGCAGACCTTCAACCATTTTAGCTAAGAAACACACACGTATATATATGTAAATATTTATTATTAATATTCAAACTTTTAAAATTTAAGCTCAATAGATGTTTTTTTTGGAACTTCAGAGCATGTATAAGTAAATTATACAAAATGAGATTCCAGTACATATGCCTTTATT
This sequence comes from Sepiola atlantica, assembly GCA_963556195.1. Taxonomy (NCBI): domain Eukaryota; kingdom Metazoa; phylum Mollusca; class Cephalopoda; order Sepiida; family Sepiolidae; genus Sepiola; species Sepiola atlantica. The sequence continues at coordinate 108,784,393 of OY744522.1, forward strand.
CATTTTTTAAAAGATCCAGTTCTTGACAGACCGTTTCGTCATCACTCTGACAAACAAGATACGAAGTTGTATATCTTAGATTTTCTATAAGTCTGACTTATTAGAATAAAGGTTAAAATCGTGTCCAAAATATCAGAAAAAATAACAACTCACATTATTTAAAAAATTATATATATAGTTTCATAATCGACATAGGTTTTGTTTTATGTAATGAATGGGCGCCATATTTTACACTAACAGAACTAGCGAAATACATTTCCTTAATATTGCCATTCTAAATCAGATCGTAAAAACCTAACACAATTAAAGAAAATAAAAATGAAAGTTAAATAAAAAAAAATAAAAGAGAGAAAAAAGTTAGAAAAAAGTTAAATTAAAAGAAGAGAACTTAAACGACACTTGTCTTATTAAAATTACTTTAAAAAAACATTTAATTTAACAACCAAGAGAAGCAATCCTCTATATTTTTAAAAATATAAGCTACTTCGTTTTATTTAACTCTCATATGAATTTTCTTTATAATTTCCATATAATTAATTATAAATATATATATATATATAATATTAATACTTCATTTAATTAAAGAATTTAATATTTTAATATCCACTTAATCAATACGTAATTAATTAACTAATCTAATAGTTTAATGTTCCCTCAATAAATACCTAGAATAATACTACACTAATAAGTAGAAGCCAACAATTTAATGCCGCTATCTTCAATTACTAGGCTATATATTTATATCAAACAAAACTATATATTATTTTCAGTATTAGTATTATTATAACAATCATGTATTTTTGTACTGTTTTGTTTTAATTTTAAATATTTAGATATTTTAATATTTTTATATTTTACTGTCTATACTCACCAAAAAGATTAGTAGTTTTTTATTCAAATGTGACGAGTTTACTTTTAAGATTTTATTGTCGATTCTTAATTAGGCCTAAACACAGAAAGTGCGAATTTTGAACAATGCACACTATTTTGGAAGATTTCATATTTTTTGTTAATTACGGTACCTTTAGACATTATTAGATAGTAAGATTCAAGGATACAAAAGTTATATCTTTTTAGATTTCCCAGGGGTATATAATGTTATTCTACTAATAATGGGCCACTTCAATTTGTATGGTAGTTTATTAATTTGTATTTCTCTAAGCTAATGAAGTTGGGTTGTCGTTAAGGTCAACATTCGATCTTATTTTAAATAGTTGATGTTATTATAAAAAAAAGAGCCGATGAACTTGATATATATATATATATATATATATATATATATATATATATATATATATTCTCTAAAAGAGTAAACGCCGCTTTCTACTTAATGTAAAGCATTACTCTTTCATACTGAATAGAGTTCTCTAGGTATCGATAGTGGTAATGTAAACAAAAAAGTATAAGCGCTATAATCTCTCTTACTGTCGGGGTGAAGTTAGGTAAGATTCTTGACTGCTGATGATAGTTTCCAGTCATCCGGCAATCGGATTTATAATCTCAACGTGAAAACACTAGCCACAAAACGAGTCGTGATACGACGAAACAGCTGATGATTATTGTGTGCCTTTATTTCTTTCCTGCCTCGTGAATTCGTGCGACCGTTTTCGATGCGCTACACTTTTTTCCGGATCATTCTGAAGATCCTTCTCTTCGTGAGATGGATCTGGAAACTATTTAATCACACCCTCCCCACCTCGAAACGAGACACTACATCCGGATTGTTGTCAATAGATGTGATTGTGGAATGTAAGTCGAAGGATAGAAAAGGGTTAAAAAGTTTATTCAGATAAATGTCACAGGTTACAATGATAGAACAAATCAAGGACAATCTGAAACATTCAATCAATACACACCACTGAAAGATATAATGACATTGGCAAATGTATATATATATATATATATATATATATATATATATATATATATATATATATATATATATATATATATATATATATATATATACAGGGTGGGCAAAAATAAGGGTCCTATTTTTAAAAATTCATAACTTTTTTATTTATTGATTTAAAAAAAATTTTTTTTTAGAATAAGTAAAGGACTCCTTCCGAAGCAAGCATGAGCCGTATTAGCCCTAAAGAAACGTACCCTCATTTAGAAAACATTATTTTTGCTTAAAAAACTCAAAACAGTGTAAAAAACAATACTTTAGTTTTTGTAAGTTTTAAGAAGTGTTTTTCGGCTAAAATTTGTTTTGTTTATTTCAAAAAATCTCGGAAGGGTCAGTCTACACACACATAAAGTTTGGTGAGTTTAACTTTTATTTTGTGGAAGTTATTCAAATTCAAGTTATTCAAATTTAAAGATAGGACCCTTATTTTGGCCCACCCTGTATATATATATATATATATATATATATATATATATATATATATATATATATATATATATATATATGTGTGGGTTTTACAAAAATATATATTTTTTATAATATGCGAAAATGTTTCTAATTGCAAGTTCAATGAAGTTGCATATATATATATATATATATATATATATATATATATATATTATAGAGCATTCCAATAACCAAGAAAACAATCAATTAATACCTTTCATCTATTTTTTTCATTTTTATAGTCTTCATATTTTTTATGAGAATTAAGTTTCTAAAAATGTGTTTTATTTTTATCGTTTTTTATCTAAACCTCTGCTTGATGCCAAATATTATCAGACTAGCATCTCTTTAATGTATTCTCGGCTTAAAATGATCATTGTTTTCACATTTGAATAAAAACCCATCAGCATAATTTACAGGTGTTAACGTTACTTTTAATATTTCGGACAGTTTTCTGTGTTTTTCAAAAGGATATTTCTTTTATTAAAAAACACAATGAATAATGGGACATCAGATTAATTTAAGAATTTTTTTTCTTTTTCCACATTGATATTTTCAACGTTTATATTTCGTTTTTAACTATAAACAATACTTATATTAATAATCCTTTAATGACGCTCTCGCTTTTTACAGGTGTCATGCAGCTTTATGGGAAATTTTACATTTGAACTGTAAACATAATTTCTTCCTGTTTTTTTTATCATTAACTAGTTTTCCTTACCCGGCGTTCCCAGGTTTTTTGTTTTCTTTCAGAAAAAATTAGGTAACTAAAATTGGATTCCCTCACCTGCAAAACTATGTTTGGTATCTGAATAAAAAGGGAAAACAATGGCGTCTTCGTTTTAAAACGTGGTACTAATAAGAAATATAATGGAAGTTTTTGATTTTAAATAAAAAAGTAATAAAACGAAATGAATTGCATGTAACGAAAAAGATTTGGTGTTATAATTATCTCCCTCTCTTCTGTCTACCTATCTGTCTATCTCTCACTTCTCGTTTCTCTGTATCCCTCTCTCTCCTCGCTCTTTCACTCTACCCTTGCTCCTCTTTCTCCTCGCTTTTCTCTCCTCGTTCCTCTCGCTTAAATCAATGTTCTCCTCTCTCTTATGATCGTGTTGTATTTTTAATCACAACAAAAAGGAAATCTCGTAAAATTTCGGATCTTCTTGAGTTGATTTTATGTTTGTAACGAATTTTTTTAATACTTTTAACAAATATTCTCGAAAATATAAAACTTTTTGTTTACAAAAACTAAGATTTCTTTAGATTTCAATAATATTAAACTTTTTATTTACAAAAACTAGGATTTTATTTTAAAAAAGTTAATTACCGAACGAAATTAATTAATTAGTATTTTCCTCTTTACGTCTGTCATCAAACCTTCATTTCAAATCGAAAATGTTCTTGTCCTTGATTTTATTTTCAATTACAGGAAAAATCGTTAATCTATTTATCATACTTAACCTTTAAGAATTAAAAACATTTAAATTTCAATGCTAATTATTTGTAAACGTTTAGGGGGTAAAAAAGACACGCAAAGAAGATTTGCTAGGCAAAAGAAAAACCACTTGTTCAATTGAGATTTCATATCTTGCAGAATTCATTAATTAAACAAAAGTCCAACTTAGGACGTCCTCGTACCACAAAGAAATATATTGTAGACCATGCACTCACTCGAATCGAAATTAAAGATTTCAACTGGACTAAACGAAATAAAAGTTCAGTCGAAATCTTTAAATTTATCAAGGCGGGCCAAAGTTTATATTTTAGATATAAAAAAGTCTTTGTAGACACGAAGAGTCAAAAACAAAAGAAAATATATTTACCGAATCTCATATTGCGAAAATCATTTATAATTGTTTTTATTTGCAAATTAAAATAAGAAAGAAAAATGAATTTTACATAAGGAATAAGAGTTGGTTTTATCATTCCTCTTTTTCTCTGTCTGTTTATTTGTCTGTCTCCCGTGTCTATTTCTCTCTGTCCTTATTTACTTGACTACTCACGAGGGCAGAGTTAGATAGAAGGCGGGTGCTTAATGCGGAGAAAACTCAGCTCCTCCCCCAAACGAGCACTCTGGATTCGGACAAAAATTAAAATTGCCTAAGTCTAGAAACTTTCACCTTCATTGATTGAGGATAGACCATATGAAACGTAGAATCAGAACGCATACTACACTTTGTGTCTCCTTTGCTTTCTCTGCCTCTACTGCCTCTGTAAATACATCATCTGTGTTTACTAGGGCTCGTAAATAAACCATAATTCTCAAACCGGGGTTTAAGCTTTTGTCATTCTCCAAATCAGTTAAAACAGTGCAATGCCCCCCCCCCCAAGATTACGGAGATTAATTCCTATTTTAGTTACGTACATTATTTAGAAGGAAATGTGTGGTTCGACATTAGGGCGCGGGTCTGATTTGATTAGCTTAGTCAATCTTGTAAGGTTTTGCTTTAATATCATTGGTCTAAATTAGCTGTTTCTAAAAATTGTCCAAATTATTATGGTTGTCAACTATTCATTTGTTTCGAAATATGAATAGGAAAGTAAGACTAGAATAAGTCATTCGCAATTGAAACAACTTGTATTTTGTATCCCAATCCAGAAAGACCATTTTTGGAAGCTTTACATCCTCAAATTAAATGGACCGAAATTGTGCCCAAGTTTGCTTTGTTTTGTGTATTTTTGCTGTAGACTGTGCCAGTTATTGTTTCCAAAATTCTGTAAGAAAGGAACAATTGCAATGTAAGTTTTAGTAAAAAAAATAATACTCGCCTTAGACGTAGAATATGAGTCACTTATCGGTACATCGAATACGCTTATTATTCAACCTTCGAATAAGCCTTATATGACGTACATTTTATGCACCGGTTATGGAAAAAATGTGATGTCACCTGATGCGAACGCAAAGTTTCTAACCTTCTAAACATTTCAATTTGTTTCTACCTTTCTATATGAAAAATATCTAGTATTATTTAACTGTTATTTATTAAAAATAACTGAAAGGATTTAGCAATATTAGTATTTAAAATTATTTTTAAAAATGTGTTGCTGTAAGAAAGAAGGCGTTCATTTTGATTTACATTTGGTGCTGATAACCACGATGGTGTCCATCTGAAAAATATTCCTGGTTGGGTAAAGTATTTTCTGAACAAAATTAAATCAAATAACATTTTGTTGTTCTAAAGAACATGGTTACATGATCCACAATTAGAACTGGCTATTTTGTAGAAGAGAACGTATCGATGACAAAAATAAAAAGTCCGAATGGTTACACTTTATTATATAGATACATAGTATTTAAGGTACACCCGTCTATCATGTTCTAATTTTCATTTACTACAAGCAATTCGTTTATAGTAAAACTGAGATCTTTAGCATGTAGGCTCAGGATCAATGACCACAGCCTTTCTATCAGATAAACATAACTCGACTCCAAAATAGCTAAACATATTAACCAATTAAATCATACATTAGATAACATCAAATGCGAAATCGTGTATTGATAGATGGCAATATGGTAAATTTTATAAGCATAAAGAGAATAAAAAAAATAATGGAGTGTGAATGAAGAAAAATAATAGGAAAAGACGATAAAATGGTTAAATGAAGACAATAACGGCTCGTGTGAATTACTTATCCTTTTATGTGAGCATTTTGGTATATGCTTCTTATCAATCGAATATGAATATTTTGAACGGAAAATAAAAATAAATATGATAGACATAATATATCATAAACTCTTAAAAAAACATAGTTTAAGTAAGGTTTCACTTTAATTGGAGTGAAAAAAGGGATATAGATATTACATTAATGAATTTTGGATTCATTTTGATTTTTCAGTTAGACTGTGTCAAATTATACAATTAAGAATCCTCTTCTTGAATATTTGTAAAATGTTGTATATCATAAATACGAATATCTTGGAAAAGTGCAGAAACAATTGTCTGTCAATAAAATATTTTGGGTGAAATATGGAATGTTTTTCGGAATAACTATGATTACATGATGTCAAATTACGAGCTCTAGTCGTAGTATACACTGTTGAGCTACTACATAAACCTTTGTGTGAATTTTAAAGAAATTTATAATATATATATATATATATATATATATATATATATATATATATATATATATATATATATGTGTGTGTGTGGTGTGTGGGTATATTTATAACATATGTTATATAATTTTATATTGCAAAAAAAGTGTGTGTATATATATATATATATTTATATAAAGCTAGATGTGTGTATATTTCTATGCAGATAATTCACTCTGAAACTAATTAACCGGTCATTATGAATTTTAGAACATAACTGCTAAGCGTAAGGTTAGGTAATGTGAGATATATCTAATTTAATTTATGTTTAAGCAAAGCAGGCAACAAGAGTGGCGGAAGCCCTATGCGACAATTCAGATACTTTCTTATTTTTATGAAACAATATTCCTCAAACTTTAGTTTATTTAGAATATTTTGAAGAGTAATTAAGTCGCATAATAGGGCACAACCACCAGTTAGGAAATTCATATATTTCAAGTTTGCATTAACTTTAATACATAGTCACTAGACACCAATTAAGCAAGATTCCATGAATTTCATTTTCTTCTAAAGTCGCCTTAAGCTTAAGCCTTTAATTGTAGTTATTTTCTAGAGTCAAAATCGTGTAATTGATTTTGATCAAAATTGGAATAAGGATTATATGTATAAGGTTGCATTATATCTTGACTTAAATCTACGTAATGGACATTAAAGTGTGCAAAATTGTTCCATTCTGGGAATTAATTTTACCCGTTCTGATACGGGTATTCTTCTAGTATCTATCTATCTATCTATCTATCTATCTATCTATCTATCTATCTATCTCTATCTCTCCCCCCCCTCTCTCTCTCTCTCTCTCTCTCTCTCTCTATATATATATATATATATATATATATATATATATATATATATATATAGTCTAATGAAGATTTGGGTGATTAAAAAAAAAAAGAAAAAAAAGAAAGGAAAATGCAGTTTAAATTCCCAGAGAAACTAACTAAATCCAAGATATTGCAAGCTTAACATTCGTTGGAAAATTCATAAATAAAAAACATAATAGTAAGTAAATAAAATAAAAAGGGGAATTAAGTATCTAACAGTGAAACAAAAACAGGAGACCTTAACGTAAGCGTCTAATATTAACACGGGGATCATCAGCTGTTTACCATGTAACTGTTTCGGAGATTTAAAAACAGGACAGTTATAATATTCATGGCTCTCCAATGGTACTGATCAAACTACCATTTCCCCAATAATCAAGTGTCGAAATAATACAGCTTAAAATGTCACTAATATATACATAAATAAATAATAATAATAATAAAATAATAATAATATATTACCCTTAAGACTACCGTTTGATATGGTAATTTGCATATCAAATAATATATATATATATATATATATATATATATATATATATATATATATATAAATCCCGTGAGCCAATATTATGAGTATCGTATATTTAGCCGTTACTTTTTTGGGGTTTAATGATGTGTCTTCTAAAGGAACCAGGAAGAGAAAATGTGTTTAAGGATTATACTTATGAAGAGATAAAAAGGTTTGAGGAACGACATTCAATTCAAATTTAAATCCTGGATTAAAGGACTTTAAATCAATCCCAAAGATATTTAAATAAAGATATCATCCGGGCGGTCTAAGGGCAGTAACTTTGCAGGGTTTTCGAATTATTTGTATTCGGGATTTAACATTATTAACTAAGGTATAGTGAATGCTTATGGGGTGATAAAATTAGTATGCTGATTAAAACTGGTTTAGAGATAAGAGTAAGGATTGGGTCGGCAATATTGGATCTGTTTGGGAGATATGGGAGATTAGCATTATGACCGAGAAATGGTGGGGACTTATGGGAGTAATAATAATGTGACAAAATTATGTTACAAAGAAGTTATACATATATATATATTCATATATATATATATATATATATATATATATATATATATATATATATATATATATATATATATATATCGGCGTTACACGGTAATGGCTGTGCATAACCCCCTACTTGTATACAAACGAAACCACATAAAAACGCACCCATAGATGTTTTCATATGTATATGGTTATATGAGAAAAGGCTTCAAGGAAAAATGTATCTAGGCACGTAAGACAGGGCAAAACCATAAAAAACTGCAAATACGTGACATTTAAATTTGTCTTCCGTGTATTCAGAAGTGACCTACTGTGCCTGCGCGGAAACGACGAAGGAAATGACATTTCACTTACGGCTGAGCTTTCCATTCCAGTCGGACAAGTATATGGACAGAAAGGAAGCAAATATACGGATGGGGATGGGGAAAAGATCTCCGAGGAAGACGAAACTGTGCCGAAAATATAAAAAGAAGAATTATTGAGCAAAGAAATAGAAAAGAATGAGTGAAGGTAAGTTAAAGTAGGAGAAAGGTTGATGAGGAGAAAAAACAAAATGATTGGACGAGTAATATTATATGTTTAAAGCGATGGAGACAAAAGAAGGCTGTTCCAATAGAAATATAGAAAGAAACGACAGAAAGAACGAAAGAAAGCGTGAATGAACTTAAGAATGATGGAAAAAGAAAGAAAAGAAAGAAAAAAGAAAGAAAGAAATGAAGAAAAATGAAAACTAGAAAGCAAGAGAGAATTAAAGAAATGACAGAAATTAAAGCAAAGAAAGAACAATAGAAAAAACGAACGACAGAAAGAAAGAATTATAGAGCGAACGAACAAATGCTTGAAAAAATGAAAGGAACCAAAAAAAGAAAATGTAAGAAAGAAAAAACGAAAGAAACAAAGTAGAAAAAAAAGTTGAATAGAAACGACAGAAATTAAAGCAAGGAAAAAAATGCAAAGAAGGAAAGAAAGACAGAAAGAAAGACAGAAAGAAAGAAATCACGAAAAAACGAAATAAAGAAAGAACAAAGAAATGAAGAACAAAAGACAGAAATAACGTAAGAAAAGACCACACATAAAAAGAAAGAAAAAACGTAAGAAAGGACGTATAGAAAAGAACGAAAGAAAGAACGAACGAACGAACGAACGAACGAAAGAAAGGATCAAGAAAGAAAAGACAAAGGAGAGAAATAGCGACAGAAAGAAATAACGACCGAAAGAAAGCACAAATTGAACGTGAAGAATAAAATAATGAAAAAAAGAACAAAAGAAAGAACAAAATAAAGAACAAAAATGAAATGAATATAAGAAATGAAAAAAGGAAAAAAAGAAAGAAAGAAAAAACGGAAGAAAAAAGGAAAGAAACAACCAAAAAAAGATTGACATAAAAGAATTAGTTCATGAATAAATAAATGAATGAATGAAAGACAGAACGAAAATAATACTAAGAATAACAGAAAGACAGAAATATTATCTTCACTGTACGAATAATTAACTCTCTATATCAGTAAAATTGTGTGACCACATCTCGTGTGGCTGTGTCTTTCTCGCTTCTCGATGGCTTACATTTTTATTTACTATTAATCAATTATTTATTGAAATCACAAATAGCATTAAATACCAAAAATAACTTTTCAAAACATCCTATTAAAAAGAATAGTTTAATTATGAAATTTAAATCCACCATAATGCATTCCGGTTTCTTTGTAAACAAGCTTGTCATTTTAATCTTCTGTTGATTATTGTAAAAGCGAATAGATTATTGGGTGACCCTTTGAAATTCGAAAAGAATTGGGAAACACTTAAACAGTCGAACAGAAAGTGATTTCTAGCTTTAAAATTCTTAGAATCTATTAAATGATTTGAAAGTTGTGGAAGTTATTTACATCCACCCATTTTATAAATAGATATTAAAGCAACATTAACTTAACAACAATTAGTCATAGTTTTATAACAATTTGGTTCTATTAATAATTTAATGACCGAACGACACTAGAATAATTAAATTTAACTTTCAATATCCTATTAAAAATCGTTTTGTAAAAAAGGCAAAATGCAAAATGTTTAAACAAAAACAATGAGGAAAAAATTGGAAGAATAACAGTCCTAAATAAAAAAAAAATTGATTGAAGAAAATAAGACAAGAGAAAAACTCAAGGTCAGACGCACATAGCAATTGGTCTGATATACCGATACTTGATTCGACTAACCTATTTTTTCGTCGTTTCCTTCCACTATGATATTAGTACGAATATATTTTATTTCGTTTGTAGGTCACTTAAGTAAAGGTATATAATTTGTTATTTATAGACGGCTCTTATATTATTTCTTTAGCAACACTTTTCTTAGAGATTATCATAAGAAAACCGTATGTTAGTTTATGTTCAGATTAGATCCTATAAAATTGGCAGCTTAGACGTGATCTAACTAAAACAGTAAAGACAAAAAGGGAATGAAATGTGGGAAAACAGAAAAGGAAGAAAGAAAGGGTGAAAGAGAAAGGATAAGATTATTAGGACGAGTGAAAAAAAGAAAGCGAACAAGAAGAAAATGAAAAGAGAAAGAAACAAAGTGAAAAAATAATGATAAAAGAAAAGAAAAGAGAGAAAGAAAAAAGTAAAGGAAAATAAGAAAGAAGAAAAAGAAACATGAAGAAACTCTGTCAAAATTTCAACCTATCAGATTTATTCCTCGAATTCAACTGCATGTCTTCCGTTTGTTTTGGCATAAAGGGCGAGCGAATAAAATGAAAGAGAAAGAATAGAAGAAGTAAAGGAGAAAGGAAAAATGAAAAAATAAATATAAAAGGAAAGGAAAGAGAGAGAAAAGAATAAAGCAAAAGAAAATCAGAAAGGGAATGAAATGAAGGAAAACAGAGAGGAAGTACGAAAAGATGATAGATAAAGAAAAGAATAATTAGGATGAATGAAAAATGCAAGTGTAAAAGAAAAAAGAAAAAACGTAGCCTCTACAACGTAAATACCTCTGACCAACCAGATAATAAGAAAGATCCCACACCTCTGTAGATAATATATATATATATATATATATATATATATATATATATATATATATATATATATATTTATAAACATTGATTATTTTACCTACAGGCACTATTGCTTCATGCTATATGCAATTATCGGTGTAGGAAGGTTAATCACTGCGACTTTGTAGGCTTATGTCAAATCGGCGGACACGTATAGCAAGCAGTCAAAGAGTATTCAACAGCCTGTTTATAAATCAACCTAGAGACCAATCCTTATATTTAATGGAACGATAAAAATATTCATTTAATAAATATTCATTATTTTACCTACAGACACTATTGTTTCATGCCATATGCATTTATCAGTGTACGAAGGTTAATTACTGCTGGTCTAATGATTCGAACCCATTTACGAAGTCACTGCGACTTCGTAGGCTGAGCTCTTACCACTAGGCTACCATCAACCAACAAGAAAATAATAGAATTTAAAGTTTGTAATGTCAAATCGGCGGACACGTATAGCAAGCAGTCAAAGAGTGTTCAACTTGCCGGAGTAAGGGACAAAAAAAATAAGGATAAAGGAAGAAAAAGAAAAGTGAAGAAAAGAAAGGAAGAAATTAAAAAGAAAAGGAAAATAAGAAAGAACAAAAAAAAGAAGAAACATTTCGCATATAAGATTCACCCCTCAAACTCCACTGCATGTCTTCCGTTTGTTTTGGCATAAAAGGGCAAGTATTTACTCGTCTGAAGACGCAATTTAGGCCTCGTGTCACGTCTCACAGCACGAGGGGCAGAACCGAAAATAAGTACCTTTTAAAAAAAGAAGAAAATAGAACTAATGGAAGCAAACGATCAGGTCGAACGATCCAAGAGTCAAAATAAGGTCAAAGGTTACCTATTATTTGACATTTGTTCGAACTGATGATGTTGTATTAAACGAGCATCTGACTGAACGCACGTGGGGTCGAGAGAAATAATCAAGTATTTCATCTCAGATTTTCAGTCAGAAAATAAAAATGGAAAACTGTTAATTTCTTACATTTGTTCACGTATCTCTACAAAGAGGGTCTGTCAGTTAGACCGTCCATCGGTATGTCACGTTTGAAATAGCATTTTAATTGCTAAACGCACAGAGTAAATGACGCATATACAGATTTCGAGGCGTACACGTGACCTGTTGGGGCACAACCACTTTCACTATTCATTCTACTACGAAAATTCATAAACTGGCATATCTTATAAGACATTTGTAGCATTACTTACACTTTTCTATACACTTACACATGCATAGGGGGCGTTTCAGACGAGGATTATCTCCCCTTTCGCGATAATAGAGGGCGCTACAATCTGTAATATAGAAAGGGACACAAAAGAAAATTTACTATCTTTCTTTCTGTATCGTCTCTGATGAACACACTCACCAGCACATGTGCGCTAGGAACACGCATTTCGCGGTATGTAAGACCTTTTCATCAACTTCCACACGCACCTAATAACACACTTCGTTTTTAGACTATATTGTACACATTGTATGGACACAATCCCAAAGCGAGCACTGTCAAGTATGCGAGGAATAAAAGATTTGTGTTGCATACATTATCGTGTCTGTGTTGTTTCTTTGTTTCATTTGTAAATGCTTATATTAGAATATGTATAAGGGAGAAACTCTGCCCAAGCGCGTCGACTAACTCCCTCACATTCTTCTTGCATAACTAAAAATAATAAGTCTCTTTATTTTTATATTATTATTATTATTATTATTATTATTATTATTATTATTATTATTATTATTATTATTATTATTATTATTATTATTATTGGGAACCGTGGAAATTCCATAGTTATATCCTTTATGTGTTGTATATTGCTATTGTGCTTTAAATAATTATCATTCTATAAGCATTCAACGTGAACACAAGCCCCACGATATTGTTATGTCACCTTTGATACTTAATTGACACATATTTATCTAAGTACTTTGGTAATGTTTACGAATATCTTATATGAGTCTGTCTCACAAATCCTTGTAGTCATTTATGACATATTCTATGGACGTTCGGGGTGAATGCAGAACCCACGATATTATTTTACCATATTTAGGCAGAACAGTTAATACACTTTGATCCTATCGCTAAGGCAAAAAAAGTGTATTTTAGTTCGAGTTCCACGTTTGACACAGCAGCGACATCAGATGAAATTTATTAAAAATCTTTTTGAAGTGCATCTTCGGCGATCGGGCGATCCAATGTTTTAAAAATGGATGAAGGCTTATAACGTATACATACGAACATGAAATTTTGCCGAGGTACGAATTACACAGATATTTACACTGTGCATGCATTTTATATGTTTTTAATATAGGAAATGTATTTTTTGGCAGTATACACTATGTTATGTAATAAGCCGTATTTTTGTTGATGCTATTATTTGCGTAGATAATATCTATAAAGAAGCGATTATTTAGTCTACAGGGCTAGAAATAAGCAAATAATATCACAAAGTAAAAAATGAGATCAGAACAGAATTCGAACCATCACTAGAAAAACCGCCTAACATGGGGGTTGTCATGAACCACTAGACTAACGCGCCATACGCCCAGACAAAACCGAAATTGTACAAATAACTCATCTTTCAAGCTTCGTGGCAAATCTTAAGATTTTAATAACAAAGTAACCATATCTCTTTGTTGTATCATCCGCGAAATACAATAAACGCTTTTATATGTTTTAATATTGGAAACTTATATTCTGTACGCGTCTCAGTTTTCACTTTGTGGTATTCTTTGCTTATTTCCAACTCTGTCGACAAAAAATCGCTTGTTTAGTAATATTATCCGCACAAATCATAACATCAACAAAAATAGCTTAATTCATAACATATTGTGTGCTATAAATTAGTACTTGAAGATATTAAGAACTGAAATGATTGGATTCGGAATTAAATGAGACAAGAGGCTTTGATATGCCGTAAAACAACAAAATCAAAGCATTTTTTAGTCAGGAGTAATATATTGATTATATAGAGGAGTCATGGAAGACTATCACAATGCAAAAATTGTAAATATGTCGGTGTTAGGAAAGACAAAAACGAGGAGATATTTTTTTCTTATAGTAAATCTTACTTGTTTAGTCAAAACTTCTACTAATTAGATGTACTATACGTATTATATGATAATTCCAGAAAGTATTTAGACAGCTTTCGTAAAACTAATTATCAACTCAACTATAAATATACTTTCGCTACTTCAAAAAAAGTAAAAACAAACAAGTCCCTCGAAAATACAGGTTGACCCAAATAAAATGCTACCCGTTCATGGAATCGTTAATAAAATTCTGCAATCCAAACATATTTAGTACAAATAAACTTTACTTAAGACCTGACTTGTACACTAAGTTTCAATCACAAATGTCCAACAGTCTTTCTTTTATAACCATTAAAAAGGTATGTTCAAAATGTGCACGTCTGCATTGCAAGCACACCTGGAATACGACTGATTCTGGATGTGATGGGGCTATTCAGTTCAGGAATAGTCTGTGGATTGTTTTGATAGGCATTATCTTTGAGATAACCCCACATATACACATATGCAAGTTAAATTCCGATGAACGTAAATCCCATTCATAATCACATGTCTTACTGATGAGACGGTAACCAAAGTGTCCCCGCATGTTATTGAACGACGATAAAACAAAAAATGTCGGACATTGATGACTGAAACTTGGTGGACAAGTAAGGCATAGACTGAGGTTTATTTGTACAAATATGGTTGGATTGCAGAAAGGATTGTAAATTTTATTAATGATTCCATGGTGGCATTCTTTTGGGGGACATTTGTGAACAAATATTGTTTTAAATAGACTCGAAAGTACCTTGGTTTAAATTTATAAGTAACTAAAACAGTAGCCACCCCAGGATGAGGAAAAGTAATTACCCGAACAGAATAGTTTTGCACCACTTTTACGTTCCCTTACAAATATTAAAATCAAGATATAAACTTTATGTGTAAAATCCTTATTCCAATTTTGATTGTGTTTTGTTCTAAAAAAATTCTAAGCTTTAAGGGATCTTGAAAAGAAATTAAAATTCAGTGAATCCTTCTTAATTGCTATCTAATGGCTATGTACCAAATTTAATGCAAATCTGAAATATTTGAATTTTTATATGGAATGTTGTAACCATATTATGCCTATCAAAACTCTTTGAAATACTTTTTTTAAAAACTGAAATTTGAGGAATATTTATTAATTGATGTCTCATACCTATTGTTAAAATTTCACAAAAATCGGAAGTATATGAATTTTTACGAATGGCTTTCAACCCCTCTTTGCCCCTTTTGCATAAAACTAAATTAAACAATAACCCAAATTACCGACCCTTACGCATAACAGCCGTGTTCAAGATGAATGAATAAAATTGAGAAAATGTATCCTGAATAACCCCATTATTAGAGGATCGAACTTGTTTAACGTTTATTCGCTACATTTTCTAATGTTAATGATTAGATAATATTTTATTCATCGCTGGTATTATGTTTTATGCATTACACAGGTAGCTCTGCCTGTATTTTATATAACTAACAGTTAAAATCTGCTTTGTTTTTTTTTGCATATTCGCTATTTTAGGCGTATTTTTAAAGGAAAACTAGACCTAACATTAACGAGACCTCTTAACTCTCGCAGTTTTGCCGGGAGTTTCAGGATTTTTACTTCAATCTTCATATATCGTAGTGTCTATTTGTTATATTTTGTAATAACCTTGAAATTACAAAGAAAAGATGTAAGCTGTCATTTAGTTACAGGTTGAAATGTGATATTCGTTGGCGTTTATCGTAGCTGGAAGCGAAAGGAACATGTGACGACCTAGTATGCTGAGATTTTTTGAAAAAGAATTTGTTTATAAGCGGAGACGGCCGTATGAAATTTAGTCTAAAAATAGCCAGTAGTAAGCCACTTTCTCACTCTCTCTTCCCAAATTATGTGCCTAATATAATAATAAACAACGTATAGTTCACTTACAAATGAGTTCTGTTAATTATTGGCGAGAATTAAGGATCCACGTAAAATACGACCTCGCGAAGAATCATCCACCAAACTCACGTCAGCAGAACTAACGATCCGACCAGATATTTTCATTTCTACTACTACTACTACTACTACTACATCATCATCATCATCATCATCATCATCAGCAGCAGCAGCAGCAGCAGCAACATCAGTAGCACCACCATCACCACCACAACCACTCTTCCTCACCAACATGGTAGTGTCAAAGCGATGTTGTCTGAAATCCTGGTTACTAGCAGGGTCAATCAATGGTGGGCAGGTTTAACACTCGGCTAAAATGTCTCTGGTTGAAATTCAGGAGGAGTCATGGAAACGTGGTTGTTTTCTGCCTCCATCTCTGTGGAAGGCAAGAGTGTGTCAGGCACGCAATTGCAAATGTATGGAGTGAGGATAACAACGTTGCTTTTGCGCATGCACAACTTCAATTTATGTATATGTTCTAGACAAAACCTTCCCCGATTTCGTATGCAGCCGCTTGTTTTTTCTCCTCTTGGTGTTAGGAGTGAAGGCTGTAATCTTGCAGACAGTCTTGGGGCTCAATCCACGTGGGCTTTGTGCAGAAGTCCAATTTGCTCCTCCTCCTACTCCTCCTTCTCCTCCTCAACAACAACACAATAGTAGCAGTAGTAAGGATCTCGAAGGTCTGCGACACATTTCTTACGTTTTTTTTTTAAATTTCAAATGTGGACACTTCTCTCTGGCTGAATTCATCCTAGTCTTATTCGCAATTTATCAGAGCATTGTTGTATTGTCGAAAGTGAAGAGAAAAGCATAGAACGCTTAGTTCAGCAGACGAATCAGGCAGCTCTGGACGCGGTAGATGTTATGTTACTGTTATAGAACAATTTCAGAAATGCACTTGGAGCAGAAAACTGGATGCACGCCGTTTTTCAAGAGGGTTTTTTCTTTTTACATAGTTCACCTCAAACAAGGCAGGTCGCCACATTAGATGTAAGGGGCTACTGAGAAAAATAGAGAAGGTTTGGGGGGTCAACCTAAATTGGGAGCTGCGCAGCGAGATGTATGTTTACATTAGTTTTAAATTTCTGCATGTCAGTACCATCGGGGAAACAGGGGGCAGGGAGGGAGTTCCAGATGCGAGCAACACGAGGAAAGAAACTATTGGAGTAGAAAGCTCTCCGGCATCTGAGGACTTCCACAGTGAATGGATGGGATTTGGCTGATTGTCGGGTTGGTCTAGTGAATTTATGTCGAGGGGGCACACGAGTAGCCAGTTCATCGGAGCATAATCTATTGAAGTATTTGTAAAACAAGCACAAGGATGCTCCATTGCGGCGATGGGACAGAGACTGCAGCTTGGTTGACAGTGAGGGGCCTATTAGGTTGGCGACTCTTTTTTGACATATGTAGCCAATAGCAAATGATCGGTTGAAAAAAAACTCAAACTTTTATTGTAAACCACAAAATGCTTATAGAAATTTATATTTTGACTTCATTTAAAATTATTGAATAATTGACTCAAGTGTTGTATCATTTTTTTTAATTTTCCAGTCCAGCCTCATTTTCAAACTTTTGAGATTTTCAATGAAAGCTCCAGGTTTTTATTCAAATTAATGGTTTAAGGAAATCTGGTATTGAAACACGACTGCATGTGTGTGAGAGTTTAAAATACTTCTAATAAGAATTCGATTGAGTATTACATTGAAACAGAGATTAATGTGTATGCGTGAATGTTGTTTGTAGGTGAGAAACACACCCACGCGCACGGGAATCACACGTTTACTGAAGATTACGTTTTGAAAAGAAAAACTAAGAGAAAAAAATCTCATCGTGTTTGAAAACTAAACAATAGTTATTTCCTCTGTGCTTATTTATCTGCGACGTATCTTTGTTTGCTTTAAAAACAGATCTCTATTGATGTACTTTACATTGTTTTTACCCAACATCGATGGCGTTTTATCAACGGTTATTGATATGTACACAAACACCAAATATGCTATCTATAAGAGATCTCCTTAATAGGGAACGTTGAACTAACAATCAGGCCTTTATAGTGAGTCTTTTCACAAATGACTCGAATTGACATACATAATTAAAAGTTTAATATATTACCAAATGTATATAATGTAATATATTACCTTATTTATAGAAGTAGACATAGAAAATTATTAAATAAGTTATTATATGAAACATACAAAAACTGTATTATTGCGACAATTTAGTATTATAATTGTTTTCGCTGTGATTTACATTTGCTGCTGAAAAGGATGATGGCATCCTTTAAAAATATTCGAGCAGTAGTATTAGTATTTTATTTTTAAATCGAGTAAACTTGATCGTTTTTATTAACGCACATCAATGTTCAACAAAAGAAAATGGCTAGAAAAAATCGAGTTGCAATGTTGTTTAAGTCTAAATAAAAAAACTCTGACTGTTTTTCATCTATCTATATGTTTATATATATATATATATATATATATATATATATATATATATATATATATATATACATGTATTATATTAGTTTCTGTAGGTGCAAATCCGTTGAAACCCCAGTGTTTATAAAAAGTGCTTAATGACAAGTAGAGCTGTTCTTTAGTATATATTTTTTATTCATACAAACATTATTGATTACATATGTGCATGCATGTTTCGGTTGTACTCTTCACAAAGAGGTGGACTCCTTGTGAAGAGTACAACCGAAACATGTATTCACATATGTAATCAATAATGTTTGTATGAATAAAAATATGCTATATATATATATATATATATAATGTAATTTCATGGATACATACATATAATATAACCAGGAATTACCATATCACTACTATATATTATTACTATATATATATATATATATATATATATATATATAAATATAAAGAAATATGGTCACATGCGTTAGCAATATCGGACGCATAATTTACTGTATCTACAGATAGTTACCCTTCCAATAGTTAATACCAGTAATATGAAAAAAAGTCTTGCTTTGAAAATAGCATTTAGTTTCGAAAGCTTAGCTTTTAAAATAAATAAATGTATTTATTTAAAACAAAACGTTGTTAATTCTTTGGTTAATCTCTAATATATATATATATATATATATATATATATATATATATATATATATATCGGAAAAAGGAACAAACGCACTCTTTCTAAGTCACGTACTCACCAAGTATTTGTAAGTATTGTACTTGTGTTTTTAATTTATTTTCTTCAAATTAATCTCCAAAATGAAGTATATTTCATGAAGACGAAACGTTCATGAATACATAAAATATTTAAGTTTCCATTTTCATTTCATATATATATATATATATATATATATATATATATATATATATTTATATATATATATATATATATAGTCATCCGCACACAGCTGTTTTGTCGTAGCAGGAATTTTAAGTGTGTCTAGACGCAGCAAGTTTATACACGCCGAAATTCAAAACCCGACCGCCAGGTCGCATCCAAATGTGATTAGCGGTGCCAGGTGTCCTATATATATATATATATATATATATATATATATATATATATATATATATATATATATATATATATATATATATATCGGAACGAATCAGAATGTTGAAAAATAGAACTAATTGGTAAGGGAGTGGTGCTCAGTTGTCAATCACTTGAATAACTAGCTTTCGGGTATGTCTTCATTTGGTGGCCATTCTTTCAACTTTTCGACGCCTACCCCGACCCTTTTTGCAGCTGTGCTGGTGATGCCTAACCGCCGTCGGTGTCGGCCGTCTGCATCCCCTTTCCCCAGACTCACACCTTCAGGCGAAAAACTTGTCCCTGGCTGGCTTCTCCGCCACTCGACAATGGTGTTTCGATCTCGCAGTCATGCATTGTCCTTTCGCAGTCTGAGTCACCAGGTGAGTCATAGCATCGCAGAATGCAACGTTACTTTCCCTCCCCCGACTCAATAGTAAAAATGGGAGGAGGAGGGGGAGGAGGGGCAAGATGAAGAAATTCATCCCTTTTGAAACCGCCGCAAAGATCATATTGTTGTGTTTAATTATACCTTTCAGTAAATTGGCCTTTCGTTTGGACGTTAATGTTAGTAATCTGACGAGTATTTTTTCTCTGCACCCCTCCCCAGGTGAAATAGTTTGGGATAAATAACAACACTAATAAATTAAATTACTTCAATTTCATCAGCAAGCGTACACATCCTCCAAAGGCAAATTATTAATATTGTGTGAATTCATCTAAGCAGAGTAGCCATTTTTTCTTTTTAAACACTCTTTTTTTAAAAACATATACCAAATGTATACACTTACTTATTGATTATATTCGTTTATTGCTTTATTGTGTCTCTTGTTGGAAGCATAAATTCCATTTCTGTTTTTATTAAAAAACAATATTTTTTATATATATATTCTATATATAAAAAAGTCAATGTTTGTTTGTGTGTTATAGAAATCGGTCTGTTCTACAGCTGACGTGCCGACTGTAACATCGCACAGTATCAGTAAACCTATCGAAAGGGGGCTTCGTTTCTAGGGTGATAGCTCTTGGTATATCGAAGGCTTTCAATAAGGTTCGGCACAAAGGTTTGCTTCGCAAGCTTGCTCGCTGTTGAATATCTGGAAATGTCCTCAGAACCATCAAATCTTTTGATCTCTAATAGGTATCTTAATGTAGTTGGTGACGGGCAGAAATCCAAAACTCAAAATATCAACCTCAGGGATCTATTCTTAGCCCTACCCTCTTCCGTTCGTTCATAAATAATCTTCAAAATGTTATTATTCGTTTATATCTACGCAACGACACAACTTTCTAATGGAGTACCACGAAGAGCACTGATGGTCACGATCTTACTGAATCCCTCTCTTCCGATTTGGAGCACGAAGTACATTGGGGGAAAAGTGACTTGTCACTTTTAACGCCTTTAAAACCAAGCTTCTCTCTTTTCACCACCAACGCCCGGATCCTTATTTCTCCCCAGTTTTAATGAATGCCTCGCTCTCTTTAAGGAAGTCACATTGCTTGATAAGTTCCAAGAACTAACTCTTACTCAAGACCTGAAATGGAAAACTTACATCAAATATGTTGCTAAGGTCGCTGGAAAAAATGGTTGGATCATTTTATCGCTCCAGAAAGTACCTCACTCTTGACGCAATCCTCTACCCATACAAGATCGAGATCCGTCTTAAAATGAAGTACTGCTGTCATACCTGAGAAGGTTGCACTCGAAACTTCTGATATATATATATATATATATATATATATATATATATATATATAAATATATATATATATATATATATATATATATATATATATATATATATATATATATATATATATATATGCATGTAAATATGAAGGTGAGAATTCCGAAGTAAGAGCAATGCAATTTTGAGAACCGGAAGGTGGAATAAGAATGAACAACAATAAATGACAAGAGACGGTAAATCTCAGATCAATTCATTTATGTTTAAAAAATTTAGACATAAAGACAGAAACTTGTAAAATTGGTGGGCTTTCCTGTTAAATATTGAAAGGTCCGGAATGGTAGAGACTTTAATCATTTCGAGAGTAACAACCTCTCTTTTTCAAAATGAAAACAAGAGTTGGACTGGCTGTGTTAGTTGAGGAGAGCCAAATGGACGCTGCTATTCAAAAAAATTTAAAAACATGAGATTCGCAGAACGAAAGACTATTTCATCGCCGATTTCAATTGAACCGGGGGAGGCCACACTCTCAATCAGGATCCCTGGACTTTAGAATAGGCTCCCAAGAGAGGTAATAAATTCGCCAACAACGCAGAAATTCAAGATGAATTTTGGCAGGTGCTCGGCTACTGTATCCTCTTCTGTCTAAATTTCTACCAGCCTTTCCATGTTATGTTAGATAATGACGAGAGCAGGAGGGTCAAAGTTTAGGTCACACCTGGTGTTGATCACGAGATTTCGTGACGTCAGTTTTCCCTCATGGGAAAACGAGATTGAGATTCGACAGTTCTCGACTGGAAGCCGACGAGAGAACAACGATAGTCATGTAGCTGTTACAAGCTGAGGGATTTCGAATCCCCAAAAATGAGTGCCAGAGTGAATCTCCAATCTTCCTCCCTTTGCAAGTAGAAGTGATTAGGTGATTAACTTAAGAAATTAAGTAGCGTAGCCTCTCTTTCTGCGACAACAGACTTCTCAGTGTCGACAGCAGAATACCAATAAATAGCAAAATTTAAAAAGAAAAACAAGCCTTGTTATATTGTATCGTGTACGAGATTTTATTTCAGCCCACGAAGAAACCGCCGGGATCGTGAGAAGAAACGAAGATTATGGCGACGGCAGCGGACTAACGATAGCAGTCGCGACAGAGCAGACAACAGAGAATTGCGTCTACTGCTGTGTTGTGCGACAACAACGAGACAAGGTTAGTACGAATAGTTGCATACGGCGGCGAGGCAATGGAGAAAGAGAGAGACAAGGTTAGTACGAATAGTATTCATGCGATTTGGGAAACGCGGAGAGAAACGGCATATCGTCCCCATTAGTAGCGATGCCGTTCGTATTGGATCAACAGACGAAGAGTTCTACGACGACAAGAGATTCCTGACACAACGTATTAAGAACGTGTAAATGTAACACATACAGAAGCATGATTGTTTTATTTTTTGCCAAATTAATTGAATCGAATACAATTTTATAGTAATTTTTTACAGTAATAATATTTTTTTATAGTTATAAAAGTTTTTATAGTAATATTCAACAGTAATAATATGTTTTTAATAGTAATAATATTTTGTAATAGTAATAATAATTTTTAATAGTTATGATATTTTTTATAATAATTCTTGGAATTCGAACCCTGTTCCCTACTTCTTCGACTGTACCAACATGCAGACATTTAAAATGTAATGTGAACAAGCACCCCACTGCACAACCTATCGCTTTGGATACCCCTATAATATAACCCCTTATTAACAGTGGCATCTTATGTATCAATAGCAGTGTTCCTTGTTGAGAGAAAATTGAAGTAAAAACAAACTAGTTTCCTTTGCTTTTCTACATGTCAAACCTTAACAACGACCAGTATCATGAGTTAATGATGTAGACTGTGGGTCATTACAACACATTGTTGCGAGAAATAACCAAGTAATAATAATGTACACTCTTTACTAAATTTCCAGTGATTCATCTTAGAATAGTTTTGTGAATCAAATAAGCCCTTAATAACGAAATGAAATGATAGGAATGTGTATTCATGTTTGCATGAGTTCACACTTCGTTATAATGCTTCTAAAACGACGGTCTTGTTATGAAGCGTAATCGATGGCTTGGCGCAGTGATTCGCACTATTTTGGGCGAATCTTCTCTTCGTGTCTTTAATGGTATTTTTTTATTTTACCAAATGTGTTAGTTTGCAAATAGAATGTGGAAAAGGATTTTTATTTTGAGAAAAAAGTCGAATTTGTTCGAAATAGTTTAAACTGACGTTGTCATAACAGTCCATGTGAAAGTAGCTCAGACACTATTTCCGGTGAATGTTGGAATGTGTGTCGTACTAAATTTTGGTAACGGTGTCTATGTGGCGAGTGAAAGTACATACCAGCGCCTGGGTAAGTTCACAGACGTCCTCTAAATATGATTGAACATATTCAAATTATGAGCAAGACTAAATATAAAAATCGCAATACTCGATCGAAATCATTTTTTCTAACAACTTAGAGCAATATGTGGCAGAAATCATTAAGTGAGCAGAGTTATGTATATATCTTTTGTTAGGAACAAATTGTTGTCGAGCATCAATGTATGGACAAAAACAAAAACAAATTATTAAGCCAAACTGAAGTGGTGTTTTGGGTTATTTCAATTCTAACTTTGCTTTTGTTCTCTACCTATATTGAGCTCTCTTAAAAAAGGTATTCCTGACATCGATCATATATCTAAACTAGTATCTACAATATATATATATATATATATATATATATATATATATATAAAAGGAGATTGTAGTTTGATTGAAGCATTGCTGGTAAATATAAGTGCAGATTAGTAGTCCGAGGCTGAAGCAATACGATGTAGTTGCCGTAAGATGGAAAAAGTGAACAGAAATAAACGATGAGAGAAAACGAATCTCAAAACGATTTATTAATAATTTCACGAAAAACTGATTAAATACCAGAATAGTAAATACTGTCTGGTAAATAAAAAGTTCGGCAAATGGTAATCTTACATTTTCGAAAGAAAAACTTTCATTTTCAAAAGACAACAATAGAAGACCGAGAGGGTCGAAAAAAGCTGGAAAAACCGGTGTCAAACCATTGAAAAAACGCAGCAGACAATTGGGAGTAGGAATGCAGAAAATGTCAAAATTTAATTAAATAATTATTCAACTAAAGTTAACATATTATTAACATTTGTTTATTTATATACTAATTATTATAATTTTATTATATTTTATTTTATATGATTTATTAATTTTTTTTTCCTTTCTCTTTTTTTTTCTTTATTCAATTCTAGATTTAAATTTACGTGTGGGCCGTTATTATTATAATATGTGCAAACTAAGGGTGATAACTTAGGAAAATATATGTCTAGAAATGAGATTTGAAATTTAAAAAGGAATTTAAATCAATAGTGGAGTGGATCAATGTCAAGGAGGTAAGAAGGAACCGTTGGAACTGGGGAAGATACTGCACGCCTGTCCTGTGCAGTTCTAGGAGGTCCACCCTCCCAGGCTTCGCCTCCCCTCTTTGGGGAGGAGTAAGTTTATTGCTTACTGTCTGAGGCGCCCCTACCGGGGAATGCCGACGGGGCTACCCAGGCAATTTTTAAATGGCCAGAGTGGTCACCTCTCGAGCGCTGGCTTTTAACCCCACTTGCTCGACCCGATCTTGGGGCACATCTTACTTGTGGGAGTAAGATAAAACTGGCCTTGTGCCTAACTCCGCGAGGAGTAAATAAACATACACAAGGCCTAAATATATGTAAATAAAGTGCATATTATTCCATTCCATAATTATAATATGTAACATGTAAAAATGTGGGGTGGGTAGCGCTGGCAAATAAAGAGGAGACAAAGGCAAGTAAGTTGGGGGTGGGAGTGTGAAGATGTAAGAATCAGAGGATGAAAGAGGAAGACAACTCAAATCTGTTATTCAGAGTTGGACGAAATTTAGAGATTAGAAAAGCTTCCGAAATTCGAAGTTGACCTATATTGCGGACGGAGTTGAGGATGCGGACACTAATAGAGCGATGTGTGTTGCCACATGATATTAAGTGTTTGTGGAAGGAAGAAATGTTGGTGTTTAGATGCTTATTAATGCGTTGGTGTAGAGGCCTAACGGTACTACCGATGTAGAACTTTTTACACTTAGCGCATTGTAGATTGTATACTTTATAGATGGGGAGGCAGAGGCAGAGGCCAGAGTTGAGGATGGGGCAACTAGCTAGAGAGCAGGGGTATGGGGTGTAGTGGCTTTTTTGGATAAATGTTGTCGGAGAGAAGTGCCTGTGTGAGAAAGCGGAAGTGATACGGTCGCTAAAGAAGGAGAGTTTAAGGAAGCAAGTGGTGGTGAGTGTGTGGTGTCTACGTCTTCTGGTGTTGTTAAGGCTGGATATGATAGTGAGGGGGAAACCGTTGGTTAATAGGGTTTGGTGGAAGGCTTCGGTGTGTGTTGTTTTATCGGAAGTAGAAGAGCATTTGTTCTGTATGCAGGTGATTTCGGTTTGTGCGTAACTAATTTTGGATTTGAGGGGTAGTGCGGATTTGTAGTGGATTTCGATTGTTCAATGCAATGTGTACTCAGTAAAACATGTTTATTTTTCTTTCCTTAAGCCAAGGCTTTTGAAAAATTAAAATATTATCATCAGAGGAATTACATAGATCGATAAGTTGGCAGTGGAAAAGCCAAAATTAAAAAATTGAAAAAATATAAAGTAATGGAAAGTAAGAGTATGCGTGTAAAAAATATGAAGTCGGTTTTTACACGCAAACTCTTACTCGCCATTACTTTATATTTTTTCTAATTTTGAATTTTGGCTTTTCCACTGCAAACTTATCTATCTACGTAATTCCTCTGATGATAAGATTTTAATTTTTGAAAAGCTTTGGCTTAAGGAAAGAAAAATAAACATGTTTGTACTGAGTACACATTGCATTGAACAATCGAAATGTATATATATATATATATATATATATAATATTGTAGATACTAGTTGGATGTATGATCGTTGACAAGAATACCTTCTTTAAGAGGGCTCAATATAGGTGGAGAACAAAAGCAAAGTTAGAATTGAAATAACCCAAAACTCCACTTCAGTTTGACTTAATAATTTTTTCACTCTAGATTTAATCTTATCGTTTTAGTTGTGGTAAGTATTTTTCTGAAGAGCCCGTTTGGAGCGAAATCAATTATAAAGTCAGATGTAGAAGGTTTTTTAATCTATTTCAATTTTAACTTCATATATATATATATATATATATATATATATATATATATATATATATATATATATATATATATATATATATATATGTGTGTGTGTGTCTGTGTGTGTGTGTGTGTGTGTGTGTGTGTGTGTGTGTGTATATGTATATGTAGGGTGGAGAAGCAGAATATACAATGAACATTAAGTTGTACTTTCTCAGCAGGTACTAAACCAATTATTTTTTAACAGAGCATATATAGATGTCATAATCATACATAACACTATCATGATTACTTTTGAAAAAGTTCACCTTGGAAATGTCATGAAAATTGTGAGCTTTTTTCATATATTTTCAACCTTTTCTCTTTGCCTTTGACATTTTCTACACTTTTTATACTTTTATTTACTTTATTTACTTTTATTTTATCTATTTAACTTATATTATGTTTACATCTATTCAAATTATGACTTTTGAAAATTCCCTTACCAACTTATCTCTTTTATTCCTCTGATAATAAGATTCCATTCTTTGAAAAGCCATGGCTTAAGAAGGAAAATAAATATATTTTCTTTGAAAACACCTTATTTTTAACGTAATAGATATTGTAATTTTACTATCTTTATTCTCATCTTTTACTTTCTTTTCTCTCCATTTCATTCTTTCCAAATATGATCTAAGGTTAAGATTGGATTCTAACTCTCCCTGATGAGATCTAAGTTTATAATATCTGTTGATCGATATCATCGACATGCCAGTGTCGTAGATTTTGTACATGTCTGTGTAAATAAAAATAATCATATATATATATATATATATATATATATATATATATATATATATATATATATATATATATATATCGTCGTTTTCTTTTGTCTGTTTTATGCGGTGTATTTTTTCTTTTCTCTTTAGTTCCTGGATCTTTCCCTATTTTCTCCGCCCTTCCCATCAATATTTACCATTTCTAATCAACCTCACATTGAATTCCCATGGGTGGCGCTTTCCACAAAAACATAATTATACATCCATACGAAAGATATTAATCACCTTACACTCCGCTTTCATTACCAACAATTCTCTTTAACGTCTGGGGGGCAATTTTCTTTTATATGTTTTTCTTATATATATATATATATATATATATATATATATATATATATATATATATAATTTTATCTTGTCAGATCTTCAATATAAGACAAAAATTTCAATATGTATGATATACCGATATTTGATTTAAACTAGCCTACTTTTTCATATTTTTTCTCACGAATATAATGTATTTTTATCCGGTTTCTTTCTGATAATACTTTGGTAGAATTGATGGTAATATCCAGATATTTTCCCTCACTTATTATAACAATTTCATAACGAATAAATGTTTCGTCACTTCGTTCTCATATTTCAATTACCTGATAACAAATTCAATGTTTTTAAAATAAACGTTAAAATGTGTCTTCTTTACCCTAATACAATGTAACATGCTTTTCGTTTAATGTCCACTTAAATTATCGTTTCTATTAGATGCTAGAAGGCGGAACTTATTTTTTATGTGTTTTAAGGATATAAGGGGTTTTCTGATTACTTACTGATTAACGATTCATCACCGCCATCTTGAAATAGAGAGATTTTCGTGTTTTATTTAACAAATACAAAACTATTTCTTTACTAACTACACAGCGATGCTTTTCCTTTTCAGATGTTAAATCGCAATAAAAGTGCATTATTCAGGTTTATGATGATGATCGTGTGAAAATAGAGACGAAAACCTAAATTGAATACTATGCTTTGCATGTCGTCCGTGCCAATTTACCAGAGCAAAAAGGGCTTCCATCCTTTTATAGTTGGGACTGATTTGCATATGTAAATAACTAATTTGCATGTGTGGAGACAAACTGACTTAAATGAAAGAGTGGATTGAAAACAGGGGAGTGCGATTTGGAGAGCAGATCGATATCGACTAGGAAATAACTGGAACGCTATAGCAAAGAAACCAATTGTCTTATTTGAGATTCGAACCTTAAAAAATAGCATCAAATATTGGAACTAAAGGCGAACGTTTATCAACACGGTCACCGATCAACTAGAATATGTTGTCTTTTTAACCTACTTCAACTGATTGTGAGTTCTCCACATACATCTAAATTAGTCCAATTGTCTAAAATAAAGAAACATAAAAGAAATGTTCCATTTTTAATAAAAGAAAAGGATGTCAAACACGTGCGATGATTTGACTAAGAAACAATTGTGTCTTTTTTTTTTACTTTATTCATTTTTCTTACTAGTAGTAAAAAGTTCGTCATAATACAAAACGTTATAGTTTTCTATTATGACGAACTTTTTAAAGAGAACGCTAAAAATGTCAGAACATTCGTTTCTTATGTTATTACGTATTTTCAATTTTAAATAATAAGTTTTTTAAAATGTTCAAGAACTTTTGACATCGATTAGGACATCGGGTTGAAGGTGCTGATTTCAAAGATAGTTTGGCTTTTAGATCAACCGTTTCACTGTGATTCTGCGACACACATACAGACAACTTTGCTTTATATATAAAGAGATATTATTTATTTTAATGTAATACGCAATGTAAAATACAATATCTGAAGATGTAATTAAAAAAAAGAAAAGTATATTGAATATTGTGTTACATTTTGGGTTTGCCAAGTCTGCTGCAAAGAAGGTGGGCCTCTTCTACAGGATTAGAAAACTACTCACACATGCCAGTATTCTATATCTATATAAAGCCGCCCTTTGCCTATGTATGGAGCATTGTTACCATATATGGGCTGGCGAAGCAACCACAACTCCCTTTTTCTATGGGAAGGGTGCAAAAAGAGTTGCTAACTTAATAGACCCCACACTCTCTACAAAGATCCAGCCCCTGTCCCATCTCTGCAATGTTTTACAAGTACTTCCACAGAATGTTCTCCGACAAACTTACTTGACTTGTACCCTCTTAACGTAAACTCGACTAGTAGCAAAACCATAAAATCCTACCCATTCATTGTATAGGTCTCCAGATGTCGGAGAACTTTCTACTCTAATAGCTTCTTTCCTCGGTGCGTTTGCCTTTGAAATCCCCCCCCAGCTTTCTTTTCCCCCGACTGTACTAACATGAAGACATTTTTATATTAACAAATATCTTGCTTCACAACTGCTAACTTAGGATGCCCCCTATAAATATGGCCCTAATCACAGTAATACTTTACGTGTCAGTGACAATATGCCTTGTTTAGGGTTAACAAAGGTAATAAAAAACGTCATTTGGTTCCGAAATAACGTATGTGACCGTTTATAATATTTAGGAACTGTAATATCCCCGAATATTTCTATGTGTACGTTGATAGATGTTATTGCGATGTGTTCATATTTTTTATTAGTTGTTTATGTAAAAATCCATCAAGGAAAAGTGCAGTATTTCGTTTGACCATTACTATAATATCAAATAGGAAATATTACAACTCGGACAGTCAAATAGTTTTTGTTTTCAAGCGCACTTTTAAATTTAGTTAAAAGAAGAAGTCAAATTACAAATATTTTTGGAATAAAGGTGTTAAATACATACTTATAAACTTACGATATAAATCAGTTGCGGGCATGATTTAAAACGCTTTCCTCGCGATTATAGCAGTCGCTTATATCGCTTATATGAAACAACAGTGTAAATAGCTGTAGAAAATGTTCTAGGTTACCTACTATAATAATATAAAAGTAATTTAAAAAAATAAATATGCCTTCATTTTAACTATTTTCCTAGCCGGAATAATTATTTTCTGAAGGAAATCCAGGTCAATTACATTTCAGTCTAAAGAAAAATGTGCACACATTAAAAGGAAGAAATCGCTACTCATAGTCATATATCGATTAATCTGATTCAAATCTATCTCTGTAAAACTTCGAGAACACTATTGACTTCATTTTATATATTAGCTTATAGAATAATATATCAAATATATATTTTTGTTTAAGCATTTAGGTAAACAATGCTTAAAACAAGAGTTGGGCTTAGTAGTATAAAATATACTTATAGCAAGTAAGCTACACAGAAATATGTGTGTAACATTCCCGGGGTAAATCATCAGGTATTTAACCTAATGAGGTCACTCTATAATGAAATACAAACGTTTATGTGTGGCTACATTGTCATCAGTATCATATGATCTATAATAGATGCCAGCCAGAGACGCTTCTGATGATCGGAGATACCTTGAAACTGCAGTCAAGTGTTAAATATAAGTATTATTTAACATTGATATATCCGTATCCTATATGATTGCGAGCCCTTTATTTGTTCAGGATCTGCTATCTTAATTCGGTTCTGTTCAGATTTTTAGAAGATTGTTTTATATTTGATGATAGAGCGATTCATAGAGCAATAATTATATAATACATATATATCTTTTTTCGTTTCATTTAACTTCAGTCGAAGTTCTCAGAAATCAATGGGCCCCTTCCTGGGGCTAACACTCGATCTTTATATGAGATACATAGATATTCGAGTGTTTAATTAAAGGTCTCTTTACCTCTCAAACATTAAGTTAGTAAAGAGGTCAATAACAGTAATTTTCCTTTCCCCAATTGACCAGTATACTATCTTATAGCATACATTTCTTGTGGTCACTTTGTCTTGCCGGATTCACGGACAATAATTCATCTAGTCTGGTGAAGTATCCAGTTTAGTGCTGTTACTTGAGGTAACATTACTTGAAGAAGATGCACTATTTCTCGTATGAGCCAGTGTATAGCCGTGCCCAGAGGATCTTATTTGGGCTTCGAATACTATGGTTTTTTTTTAATATTTAGTAAGGGTTTACTTGCAGTGTGAAGTATCCTCATGCCAGGTTGTCCTGACAACCCCTTGTAAAGAGAGATCGAAGACACACACACACTCTCTCCTTATATATATATATATATATATATATATATATATATATATATATATATATATATATATATATATATATATATATATATATATATATATATATATATATATGTCTATCTATCTTTCGCATCCTCACCGTCCTCTAATCGTTCCGTGCACTTTCCACTACGGACAAATGAAAGAAAAAAGAACAACTACAAATATACCTTCTTTTTCAAGAGAGGTGTCATAGCAAAAATAAAACAAATAAAATTAAAAGCCATATCTGTATTCTTTCTAGCAATTCCATCCTTCCTGCCGTCATTTCTCTCCCCCGACCGACACTTGGTATACTCGCCGTCGTCATCACTTTTTCTCTCACCTTATCCTCTACATCATCTTCATTATTTACATAACCATTTCTTCTTCTTCTTCTTCTTCTTCTTCTTCTTCTTCTTCTTCTTCTTCTTCTTCTTCTTCTTCTTCGTTCCCGTCCTCTCACCCTGCCCTGTGATGCCGGTATGTCTTACTCATCGCGTAAAGAAGTAAAATAAAAAAAGGGGGTGGGGATCTTCGTTAGTGGTGAGCAATGCGTTAATACACTTAATTACCAATCAGCCTTACCGACAAAATATTTCTTCTACAATTATCAGTTGCAATGCACCACCGTCTCGGCAGAGAACGGGAGGAGGAGGGGGACGCCCCTCTTTATAGTGGCGCCCTAGTTTGTAAAACGGTGTAACGCGGATGGCCGAATGTGTACACGTAAATAGTGGCGAGTTTATAGGATGCGTTTTCACAATACGTACGTTCATAGAAGGAATCAACGCGCTTTACCTACAACTAAGTCACCACTTACCAAGGCCAAAAGCCATTTGAGGATAAGGGTTAATATGGTTTTCAATTGAATGATGAAAAATATCATGAGAGGATTAGTAACTGTACCTAACCGGCATTGACTAGGATTCAGAAAAAGTATTTTTGTTTTTATTTTGATATTTGTTGTACCATTTGAAACTTATGGTAGACAACTCCTATTATATTCTTCAATATTTGTATAAGTCATAAATTTTGCTGATTTTTATTTTGAGGTGATCGTTCAAAATTACCAGCCGGACTAAGTAACAAAAATAAATACTTACCAAATAAAACGACGTTGTTATAACTTTAGATAGACGTTACAAAATCATTTTTTAGGAACTCCTAACCACGTGTCCTTAACGTTAACTTGTAACGTTGCAAAAAAATATTTGCTAAATTTCCTATCACGTGTCCGCAACATTATCTTGTAAAATTGCAAAAGTCTTTTAGTAGACTCCCACCACGTGCCCGCAACACCCCACAAAGGACTAAAAACGTTAACTCGTAAAGTTGTAAATACATTTTTGTAGACTTCCCGCGACGTGCCAGTAACGTTACCTCGTAACCTAGTAAAAATCTGTCCACAAGTTTAGATTGTACAGTTGTACAAACGTGTGTCTCTAGGCTGCCTATAAAATGCCAGTAACATTACACCCTAATGGTACAAACATGTTGTTTTGTAAGGGTATGACAAAATTACTTTTAGACTACTTACGAAATAAATAAAATAACTGAAAGGTGCAAAGTGTAGTATCTGTTCTGATACTACAATTCATATTTTTTGTCCTGTGTCAGTGAAAGAGAAAGATTTCTGTTACAAATCTACTGTGTGCCTAATTCTGCCTCCGTAGAGAAGCAATTAAATAAGGACTGAATCAAAACTAATAAAAAGTGGGAAAATATTTTTTTAAATGATGAACTTATTTAAAACCAATCGATTTTTTATTGCTAGAATTATGAGACTGTTTCAGAAAAAACAAACAGAATTTAAAAATGGTACTATGTGATACGCAGAATATATCTATAAACTAAGTATGTTAATATATATATATATATATATATATATATATATATATATATATATATGTGTGTGTGTGTGTGTGTGTACAGAATTAACTCATAAACTAATTAACCGATCATTATGAATTTTGGAACACAGCTGCGATGCAGGAGGGATCCAAATGTGGTGTATATTCTGTTTACTTTAGTAAAGGCAAAAGGGAAAATAAAGGTGGAAGCTTTTCGTGAAAATTCAGATACATCCAATTTTTGTAGAAATCTTAACACTAGGAATTAGACAACAATACATATTTCCCAAATTTTAGTTTATTTAGGATTTTAGAGGCCATAATATGAGTACAATCTTCTATTTGAAATTCAAATATTTCAGATTTGCATTGAATTTAATCTATAGTATTAGGCCACAGTCATTAATCTATTAATAAGCAAGATTCCCTGACCTTCTGTTTCTTTTTACGAGCCCTTAAGGTTAAGCCTAAATTTATTGAACTTTTCTAGAATCAAAACCATGTAATGGCTTTTGACCAAAATTAGCATAAGGAGTCTAGCAATAAGGTGTCATTATATCTTTATTTTAATCTTCGTAACGGAGACATAAAAGCCATGCAAAACTGTTCTCTTCGGGAAATTAATTTTATCCGTCATATGACGGGTATTCATCTAGTGAATAATATATTCCAGGGCGATTTTAGAACGTTCACTCGTCATCTAACCTAAGGATTATCAATTTGAAAAATATAGAAAAACAGTGTATACTTTCCATACGATGTTCAGAAAAATTTTTTTAAAGTTGTTAAATATTGGCGAGTAAACCAACTAGTATATGAATTGATTAGTTAAAAATAACAGGAAATGATCGTTCAGTCGGGGTCAATTTGATCAAGCCGACGTTAAATTTACTAGACTGTAGGAATTGATATAAACGGATTTGACGTGGTTCAAAATGAGAGTGAGAAAGAGAGTCAGTTCCTTAGAAGCACTACACGTGTGAACATGTTAATTTCAAATGTCCTGATAAAATATGATTAAACAGTAATTATCGATCTCTCTATGTCTGCCCCCAGTCCACTGATCACTGGTTTGGAACGAAGATTAAGCAGAATAAACCCCATCTGTCTTCCAACAGTTTTATCTTGAAGTGGTCTTTTTCGAAGTATAGAAGAACCTATTTGCAGGCAGCGTTTCCCCAGTCTGGCAGGATCAGTTTAAGGGGGCAGACAAGAACAAGTAGCTAACTAAATATAATTACGAACTTTCATGTGTTACATGTATGGTACAAGGTTGTAACGCGACAAAGTGTCCTCATATCATTGTACAAGTGCGGCATTGTCCAGTTATAACACTTCGCAACATCAAGCTGTAATGGAAAGGCGATATCAAAAGAATAAAATATATTGATGTTATTTTCGACTTGGAACAACTAAAAGTTAGGAGTTAATAATAGACGAAGAAAGTGTGTTTTTTAGTATGCGTGTGGACTTGTGTGTGAGTGAGTTCGTAAGACAGTGTGTATAAGCTGTCGCTGTGTTTAGTAGTCCATGACTGTGTCTTGTGTTGTCTGCCGAGAACCCATGACCTAACGGCCAAGGCTAGATTAAGTTTGCCCGCAAAAGGTCTGTAAAGTAGTTGATAACACTGTGTTATGGCCGACAAAGGTTCGTGTACCAGGTTAAGTGTATTACTGCTTGCTGTGTTTGGGTTCTTGGTTATGAAGACAATACTAGCAGGTGATCGGCTCTCAGAGCAACTCTTTTTGTTTGGTTTAAGTCCGGTTTTGGTAACCTATCGAGATTAGGTATTTTGATAGAATTGACTAATCAGTATTCAGTATTTCAACAAATAAAACTCGATTATGTTTTTTGTCTGCTTCTGTTGTTGTTGTTGTTGTTGTTGGTGGTGGTGGTGGTGGTGGTGGTGGTGGTGTTGTTGGTGGTGGTGTTGGTCTTGGTGTTGTTGTTGTTGGTGGTGGTGTTAGTGTTGGTGTTGGTGTTGGTGTTGTTGTTGTTGTTGTTGTTGTTGAGATGACCAGAAGACGACGGGCCCGGATCACCTGTTTGCTGGGTAGCTCTAAAACTACCACGTTGCCATGGTGGAGAAGGGTTGGAATTTAGGGGGCTGCTGCTGCTACTACTGCTGAAACAGGGGTTCCACAAAACTGCCTCAGTTACTGTTGGGCAAAATGCTTGTCATTACCCCATCCACCACTCTGAAATCCATCAATCCTAGCCCTTTCTACCTATTTTTCTACTTACCCGGTTTCCTAACTCAACCTCCTCACTCATCTTTCTGCGTATGACACAAAACTGCATCCAGTGATGAGGCTCCAATTTTCGAACTGTCATGAGTTTGGAGTTACTCCTTAATCCACTCTGACCCGGACTGCTAATACCTTCCACGGCCTCATTAATGAGTTAAACACAACACATACTATTTGTTTACAAAGTATACGCCTACAAAATAAATTAATCCTAAAACTAATCGTATACTAAACATATGTATCGTTCCCAATTTCGGAAATAAGCAGGTCAATTATTGTCAGGGTAATAGTTGATTCCAACGTCACAGTAACGTCGAAAACCCTGCAATTAAATTGTCAATAATTGAAGATAAAGAAGTTTTCTCACAGAGTTTGTTCAAATTCACAAAACAAACATCACGGGAGGCACATTCTTATTTGCAAGTGGCAATTGTAATACGTTTTACTCATTCATAATATATATCCAAAAATGGTTTCCCCAATGTAAATGCATACATCTAGTTCAATGAGCTCTTCACTGAAATAGTAATATAACAATCAATAGTGAACAACTAATGAACATTAATAATTGTTTAACTCTTTAGCAAGGGCCTTGTTATACATAAGGCCACAATTAGAAAAATAGTCTTATTATTAAGGCCTCACTTTTGAGCAAATGTTTTCCTTATTTCATTGACGTTAATAGCTTTCTTGTAAGGTATATTTAGAGGATAATAGGGAACATGAAAATATGGGAAAAAGCCAAAAGACAGATTCGTATGAATAAAAAGAGATTAACATAAGGTCATGATTAGATTCAATATTTCGCCTTAAGTCAGGGCTTTATCAAGAATAAACATAACGAAATAACAGAGTTTAATGTATACATTAGATACCGTAGGTATAGTATAATATTACATTCGGTAATACTTGGTGTACTATTCGTTCTGGACGAGCAGCCGGCTTCAAATAAAATGGGAAGTTTCTAGGAAATATAAAATTTACATGCGATGTCGAGCCGGTCAGGGGGTATGACAAACAGCGCCAATTATTCCCAAATGATTACTTCCCCGGTACTAATCAGGCTCAACCTCGCTTAATGTCAGTGATTCAACGAGAACCAGTGTGTCAACGTGATTATGGCATATATGTCGTGTGAGTAGGTGGAGTTTACGCAGGCAATACAATCCAGATGCGCGCTCTCCATGAGCCTTGTGCAGAGGTTTGTGGCGCTAAACGATAACAACATCAAAGTCCAAACCTTTCCTCATTGTGGTAAGGAGAGTGACAACGTTCTAGTGTGACAGCTCCACGACTTACAAGGTTCTAATGAAAATTCCGGAGGAGGTAGCACCAGGATCCGTCGTCCTTTGGTCGTCTCTTTTTCTGCACGTGTCGGGCGCGGAATTATAAATCAATCGAGTGAAAGTGGCAACGCTGCTTCTGAAACATTCTTTTGTGTGTTCTGGATCAACTTTCCCCGACATAGTATGCAGTCGATGAGCCTCGCTACTCTCGGTGTCTGGGGATAAATATCTGCACTCTTGCAGGGTAATAAATAGCTGTAACCAACGAGGAGGGTTTCATGCAAACCAGACCATTCTGAAGCAGAATCTTTGTCAGAAGTCCGACTCGCTTAACCACACAACAACAATGAGAACAATAACAATAACAACGTATTTGCAAAACGTTGAATGAACGTTTCCAAAATTCGAAAGAATTAAATAAAAGGTATCAAAATAAAACGTATAAATTAATGCCCTTGGGAATTGCAGTCCCACTTTTTAGACTTCATCATCGAAACAAAAACAATAATACGTTTTATTTATTATTCTGTAATGGACTTTATTTGGTCATTTACGCTAACTTATTTCTGGCAGCGAGACAAACAAGTGCGCATCATTAAAATACATTATGACGGCAGAAAAAAAAAGCTGGGAAACAAGGAAAATCGCTGGTGTAAGTTGCCAAACAACAGATGACGTAACATGGAAAACACCTCTACATTCGCAGTATTTCGTTACATATGAACCCGTACTATCTGCTCGTAAACAAGTGCGTGCGAGAGCAACAGCTCAGTGGTAACAAGGTGGACTGTGTCATCGAGGAATTTTAGGATATTGTATTCAGAAACATATAAACAAGAGATATTCTATAACAGAAATTGGAAACTTATGTCATAATAAAGTAAATGAACCAGTCACCAACGAATGCTTGCCCTCTGTTTAATATAGTCATGTGACTCAGCACGATATCACAAACTTTATATTGTTCACTCTTTCTACAATACACATACGTAATATCTATATCGCTTTGCACCCGAGTACTTTCAGGTCCTTATGGATTCATTATCAGTAAACGTCATGGTGCTAAGATATTTATAGAGGTTCAAAAGCGAGTATGGCGGATACATCGGTCGGTTCTTGCTGGAAACAATAAATTATATTAGGAAATTGACACGAATCAGGACAAAAGTATGTAAACAGACGTTTATCGTATTTAATGATATATATATATATATATATATATATATATATATATATATATATATATATATATATATATATTAATTGATCAAGTTCAAATATGTTAATAAAATGAACATAATATTTTCAAAACTGCTCAATACCAAGTAGAGCATTTATAAATGTACATAAACAATATTACAGTCTTACGTCAATCAACCAACGTTTCGATGCTACAACATCTTTTCAAAGATTGAATAAAAAAAAAAAATAAATAGTGAGCCAGCTGACCGTCACTTATATTTGACCAACACGAACTTTGACCGTTTTAAATCTTCCCTTTCTTTAATCCTTTCTCTTTTTATTAGAACTCGGTTCCTGCTGATGATTTTCCAATGCGAGATTCTCAATTTTCACTTTTTAAGAAAATTTTATTGAGTCTTTGCAAAAATACTGCAGCATCGATACGTTGGTTGATTGACGTAAGACTGTATATATATATATATATATATATATATATATATATATATATATATATATATATATATATATATATATAATTAACTTGTTACAAATATCCAGGGGGTATAAATCCGAAGGAAGTTGAAACCGGGTTTATGAGAATGCTCAATGAAAATTCAGAGCAAAATATATGATTGGCATTGTTATTATTATTGTTATTGTAATCGATTTTATTAATACTAAAAATGCTAACACCATTAAACTTCTTTTATATAATGATTCCACTAGTATTGATTTTAGTATAATATAATCACAATTAAAAAATATTATCACAACAAAATCCACTACAATTACTGAGCAAGCCTATATTAAAATAGAATGCAAAAGTAGCAATTAATACCCTAAATTAAAATTATCAAACATTTTTATCTACACGATAATTACCTATAACAACAAAAATGACACTTATAACTCTATGATTATAATTCTATTCTCATTTTAAATTTAACCCCCTGCCGCCCCCCGCCCTGGCTGGAATTGAGGTCACGATGGCCCAGACATGAGAGAACCTCCCACGCAACTTTTTGAAACATGATTTGTTGGGGTCTCCCCCTCTCCCCCTCCCTTCTCATGTCCCCGTTATAGGCAGAGCTCCATCTCTGTCCCCCCTCCCTCTAATGCATCTTCAATTTCCGGTTGAGGTTGAATTTAAAATCTTTGCCATTTGATTCCATTATAGCTTGAAGAGTTGACGTTCTTTGAGAGCGTTAATGAAACAGCATATATTTTGTCGCAATTAATGGAATAAAATCACCAACAGAAAATATATATATATATATATATATATATATATATATATATATATATATATATATATATATATATATATAAAGAATACTCGTCCCAAGACAAGTAAAATTAATTCTCGGAACAGAACTGTTTTGCACTACTTTTATCTGCCTTTACGAAGATTGAAATCAGCATATAATGATAATACCCATTATGTTTAACATCCGTATTTCAATTTTCATCAAAATCCATTACATGATTGTTTAAATGTGTTTACGTTCAGAATCTCAGTTTCGCAAGGAATTACCCAAACAACGCGTTTTTGTCTTCATTTAGATGTTTATAAAACCTTGAATTTTGGACAGATTGTTATGAAACCTGACAGTATGACTGTGAAGACTTTGTTCTCTAATAGTATTGTGAACGAATTACTTCAGATATCATCAAAAGCAGCCGTCTAGGAAGAATTTTTTCCTGGAATAATACATGTGGAAAAAGTCACCTAAAAGTTTTGAAAATGCGCTACTGAAATAAATATCACTTCCCAGATGTAAGTCTCAAAAAGACTGGTAACAGTTAATGCTTTTCCATATTTAAAAATAGATTCAAACCAGGGGTTATCATTTTCTGCGTGGTCAGGTGTTCTTTAATATGATATTTCCATTTTGAATACAAACATCACTTCCGCTCAATGTGGCTTCGAGCCGTATATGGCAGTAAGAGATAAGGGGCGACATAATCGCATAAATTTCTATTTACTTGCTTCTTCCGAGGGTAGAGTTAGACACAGGTCGGTTCTTAATGAGAAAAATCCAGCTCCCCGAAAAGAAGCACTCTAAAGTGGAACAAAAATTTAAATTGAGTCAGTCTAGAAAGATTTTTTGTTCATTGACGAGAACAGAGAGATGAAGTGAAGTGTTAGATCAGATACTATGCTTTAATCGGATGAGTTGATGAATTATTTATTAAAAATATTTAAATTATATCAGTTAAAACATAACGTTTGTAAAAATGGAAGAAAAAATATCGGTAAATATTGAAAGCGGGAGAGAACTCTGTACACCAAACTTCAAAGCGTGTAAAACGTGTATCTACCTAGAACAGGGCTCGTCCTTGGATCAGAGAGAGAGAGAGAGAGAGAGGGGGGTACAGTTCTGTTCAGTCCTGGGGGGGGGAGCAATTACCTCCCTTTTCAGGACTGTGGCTTCGTTTATCGCCTGTCGCCTGGAGGCGCCCCTACCGAGTAATGCCGACGAGTCCGACTACGGTAAATTTTGCACTTGTCATAAGTTGCCCCTTTTTTGGAGGAGCTGGACAACCCCCTCACATACGCACACACATGTTAAACTGACTTCATGTTTAACGTTGCTAAAGTGGGAGGCCGGTAAACAAACCTGTGTATATATTAGGAAATCCTTGTAGAGAGTATAGGTGTATCCCAAACGTCGTTTTTTGTTGCCCTTGGTTTGCGAGCGCTCCCCCTCTCTTCCATCATTCTCTTACTATTCGCTGTTCATCTGCCAACTCGAATATTCCCACGGCGTTTTGGTTTGGTGCCAAAGTCTGGCGGGTTTTGTACACAAGAAAAATATAAAGCGAATAAAACAGTAACACAGAAATAAAATCAGAATAGTCAAATGACGTCATACGACAATTACATTCAATGTCACGTTGTTACGTTTTTACTTTTGTTGTTTTTTTTTGCTTATGCATACGCGCGTTTGTTTGCAGTTTCTATTTTCCTTTTCTTTTTTGTATTGCTTTTCTTTTTTTCTTTTTCTAATCCCTTTCCTTTTGTTTTTCCCTTTCATTTTTTTCTTTCTTCTATTTACAACTTTGCTTTCTCCATTTCCGCTTCCTTTTCTTTTGCCTCTTCCTTTTCTGCTTTTCTTTTTTTCTCTTTTCTTTTGTTACCTTTTCCCTTTGCTTTCTCCTCTTCGCTTCCTTTTCTTTTTCTTTTTCTATTTCCTTTACTTTCTCTTTTCTTTTGTTTCCCTTTTATATTTTCTGTTTTTTTCCTTTCTTTCACATTTTCCTTTTCATTTTTCTCTTTTTTCGTCTTTTTTCTTATTTCCTTTTCTTTTTTTCCCTTTTCCATTCTTCTTTTCCTTTCCATTTTTCTTTTTTCTCCCGTTTTCTTTTAATTTTTCCTTTTCTTTTCGTTTTTCATTTTCTCTCATTTCGTTTTCTATTTCCTTTTCCCTTTTCCCTTTTTCCTTTTCCTTTTCTCTTTTCTCTTTTTTCTTTTTCTCTTAGCTTTAGTTTCCTTTCTTTCAATCTCTTTTAAAAACAATTCTATTTCTCATTCTCCTTTTCTTTTTGATTTTTAAGTGAGATTTTTATTGTGTTTTTTAGCCCATACATTTTCACCGAGTTGGGTTACCGGGTATTGTTGTGACTTGTTTCTTCTCGACCTTCAGGCACGGATCAAGGCGTAGTAACTGTTGTGTAATCAGCCAGAGGAGTAGAAACTCTCTCTACTGGGGCAATTGCTGTTTTTATCCCATGAAGAGTGAGTGCGCCTTTTATAGGAAATCCGCCCCCACCGCATTGAAAAATGGCCGTGTATCTAACATTACCCTTGGTGC
Organism: Sepiola atlantica; assembly: GCA_963556195.1. Taxonomy (NCBI): domain Eukaryota; kingdom Metazoa; phylum Mollusca; class Cephalopoda; order Sepiida; family Sepiolidae; genus Sepiola; species Sepiola atlantica. Next base: position 108,826,401 of record OY744522.1, read on the forward strand.
GGTTGCAAGACAATAGAGTCTCTGAAAGACAAAGTAAATAAATATGTTGCAAGCTGAGACGTTTTATTTTATATTATTTTCTTACAAAGTTATAGTAACATTGCTATCAACTATTTTTGAGACCAACTCACCGCTTATCTAATATATAAAGTATAGTCTGTCTCTTTCTCGATTTTTCTTTCTACAAAATAAATATTTGGTCGGGTTAGTACTTTTGATGGATCGTTGGTGCATGTTGCTAAAACAAATTCGATTTAATATTCTTAAACATAGGACGTAACTCTATATAATAATATTTTGAAATAGAAACGCATAGTGTGAAAGAAACTAAAATTTCAATTTCTTCATCGTATAGCTGTCTAAGTGGCCCTTGGTGCAAATACGTCGAGTAGAAGTCAAAGGTGACTTCAATCTGGGATTCGAATCCTGTGACGGGTTGTACAGTAATTTCTAACCGCACTGATGATATTTTGTTAAAATGAAACATACATGTATGCTTATTATAAATAATAATATATAGAGACGTGTGTGTTTTCTTCATCTAAATATTCTTGTTTTGTAGTTTCACCTGGATACACCTACAGAGAAACAGCTGAATACCCATTATCATTATAATACTAAAACTTTTACAATGATAATAATCGTATAGTTGTTTGATAAACTAAGGCAATAAATGGTAAGATGAAGGGGATATAAAGAGTAGTAGTGGCAACGTGAAAGGAATGAAGAAGTAAAAAGAGACAAAGAAGACAAAACGTAAGATGGAAGGAGGGGGGGTAAATAAAGTGAAATACAATCTATTAATAATGGAGTTTATGTATCTGTCTGTCTGTCTGTCTGAAGCCGAAACTCCAGTATGACTATTTTACTGAAACTAATCTTTTTGAAATTCTTTATATACTGTCACCAAAAGTAGTTCAGACACCAGATGGGTGTGGCCATTAACATAAGTCATTCATTTAAAACTTCAATTAAATTCATATTTACAAATATAAACTTATAACTGCTATTATCAAATTTACATAGGTATTTACAATATTTTCCGATAAGGTTATATAAATAAATATTATTCATACAATTAATTAAACCCATTTTCATCATAACCGGCGTGTTTTCTAAACCATTTCAATGCGAGTACTGTTAAAATTGCAAAGTCATTGGCTGTTTAATAAGTTATGTCCTCCCTCCCTCCGGTAATTAAATATGGCGATCTGATTAAGCAGCAAATTGGCTGTTTAATCAGGGGTGTCCCCTCTCCCTCCGGTAATTAAATATGGCGATCTGAAGCCAATTGGCTGTTTAATCAGGGGTGTCCTCCCTCCGGTAATTAAATATGGCGATCTGATTAAGCAGCAAATTGGCTGTTTAATCAGGGGTGTCCTCCCTCCCTCCGGTAATTAAATATGGCGATCTGATTAAGCAGCAAATTGGCTGTTTCATCAGGGGTGTCCCCCCTCCCTCCGGTAATTAAATATGGCGAGCTGATTAAGCAGCCAATTGGCTGTTTAATCAGGGGTGTCCTCCCTCCCTCCGGTAATTAAATATGGCGATCTGATTTAGCAGCCGATTGGCTGTTTAATAAGTTATGTCCTCACTCCCTCCGGTAATTAAATATGGCGATCTGATTAAGCAGCCAATTGGCTGTTTAATCAGGGGTGTCCTCCCTCCCTCCGGTAATTAAATATGGCGATCTGATTAAGCAGCCGATTGGCTGTTTAATCAGTGGTGTCCTCCATCCCTCCGGTAATTAAATATGGCGATCTGATTAAGCAGCCGATTGGCTGTTTAATCAGTGGTGTCCTCCCTCCCTCCGGTAATTAAATATGGCGATCTGAGTAAGCAGCCGATTGGCTGTTTAATCAGTGGTGCCCTCCCTCCCTCCGGTAATTAAATATGGCGATCTGATTAAGCACCCGATTGGCTGTTTAATCAGTGGTGTCCTCCCTCCGGTAATTAAATATGGTGATCTGAGTAAGCAGCCGATTGGCTGTTTAATCAGTGGTGCCCTCCCTCCCTCCGGTAATTAAATATGGCGATCTGATTAAGCAGCCGATTGGCAGTTTAATCAGTGGTGCCCTCCCTCCCTCCGGTAATTAAATATGGCGATCTGATTAAGCAGCCGATTGGCTGTTTAATCAGTGGTGTCCTCCCTCCCTCCGGTAATTAAATATGGCGATCTGATTAAGCAGCCGATTGGCTGTTTAATCAGTGGTGTCCTCCCTCCCTCCGGTAATTAAATATGGCGATCTGAGTAAGCAGCCGATTGGCTGTTTAATCAGTGGTGTCCTCCCTCCCTCCGGTAATTAAATATGGCGATCTGATTAAGCAGTGGACGTTAATGTGGCACGTTAAATATGTAAACAACAACGCTTGCAAACACCGTGCTCAGTTTTCCATTTTTAAAACCGTCCTAAGTTTGTTTATTCTTAGCCATCATGTGTTAAAACACAACTTTATTAAATAAAATTGTTTAATTAAAATAATAATTGATTTAAAAATTACTATATAAAAACGCGCGCGCGCACGCCCCGCCCCCCCCACACACACACACACAGTTCAGGTAAACTTTTTCTTTCCGAGAATTAAAATTTTTTTCGTGTTTACTGTATTTGATTTCTTAATACTTTCATATCGAATATTATCATTTTTTCACGACCTCAACAGAATTTATGATTCCATGTTTTATTTATTAAAAAAAAGATGTGATTTTTTTTTCTTTAATGTCTACAAAATAAACTAACACATTGTACTGGAAAACTATACAACTGATTGTAGAATCAAATTGTTTAATTAAAAAAAGGTCATTAAAAAAACACCCCCCCCACACTGTGTTCACTGTATTTGATTTTTTGGTGCTTTTTCATTTTAGGACCCACGCTAACTTTGACCCCGTCGTTACAGTTAGGGTTAGGTTTGCTTTTTTTCCTTTTTAATTAAAAATATTTACATGTATAGGGGGGGGGGGGAGGATAAAAAAATTGGGGGAAGGCGGTCAAAAAATTTTTTTTTCTCAACTAAAAAATATTTCTATGACTGGTAATATAAAAAAATTGAGGGGGGTACAAAAAAAATGTTTTCTTTCTATTTAAACTACAGGTCTTTCTATTTATGGGCGAGGGAACAACAAAATCGGGGTAGGGTCGAATTTTTTTTCCTTTATTTTCAACTAAAATATTCTTGGTCATAAACACAGAAAATCAATGTCTAACCACCACAGAAATATGACTGGGGCTCCATTGGCGTACGCGTGAGCCTTCATTTCTGATGCGGCAGCCTAGCAAAAATATGCGACCGGAGGGAGCATATATTTGCTAGTTCAAATAAAGAAGTAAATGCCAAAATCGGTCAACAGTCACCATGGCGACAAGAGTTATAGTTGGATGACTGAAATATTGTTTAATTTTGATAGTTTTATGGCTTTACTATTGAATAGTTATTGTTACGCACTACTTGTAAAATATGTATTTAAATGCCACCACAGTTGAATCTGTTTGTAAAATTGCATGAGTTTTATTTTAAAGAAAAGTTCTAAAAAGTTAGTAATTTTTAAATGTCTACTATTGATCGTAAAATAGTAAATTGTCCGAAAATTTAAATTGAAAAATGTCATTTAAGATGTAAATTCATAAAACGTATAATTAAAATTATTTATGTCAACAGACATAACGGTCCTTTTGATTAATATTTTTAAATAGATGTGTCAAAAAATTATAAAAGTTGACCTGCGTTAATTATTTAAACAAATGACGTTAATAGAAATTAAAGTAAAAGTAAAAAAATGAGAACGAGAGGATGACATAAATAAATCAATTACGTAGATAAAGAAGACAGGGAGACAATCAGAAAAAGAGGATTACGTAAATAAATAAAGGACGTAAATAAAGAAGAAAAGGGAGAGTAGAAAAGGAGAATAAAAATACAATATAAAATATAAATGACGTAAATAAAGACAAAACAATAAAGTAGAATAAGAGGATGAAGTAAATAAATAAATAACGTAAATAAAGAAGAAAAGAAAAAAGAGAATAAGATGATGGTGTAAATAAATAAATGACGTAAATAGAAAATAAAAGTTTTTAACAAGAATCAGAGGAGTATGTAAATAAATGAATGACGTAAATAAAGAAGAACATAAAAATGAGAAAACGAGAATAAAAGGATGATTTAAATAAACAAATGACGTAAATAAAAAAGAAAAGGAGAAGAGAAAGAATAAGAGGTTGACGCAAGTAAATAAATTGCATGAATAAAGAAGCAAACGAAAATTAGAATAGAAGTATAAGCGGATGACGTCAATAAATAAATGACGTAATTAAATAAGAAAATTAAAAACGAAAAAAGGAGAATAGAGGATGACTTAAATAAATAAATGAGGTAAATAAAGAAGAAAAGGGAAAGTATAACAGGAGAGTAAGAGGATGGCGTGAATAAATAAATAACCAAATACATATACTAATGTACAATGTACCAACGTTGACAGATTATTTATGAAATCTCGTTAAATTGAAAGCAGACGATAATTTTATTCTCTAACTTTCTAGATGTACTTTTAGAATATCTGTTTACATTTACGATCGGTTAAGGCCACTAAATTTATTTACGAATGTACAATGCACCAAAGTTTATCTAATGGGTCACCGGTCGTCCAGTTAATTGATAGATGATTATTGCTTCGTAAACAATAATTACTTTTGATGGCTGTCACGGCGGACTTTATTTGGTGATTCTAATCATTTCTTTCTGGCAACGAGACAAACAGGTGCGCGAGAAGAAAATACGCAAAACCGTGAACAGTAAGATGTAAGGAAAACCGCTTGTGTGAGTTTCTAACCAACAGATGACGTCACATAGGAAAACACCTCTGAAGTCGCAGTATTTCATTACATATGTAGTACTACTTTCTACAGGTAAAGAAGACGGTGCATGCTAGAGGAACAGCTCAGTAGTAAACAGGTGGCTTATGGGCTTTAGGAATTTGAGGATATTATATACAGAATCACACGAATAAAAGCTTTGCTGTGAGCAGAATCGAGATAGTTATGCCATAATCGACTCCGATTTGGAGAATCAGTTTTCTTAATTAAAAGTTTAAATATATTTAAGTGACTCAACAATTTATCTCGCGCTTTCTCTCTTTCACATTTCCTACACACAATCTATAGCCCGTTTATATATTAACAGCCTTAAAAACACACACTAATGTGACGTCATACGACTAGAGCGAAATAAATCGTTCGTTCTGGTTGGCTTGTAAAATATTTAGAGAAGAAAAGTTCAAATAAAAAGAAAAATAATATAACTTTAAATTGGAACTTTTTATTTCAATTTCATTAACAAGAAGTATTTATTTTGTTGGTATCCATTGCCAGTCAACAAATATTTTTTTTCATATTATGCTAGCTACATTTACCAGGGGTTGCTCGGGAGTCTTTTTAATTTCATTTTTGTTTCTCTCATTGAACTTGTCTTTTATTTTAAATTTTTTTAAGAAAATGTTATATTTTTAAAACGAAGGTTGGTCATTAAATTATTAATTGAACTAAATTGTATACGAGTATAACTTATTTCGAGAAAAAATCTGTTTTCTTGTCTGGGAAGATCGATCGATCGAAGCGGAAACAAAGAGGGAAAAACGTTTGCGGCTCGATATATTGATCGATTCGAACCGGATAAAGGCTCGAGTTCATTTGGGCAGACATTCTGACTTTAAACATATACCTTGTCCAAAAAGACTGTTTCGTTCGGAAATAATACAAGATGTAGCATTCGGATGATACGAAAAATAAAACTTGAGCAACAGCTTTACCTGGCTTAGTCCTAGTAGTGGTAATAAATTTAGCTGTTTGCTAATTTAGCGTTGCGAATTGTTTCTCAGCAGCTGTTGTTGGTATTAATAATTGGACCCCGCGTAGCATGGCAAAGTAGGCGAGAAACATGCACACGTATAGACACACTAGAGGTGTTCGCACAATCTTATTAATATAGCTACAACCGTTTGTTTTTTACAAGAAAATGTTTTGCTTGTATGTATTTGCTGTTTTGTTTTTTTTATATAAGAGGAAAACACTTCCGTCAATGTTATCTTATGTTTTGTTTTATTTAGAAACAATGAGTTACAAAATCTGTTGCCAGCTGAGACGTTTTATTTTATATTATGTTGTTGCAAAATTACTGTAACATTGCTCTCAACTATTTCGAGACCAACTCACCGCCTATCTTATATATAAAGTAACGTATGTCTCTTTCTCGATTTTTGTAATCGATAGCTTTCCTCCTACAAAATCAATATTTGGTCGGGTTAGTACTTTTGGTGAATCGTTGCTGCATGTTGTTAAAACCAATACAATATAAATCGATTTAATTGTTCCACAAAATACTTTGACCGAGTCGGAATTATTTTCAAATGGACGCTATCTTAAAAATAAGACGTAACTTTGTATTTATAAATGCAGATTTACTTTTTTCTCTTAAGAACAAAAAATTGTATTTATTTATTTTTTTAAACAGAAGAGTGCAAAAAGAACAAAATGCCCTTTTTTAGTCGTATATTTGTGTCAGTGGCCGTGTGTGCAAATACGTCGAATAGAAGTCGAAGGTGACTATAGTCCGGAGTTCGAATCCTGCGACTGGTGTTATTAAAATCTACTAAATGAAGCATAATTCGTTCTGTGTAGCTTGCAGGTAAATGTTATTTCTGGACCGGAATACTTTCAAATTGACAGGTTAAAAGTCTAAAATTTATTTTCGATGTTGGCATCATAACGAACGAATTACCACTTTCGAATATATAAATGAATAAGAGTTGAATTTTAATGCAAGACGAGAATGACCTCGAATCGACAGTTTATAGGCTTAAGAATCAGTTTTGATAATCGTATAGCAACATAATTTTATAATCTTGTAATTTAGGTTATAATAATTAATAACTCGTGAACAAAATGGATGAACTTTCAACAGAAACGTTTAACAGATTTATTAAAACTGAACACAGAATGAAATAATGAATTAATTGGCCGCGGTACGCGATTTGATATTTATAGTCTAAATTCGTGGTCTGTGTTTACTTTTCTCTCCAGGCATCTCTGGCTTTCCCAAGGGCGATAACTCCGAAATGGTTCAAAGGGGCGTAACTCGTTTTCGTTAGTTGTCCTAATATCTCCCCGTTTTAGTCTTTAACTGTATCGAGCGCACCTGAGGTCAACTTGTAGGTGCTTGATTCCAGTGCGACTGCGCTTTGGCCAACTCCTGTGAGGTCTTTGACAATTCTCACTTGTACTTGTCTGCATGGGAGGTGATGGAGATGGCAGTTCAAATGTGTCCATTAACAAATCAAGCGGAATGGTTGTTCTGTTGTCCACTAAGTTGTCTACAGAGTATCTGAGACGTAACTGGTTTTTGTGCCGTGCCCAGAATTGACTTCCGACTTGAACATCATACAGGAATTGTCCATTTATGTTGCGGATGATGCCTGGTACCCAGTTTGGCCGGCCAGGTCTCTAATTCCGAGCAAACACTGATGTGCCAACTGAAAATGCTTTTGTTTTGTTAGGGCTTGGTTGTTGCCTTAGTGGCTGGGGACGTAACGCGTCCAGTGTGGTACGGAGTTTTCGTCCCATGAGTGCCTCTCCTGGTGATAGACCATTATTCACTGCTCCATTTGGTTTTATTCTATATGAAAGGAGGAAAGCATGTAGTATCTCCTCTGTTGTTCCCTCCTCTCTTTCTTTTAGTAGTGCCCTTTTGAATGTGTCTACAAATCTTTCGGCTGTCCGTTGGATTGAGGATGATACGGTGGCGACCGAACGTGTGTTATGCAACACGATTTGCAAAATAGTTGGAATGACTCAGACGTAACTTGTGTTCCGTTGTCTGAGACTAAAGTCTCGGGTAAGCCGTGTTGACTACATAGGCGCCTAAGTACTGTTATTGTAGACTGAGTGTCAGTCTGTTTCATTGGAAAAACTTCTGGCCATTTGGAATGGGTATCAACAACCACCAGAACACTAAGGCCATTAATATGGCTAGCAAAGTCTATGTGTATTCTGAACCATGGTCGCTCTGGGTATGTCCAGCGGGAATCAACAATCTGAGGTGGATTCTTCTGCGCTTCCATACACTGGATACAACGTTTAACAGTATGCTCAATGTCTGTGTCTATGTTAGGCCAATAGACCACGCTGCGGGCTAGTGATTTCATTCGGTTAATGCCTGGATGGCCCGAATGTAGTTGCTTAAGGACTGCTTGTCTGAGTTTAGTAGGAATAGCAAACCGATCTGCAAACATCAAACAACCATCAATGACAGAAAGAGAGCCAATGCACTGTTTGAACTGTTGGAGGTCTCCCGTGAGGTTAGGAGGCCATGTATGTTGAAGAAATCTGCACACTTTTTGTATCGTTAAATCTTGTTGTGATTCTCGCTTTATATCATTCCTTGTCACTGGAATTGTCCGGATGCAGTCTGTGAGCGTGCGTTGAAAATCGTCCTCGATGTTGATGGCAGCGATGACAGTGTCGTCATCTGTAACTGATTGTGCAGTAATGAGTCCTGACAAGGCATCAGCTTGGGCGAATTCTGTTGTCCGGCGGTACTGTATAGCGAAATCGTAGAATGATTTCCCACCGTTGTAATCGGCTGGCTGAATATACCGGAATACCTTTTTTTGAGCCAAATATTGACAGTAGTGGCTTATGGTTTGTCAGAAGTGTAAAGTGACGTCCGAACAACATCTTATGGAATTTCTTCACAACAAAAATCAGTGCCAGTGCTTCTTTTTCCACTTGACTGTAATTGCGTTCAGCGGGTGTCAGGGATCTGGCTGCATGCATGATTGCTTCTCAGTTCCATCTGTGAATATATGTGAGATTACAGCTCCAACACCATGAGTTGATGTATCTGCTGCTACCACAATTTTCTTATTTGGATCAAAATGTGTGAGCAGTAGGTCCGAGTTAATGAGTGCTTTGATTTTGTCAAATGATTTTTGACAGTCCTCGGGCCGAAGCATTTTGTGTCTTTTATCAACAGTTTGTTGAGCGGTGGTTTGATATTATGGAGTGATGGCAAGAAACTACCGTAGTAGCTCACCAGTCCCAGAAATGCGCGTAGACCGCTAACGTCCGTTGAGGGTGGCATGTGTTGAATGGCTGCCACATTAGCAGGATCTGGACGACGACCCTGACAATCAAACATGAATCCCAAGTATTTAATGGCGGTAAATAAAAATAACACTTTTCAGGTCGGAGATGGAGACCAAAGTCTCCGATGCGGGTTAGGACCTTGCTGATCCGTTTTGTCAACTCTTGGTTGGATTGCCCAACAACAATAATGTCATCCAAGTATGCAGCTGTACCTTCCATGCCAGTGAGCATTGTGTCACTAATCTGTTAAAATATGGCAGGGGTTGTGTTTACCCCAAAAGGTAAAGGAGTGAATTGGAATAATCCACGATGTGTGTTTATAGTAAGCAGCTCCCTGGAGGTTTCTGCCACTTCGACTTGCAAATAAGCCTCTGTGAGGACCAATTTTGCAAAGCAGGTGCCACCATTAAGTACGGTAGAGGGATCATCAGGGATTGGCAATGGGTATTGATGATCCTCTAGTGCTCCGTTGAGCCCCGTTGAAAAATCAGCACACAACCGAATTGAACCATCGGCTTTCTTTACAACCACGATGGGTGCTGCCCACCGTGAATATGTTACTGGTATGATGACCTTCATTTCCTCAAGTCGTTTTAGTTCTTGGTCCACCAGTGGCAATGCAGCGTATGGCACTGGGCGTTTTGGTCGAAAAACAGGCTTAACAGATGGTTTCAGGAACAGTGTTGCCTCTGCCTGAGTGAAACGTCCCAATTTTTTTGTGAAGGCTGGAGAAAATTGTTTCATGATGTATTTGGTCTGGTCGATAATGCTTCTCTGAGGTGACGATCTGGACACCACCTCACATATCTGGTTGAGTGGAATGTCGAGAAGACCTAGTAACTCGATAAAATCAAGTCCCAGCAAATTATGGCAGTAATTTGCTATGTATACGGTACCTGACACCGTTTTTTCTTTCATTTTGATGGTAGCGGGTAATTGATCCGTGATGTAAACACAATCTCCAGAAGCACTCTGTGCTACCTGACTTGTTGGTGTCAATGAAAGCTGGCCTATGGCTTCCCATAGTTTTTGTGATATAATAGTTATATCTGATGCTGTATCGATTTGCAGTTGAATAGGATGGCCATTCAATTGTACTGCAACATATTTTCGTTTGGATTTTTGTTTTAAGAGAAAAGTTGCTATCAGACGGTGTGTTTTTGTTCTGTGCTACTGTCGTTGCCTGTTATGTGAGGTTTGCCTATTATGGGTTCGTTTTCGTCCTGATGGGGTGCAAAATCCCTCTTTATGTCCGAGTTTGTTGCAGCTGCGACAGCGGTGTGTCTTGAAGGTGCAGTTCCGTACAAAATCGCAGTTGCCACAATTCCAACAAGCTGTTGGGGGTTGGACAGATTTTGAAGTCGGTGAGGTGGGCGACGTTGTATTTGGACTGTGTTTATCATAGATGCTAATGCTTGTTGTACCATAGTTTAATCATGTTTTAGATTCACTAGACGCTGGTATTCCACGGCAACTTGTTGCAATGTTATGTCTGGATTTTGTTTTATTTTTGACAAAATCCGTGTGCAAATATCTGCCTCCTGCGCCGATCTCAAACCACATACAAAAATCAAACATTTGAACTGAGCGTCTGTGATGGAAGAGATTTGAAAACGTTCACATTCTTTGTTTACAAGGCCTGCATGCGTTGAAAAATCGGTTGAGGAAGAGTTCGTTATGCTAAGGCAATTGAACCGCATATTGAATAATGAAATATGCTCACCGAAAATCTAAGTGAGGATTTTTACTGTGCTGCCGAAACTGCAGTCACGGGAATGTTTTGGTGATATGTAATTTACATACCGATCATGATCCGACGTCCCAAGCTTCCGTAGCAGAAGTCTTACGTTTCAGTCGTCAGTTTGATCCTTGAAATCCACTTGAAAAATGTCCTCGAAACGAGCAAACCATGTTTCGAACGTGGAATTTGCCAATTGGTCGTAATGAAATTCCGTTATTGTTTTTGAAATGGAATCTGTAGACGTCCTAAGATTTGTTTCTGAAATCGACGATGTAGGTGTGGAAAATCTCTCTGAAAATAATTCCATCAAACGTAACTGTTGTTGTAGTAATTGCTGGATTGTACATTCCATTTTTTTTTTTGGAAAAATGTAAATTGATCTTATCTAATCCTCCGTCGCCACTTTTATAACCTTATAATTTAGGTTATAATAATTTATAACTCGTGAACAAAATGGATGAACTTTCAACAGAAACATTTAACAGATTTATTAAAACTGAACACAGAATGAAATAATGAGTTAATTGGCCGCGGTACGCGATTTGATATTTAAAGTCTAAATCGCTGGTCTGTGTTTACTTTCTCTCCAGGCATCTCTTGCTTTCCCAAGGGCGATAACTCCGAAATGGTTAAAGGGGGCGTAACTCGTTTTCGTTAGTTGTCCTAACACATAACAATCAAATGTCCACGTACCAATATAACAGACTTTGTGTTATTTAACTATGTACATTTTTTGGTTTGTTTTTATCCATTTTTCTTCATTAGATTAAAACATTTATTGATATTAATTAATTTTATCAATATCTAATTTTTTGTTTTGGCCAGAAGAGCATAAAAATTGAACTCTCATTTGCAACATGGTGTTTGGTATGTAAGTAACTTCGAAATAACATATTCACCCTTAAATATAGAGAACTAAATAATATATAATAAAAATTATTTTCATATAAAACCTACTTTGCATATGTCTTAAACGGAGAAACACTACACTTTTTAGGAATAAATGAGGAGATTAGATACAATCAGATTTATATGAACCAATGAGGAATAATAAGTTAACGGGATGAATGACACTTAAGTTAACGACTGCTGCTTATATCATTATATCATTAAAAAATAATGTAATTAGTTTTTGTGAAGGACACCTTTTCAAATACTCTTATGATCGATAACTATTTGTTAGGCATGATTATGTTAATCTTTCTTTTAAATAAATGAAAATGTTTATCATAGAAATCAGTCCGACGGTTCCCCTATTGTATTAAATAAAAATATACATAGTCTACTTAAGAGGTCGAAATTCCGTACAGATCCTCGAGTTCGGCATAAAGATTGCCGAGTTTGATAGGACGCATCTGTAGAACGTAGAAGGTTGCATCGGCTGGAATCTTGTGAGTATAACATCACAGATAAGGACAGTAGTCCGAATAATCCAAATAATACATATTAAACCTTCAACCCTTTTATTTGGTGTTGTACAACAGGAGAAACCTAATAATACACACATACACCTACGTCTTACGAAGCAACTTATTAAAGCATGTCTTTTGACATAAGTAAAATAGACACACACGCATACATACACACATGTGTTACGATTAAAAGTAGCAATTCAAATATTTTTTAATTAATCAAGTTGTATATTAAAACAGTAGATATTGACTTATGAACAAAACGTCATCGATATATATATATATATATATATATATATATATATATATATATATATATATATATATATATATATATATTGTTGGTGATTTTATTATTCCATTAATTGCGACAAAATATATGCTGTTTCATTAGCGCCCGCAGTGAGCGCCAACTCTTCAAGCGACAATGGAATCAAAAAGATTTTGATTCCATTCTCGCTTGAAGAGTTGGCGCTCACTGCGGGCGCTAATGAAACAGCATATATTTTGTCGCAATTAATGGAATAATAAAATCACCAACAAAAAATATATTTTGCTCTGAATTTTCATTGAGCACTCTCATAAACCCGGTTTCAACTTCCTTCGGATATATACCCCTTGGATATTTGTAACAAGTTAATTATATATATATATATATATATATATATATATATATATATATATGGGGGGGGGTATGTATATATGTATGTATGTACACTAGAAGAATACCTGTCACAGGAAGGGTAAAATAAACCTACCAAAGAGAACAGTTTTTTTTATCCCCTTACGAAGATTAAAATCAAAATATAATGATACTAAAAGTCTAACATGTTAGCTTTAAAATTCTAGCGAATCCTTATCTATTAAACCCTCGAAAGTTTTATAAACTTTTCACCTATAATAAGTTTATAAATAGAAATTAAATCAACATTACGATAACAAAAATAATTTTGTTCTTTACATTATTCATTGTGATTGCAGGAGGAGATAACCAATGTTTTTCTAGTTTTTTTTTCTTGTGCACTCAAATTACGTTTGAAAAACACACACTATTTTCTCATAATAGATACGCTATTTTTAAGCTATGCTCTTCTTTCTTGTTCGTCTTTTAATAATAACCCAATGTTTTGTAAAATTAGATTATCTTTGCCTGCCTTTGAAATTATATTTTTAGATACATTTTCTGTTTGCGTTGGCTGTGTTTAGATTTTAACAAGTAAATCCTGTGTCCGCCCCTGCCCCTCTATGATCAGCTCCACTTGAATTTCACAGTAATGACGTCAGCAATTATCGTGAGGATATTTCTTGGAAAGGCAACCGAACTCTTTCAAGACCTCTTCTGAGAACTTCGTATATTACTACATGTCTTGGAAACTTACTGGCACTACGAAGAGAGATACAAAATAAAACTCATGTTAGATTATATAAATATAATTATATATATATACAGGTAACTCTTTTAATTGGAACAGGTTACGTTCTCTACTTCTGCCCCAATAAATAGGGTTGGTCCAATTAAATGTAGTTTTTCCTTGTTTTTTTTATATTATAAACAGTAGACTTTGCGAGGTGTAATGACTTTGCTATTTCGAGTAAACCGATTCCTTCATCTATTTTCTTAACCATCTCTAAAGACTTGGCAACACTGATGTGGTTGTAAACATTCCTGCGATTTGATATCTGATTACTAGTTGACGCCATTTTGATTTATTAGGGATTGTTAAGAAACACAAATATAGACAACGAAAAGGATCATAAAAATATCACGTCTTTTCTCTTATATCTGCTCAACATGAAACGATGTTGCCATATCTGTAAAATCAAAACAATAAGTGTGTAGTTAGTGTTTAATAATATTATTGGAAATGAAAACAATTTAACAAAAACTCATTAATCCGGCAACTTTTACATGTATATATTTTCTATATAATTTACTTTTTAAATCCTACTTGTCGCTTTATACCTGCAAATGTATATTAAAAAGAAATCAATTATTAGATACTATTGTAATTTAATTATTCATATGTATTTGGAAATGATTTAATATAGTTTTTAGTAGGTGTACCAAATCAGAATATATATCCCAATTATGAAGTGTGGTATCAAAATATGTTTTCCAATTGCAAACTGTTCTGCCCCCCCCCCAAGTAAATTTGATCCAAGAATATGCTTGAAGTTTTCCAAGGACTTTTTAATATTAACGTCAATCTAATTAGTGTACGTTTTGATGCCATCCATAACGACGGCACCACGCTCTCAAACGAGTTGATGACTCAAATTAACCTTGTGACCCAACAACCTCCCAGTTCCTTAATAATATGTAGCAAACACATGCTTATTGCGTATTGCCCATTAAAGAAACTGTGGAAATCTTTTTTTTTGGGGGGGGGTGTAACATTTGATAAAGAAGTTGAAAAGAACCCTGTAAGTAATTTAGGTGATTAAAATAGGATTTTTGCATGTTTTTAATCAAACCAAAAAGAATTCTCTATGTTTAGGGTGCTCCCTCCCTTATGATTGTAAGTAGTGGGGTATTTGTAAAAAGAAAAACGGCTGTCACCCCCAAAAGTAAATGTGATCCAAGTATATGCGTGAATCTTTCCATGGTCAGTGAACTTGAATTTTCAATGAAAAGTCTGTCTAATTGGCGCAATTTTTTATGCCATTCATAACGACGGCACCACGCTGTAGAAAATGAGTTGGTGACCAAAATTAACCCCGTGACCCAACAACCCCTGAGTTCCATGGTAAGCAAATAATTATTTCGTATTGCCCATTAAAGAAAATGTGGACATTTGGGGGGGGGGGAGGTCAAGTTAGATATATATATATAAAAACAAAAACAAGTTTTTCTTTTTGCGAGTAAAAGAAAAAAAACTTTGAGTTTTCGTACCAAAAAATGTATTATAAGATTTTTTTTTAGTTGAACAATGAAACATGCATTTTTTTATTAAATAATAATATGTCTATAATTAGTATTATATTATGTTTATATGTAATGTTCAATAAGTTGGAAGCGTAAGTTAACCCCGTGACGCAAATTTTGAATAAGTCATTCTTAATTTCGAATGTGCAAAGAAATAAAAAGGTAGAAATCGTTTTAAGTTTGTTTTTGTTTGTTTTTTGTTCGAGTTAAATTTTTTATAAAATCATTACAATAAGCGCGTACGAAATTTTATTTAAAAAATAGTTTGTTAATGTTGACGAATGAAACATGTATTAGTTGGTTTAAATAAAGATATTACTATGTAACGTGTATTTTTAATGTGATAAAATTAAAAAGCGTACTTACTACGCGTGGAAGTGTGTTTGTGGTATTTTGTATTACAGCGCGTAATGTGTTTGTTTTAACCTAATTCGTTATTCCATAACGTATAGATTTAATGTGTTCGGAATAATGGAATGACATTCTCGTAATCTGTTATAGGCGGTGTTTTCTGTTTAACAATTCCAAATGAAATAAAAGTCTAGCGGTGTTTTGTGTGGCCGGTAGCGTAGATAATTTTCAGTGAGTAAGTATAGTGGACACTGGCTATGTGGATGTTGTATTTGAGAGAGTAAGTGATCTAGGAATAAATATAGTAATTACTATATGTTGAAGAAACTGTGCGAAAGTTGCTGCAAACATGCTTGAGTGAATACAAGTATTGCAGTCGGTATTTTACTAGTGTATGATGCATGTGGTTATTTTCTTACTCTGGTCGACGGCACAAAGGAAAAACTAGTCCACTTTATATATAGAGAGATTAAAACAATTTAAAGAAAATTTATTAATCCAGCAATTATTACACGTAGATGTGTTCTATGTAATTGACTTTAAAAATCCTACTCGTCGCTTTGTACATACAAATTTATATTAAAATGAAATCAATCATTAGATACTATTGTAATTTAATGGTTTGATACAGTTTACGGTAGATGTACCAATTCGAAATATATGTCCCAATTATGAAGTGTGGTATCAAAAATGTGTCCCAATTGCAAATTGTTTCTATTAGGGTTGTACCAAGTAAGAGGTGGACATACACACACACAACACACACACATACAGGGTTAATATAAAGAATATATATTTTAAAGTACATATCCCTTAGTATATCATCCAAATTGTGTCAGATTGCAAGCTCAATGAAGTTATGTTAGAAGGCTTCAGAGCATATAAATGTATTGCTGTCTGTAAACTCAAAGATGGCGGCTTGAAGATCGGCATACGCTGTATCCGGTGTACTAGGGGAATTGCTCTGACTATTTTCATTCATATGAGTTTGGCATTGTTTTGCCTTGTAGTTCTGTTGTCTTTCTTTCTTTTGGGTTTTCTTCCATTTTGCCTTTGGCGACGGTGCTTGTTTTAGCTTATTAGTAGTAAATAAAGGTACCTGATGAGCTGCCCGAGAAAAATGAAGACTATATTTTGTGCTTACGGGTAAGTAAACTGTTGTATGACGAAAAAATCTAAGCATTCGCCAAAAATAAAAATAAATTTTGAAAATTATGATTGTGGACTAACGCCTTTTCTTTTACTTCTTTTCCTTGGCTATAGTAATGAAACATGTAACTCGTTGGGTCACAACCTCTACCACTATTTTTTCTACTTTAATTTCATTCTAAAATTCATAAACTGTTACGTATCTGTTAAGACAATCTTTCTTGTAAAACTAAAAATAATATATTATTTTACTTCTGTATAATATTATTATTATTATTATTATTATTATTATGATTATTATGATCATTATTATTATTGTTGTTGTTGTTATTATTATATCATTATTATTATTAACTAGAAATATCCTTTTTATTATAATATAGAATTAAAGTTACTTATTATTGTGCCATCTAATTTACATACGTTTTTGAATCGTGTATAGAAACACGTATGTAAATTAGATTGCCACACTTTGTCTAAATGCTCATAGAAATATCAGAGAGAGGTGTAATCAACATAAAGTGAAAGGAGAAGAAGAAAATAAATAGAAAGCTAAGCGAGACATGCGGAAATTGTTCACTTAATTATTATTTACGGCTACTTAAAACAATTTAAAGAAAACATTTTTTAAACATAACTCAATGCTATTACTAAGGTATATTTTAGCACTTATTTGTGTTATTAAAATATATACGAAAAAAGCATTAGGAAAACAATCGTTGACCCAATCACATCTAGTACACTACTACTACTTATACTATTATTATTATTATTACTACTACTACTACTACTACTACTTCTAATAATGATAATTATTATATTATTATTTTTTTTATTATTATAATAATCTGCCTCCCAACTATGTGGAAAATCCTAACGGTACAACTGAGAAAACAGATCCACCACTCCATTAATAGCTGTAAACTACTCGTCGAGAAACAGAAAGTATGTCGGAAAATAAAGAAGAACCCCATGACTTGTTATATATATATATCAAAAGATCCTAGCCATGGAATAGATTGACTTCAATAAAGCCTATGATAGATTCCCCCAAGCATGGATTATTGAATGTCTATGTATGTACAAAATATCGGAAAATATCATCGATGTTATAAAGAAAGCAATTGAAACATTGAAACATTGAAACTTGAACTAATAGCTTAAGGGCAATACCTAACTGAGATAAGAATATATAGCTGTGCTATAAAATCTACTGTTTGTCATAGCCACGATGCCACTCAATCATATTACCCGGGAAATGTAATGCGGGATACAAGTTCGCAGACACAGAAGAAAGAATAAACCACCTCATGTATATGGATGATCTGAAGTTATTTGCAAAAAGGAAAAAGGAACTAGAAATGCTGATAAACCTAAGCAAAATCTTCAACCAGGACATCCGAATGGAAATGTGTGCACTGCTAGAGATGAAAAGAGGAAAACTTGAGACAACAGTAGGCATGTAACTACCCAACCCAGACGAAATGAAGGCACTTGGCAAAAATGATACGTATAAATATCTGGGAGTTTTGGAAGCAAGCATCACCAAATCAAAAGAAATGAAAGAGAAGATTGAAAAATAATACCTAAAAAAACTCTTAGAATCTAAATTATATATCAGTAATCTGATGAAAAGAATTCATAACTGGGCAGTGTCACTAGTGAGATATGCTGTACCCTTCATAGCTTAGACACTGAACAATGCTACTGACCGTCTCTACGTGAAATGGAGAGAATGTGTTGAAGACTGAGTGGATAACACAAAAAACATGAACTCGAAAAATACATACCCAGAACACAAAAAGACTTGTCCTCGCAGCAAAAGGCACCGCTAAAATGAACAATACAGAGAGCGACGAAACTAGGAACAAAAAGCGAGAGGGGGAAAATGGGAAGAGAAGCAGCTGCATGACCAGTTCATAAGACTGGCCAGAGAAGAGACTCATGTAAACACCTGGACATGGCTACGGAAAAGATACATACACAGAGAAACATTATCCCTTTGCTGACAGCCGCACAGAACAACGCAATCTGAACTAAATATATCAATACAAAAATAAACAGAACCCAGGAAAACAAGAAATGAAGACTCCGTGGAGAAGGGAACAAAACAATAAACCACATAAGAATTGCATGAAGCAAAAAGAATATGAAACAGACACGACTGCGTAAGTAAGGCAGTCCACTGGGAACTATGCAAACGTCTGCATTTTAGAATATGCAGAGAAATGGAACAATCACAAACCGAAGAGAATATTGGAAAACGAAAACCACAGAATCATCAGCAGGCACAAACAGACCCATGCATCCCAGCAAAGAGACCGGATGTGATAATAGTCAATAAGAAGAAAATACCTGCCAAATTGTAAATGTAGCCGTCTCAGCAGGTCACAGAGTAAAAACCAAGGAGGCCGAAAAACGAAGCACATACACGGAACTCGCCATAGAACTGAAAAGAATATGGAAAATGAACAAAATCACTATAATACCAATAATTGTAGGAGCACTAGGAAAAGTCCTGAAAAAATGGAACCAGACTAGGAGAAATTGGAATTAACGGGAAGATTGAGACCATAAAATGAACGCCAATGATGAAAAGGAAAATCCTTAGATGCAGAAACCAACCTATAAAACCAACAAACGTTATGCAAACACACATAAATGGAAACGGGGGAAACAGAAAAACACATATACATTTTTTTCTGAAAGATTAAGGACGATAGAAAGACCGTGGAGGGAGAGTACCAACCATACCTCCACTGGACAATGCGAAAATACTGGATCCTTTGGAAGGCTTATTGTAAATCAAATTCCAGAGAAGTCCAATGGGCGTTGCTAGCGATAAATCGATAGTAAATGACTGTTGCGATGACGCAAAATAATTTGCAATGGTTATCGAAAGAGGTAAAGAGAGCTGGAAATCTTAGGAGACTTGTTTTCACTAAGAATCTAAATGATCACAACTTGTTATTGCCAGTAAGAAATCAGTGATAATGACTTTTGTTAAAACTCCTAGTGAGTAAATAATAATGATAATAATAATAATAATAATAATAATAATAATAATAATAATAATAATAATAATAATAATAATAATAATAATATGGACTACCTGAAGCTATTTGCAAAAAAAAAACAAAAAAACAAAAAGAACTTGGAAGAGCTGATAAACACAGCGAGAATCTTCAGCAAAGAAATTCAAATATAATCTGGAATTAAAAAGTGTGCACTACTATAAATGAAAAGGAAAAAGCTCGAGACAGCGGATGACATGGAACTCCATAACCATGAGGAGGTAAGGGCACTTAGCAAACATGATACACGGAAATATCTGGTAGTACTGGAAGTAAACGCCATCAAATCAAGATAAACGAAAGATAAGATTAGAAAAGAATACCCGAGGAGAACAAGAAAACTCTTAGAAACAAAGTTATTTAGTAGAAACTTAGTAAAATGACTAAACACCTAGGTAGTTTCTTTAGTAAGATATTCTGGACCATTCATAAGCTGGACAAAGGAAGAACTTAAGCAAATAGACCAGAAGACTAGGAAACCAATAAACATGCACAATGCACCAAACCCAAAGAATGATATTGACCAAATCTACGTAAAAGAGAAAGAAGAGATAAGAGGACTGATAAGTATACAAGACTGTGTGGATGACACAAAAAAGAAACTCTAAAATACATAACCCAGAACACGGAAATGCTGATCATTACAACAAGAAACCCTGAAAAGATGAACAATACATGAAGCATTCAAACGTAAAACAAAGAAACAAAAAAAGTGAGGAGATTCATAAGACTGACAAGAGAAGATACACATAGAAACACTTACACATGGCTACGAAAAGGTCACCTGAACAGAGTAATAGAATCGCTACCAAAAGCCGTACAGAACAACGTGATGAGAACAAACTATATCAAAGCTAAGATAGACTAAAAAAATAAAATAAATGTATACTCTGTAGACAAAGAGAGGAAAAAGTAAATTACATAATAAGTGAATGCAGCAAACTATACCCCAAAGAATACAAAACAGACATAACTGCGTGGGAATGGCAGTCCACTGGAACTACGCAGACCTCTTCACTTTTAACATGCAGACATATGGTACAAACACAAACTAGAGACAGTATTGGTGAATGAAAATCACAACAGGTACAGACAGGTACAGACACACTTATCCAAGCAAGGAAACCGGACGTGAATTATCACATATAGAAAAAAACATTACACAAGCCTAAGGGAAGCCTAAGGGAAGTGAAAACTGCTAGAAATCAATTAAACTGACCTCTTTATACCCCTCGATACAAAATGGTATAATCATACACACACGTATGTTATGACATCGGCCTTGAACATGTAGACAAGACTGTTCTGCAGAGTCAAAGAGGATGAATAGACCGAGGAGGGAAAGCATTGACTAAAACTTCACTGGAAGGGCGCAGAGTGTACTGCAACCTGTGAGACTCTTAGTGCCACTCAAATCCCAGAGAAGACCAACAATCGTGTCTAGCAACAAATCAATGATAAACGGCTGTTGCGATAACGAAAAGTGATTTGCATTGGTTTTCGAAAAGAAGTAGAGAGTGGTGGAAATTTGGCGAGACTTGTTGTCACTCAGACTCCAGGGAACACCACTGGTTATGGTCAGTGAGCAATAACTGATACTGACTTGTGTAAAAAAATTCTAACAAGTAAATAATACATGTGTGTGTGTGTGTGTTGCATGTGTATGTGTTTTTGACAGTATGTTGCAAATGAAATTATTTTAGTTTTCTCTGTTTACAAAACCGGTAAATTGGCGCTTCTATTGTTTGAACGAATATATTTCTTAGAAAAACCATACAACTTTTAAACTGAAGAGGTGTGACATACTATGTACTTAATGATAAATAGAATTTATTTCTCTCCGATTCATACGTCTGTCACGGTGGCCGCATTGATTAGAGCGTTGAATCTTGACAGTCAATGGTGACTGGGGTCCAGGCTTCGTGTCATGCGACTAACGGAACAATTGTATATAGCCACACTGATGTTTCTCGGTGAAGATAAAACAATAAGTATGATGATATTAAAATAACATTTGTTAAAAAAATAATTAATTATTTAGTTCCCTTAAAGGGCTAGCACATTAAATAGAAATATCAAAAACTTTCTATCTTAGGTAAATGAAACATTGTTTGAGATTTAGAATACCTCATCCAGATTAAGAAAGGTCTGATGCTTCAACTCCACTACTAGGTTGTCAGAATGATGCCTAGGCGAACCTTTGCTGGTATAACAACTCAAAACAGTTTATTGACATAGACAACAAAATGTTGATCTCCGATGTCACTGTCCCAACTAATGTCTTAATTAAAACCTTTTAAGACTCGTTGGTCATTATTTTTGCAAACTCGTCGACAATCGCTTTTACTTGTTTCAGTAAGCATATCATTGTGCATAAACAGATTTCTGTCATTTGGGGAGGGAGTCGATCCTTATAATAACGGATGTCACTACCTTTATGGGTTCACTGCCCTCTTCCTAGAATTGTAGCTTACATTAATTGACCGATTTGAGATGTTTGTTCGGTTAATTTTCGGCCCTCGATCCGCCACTCCGATCCTGTGCACCAGAGTTAGTCACGCATCTTCTCTTTCTCCAACTATTTACGCATCTAAGGATGAATCAGAAAGGAAACTAACCTCGAGACAGTCACAATCGACAGTTAGAGACGGTTATGTACCAGCGTGAGCTGGGAGACTAGGGACTTGTGTAATGTGGGGCGGGAAAGATTTTTTTAAAGCGTCGAGAGGAAGCTATAAAACAAAAATTCAAGGTTACATTCCAGAAGTAAAGGACACCGGTAATTGCCCAGGGAAATAGAGAAAGAGAGATAGAGAGAGAGGCTGGAGAAGCCATTGCTGTGGGACAAACTGCGTTAAGTTCACTTCACTTGTTGGGCTTCCTTTTCTGCAATCGCCAATGTCCACACAAATCGATGTTAATTATCCAGTCAAAAGGCTTCGACACTCTTTTCCACCCCGGTTTTTTACCCTCCTCCCTCCCCTGGCGGAACGCCGTGTTTGGGCTTTGCGCGAGTTCTGGATTGTTCACTTATTTATTAATTTGTTTGCAAGCGAAGAACTTAATCGCGGCGGGAAAACGCCGGAAATGGGTCAGCGGTTTGTCTCCCTTTGTATTGCCGATCATGAGCGATGAATGTTAAACGGGAAATATGGCGGATAGAAAAATGAAGGAGATAAAGAAAGGTAGTGTGGACAGAAGAAAAAGAAGAAGAATAAGAATCGGTCAAAAGAGTGAGGTAAATGAAAAATAAAACGGATGAAGAAAATAGAAAGTAATAACATGCAGAAAAACGAGCAAAGATATGAAGAAAGAGGATAAAGCATGATAATGAAGATAAATAATGAATAAAAGAGAAAATAAGGAAGAATAAAAAGAATTAGTAAAAGAAAGAAAAACGGTAGAAGATGTGGAAGAAGAAAAACAGGAGAAAAAGCAGAAGGTAAAAGAAAGAAAGAAAGAAAGAAGAATGGCAAATAATATGAATCGAAGAACCAGGAGAAAGAGAAAAAGAAAAGAAATAAAATAACGGAAAGCAAAAAGAAGAAAAATAAATTCAGAAAATAAAGAAGAATAAGTAAAAGAAGAAGACGAAGAAGAAGAAGAAGGGGGAGAAGAAAATTTAGTGATGAATAAGATGAAGAACAAAAGAGGGGGAAAGGAACAATGAGAAAAAGAATTAGTTAAAGAAAGAAAACGTTCGAAGATGTGGACAAAGAAAAACAGGAGGAAAACGATTAGAAGGAAAACGAACGAAAGAGAGAAAGAAAAAGAATGGAAGACTTAGAAGCGGAGTAGAAAAATAAATTTAGAAGAAAAAGAAGAAATCAGAGAAGAAGAAGAAGAAGAAGAAGAAGAAGGCTAATAAATGAAGAAAAGAGAAATTATACAATGAAGCATACTACAAAGTGATGAATAAAAGTGATAACGCAAAGGAGGAAGATGATCCAGAATAAAATTGGAGAAAAATAAAAACGTAAAAAAGAATTACTAAAAGAAGGAAAACAGTAGAAAATGTGGAAGAAGAAAAGAAAAAAGAGAAAAAGAAGTAGAAAGGAAAAAAAAGGAAAGAAGAATGGGAAATACTACGAACAGAAGAATTAAGAGGAAGAGAAGTAGAAAAAAGAAAATAACAGAAAGCAGAGAAGAAAAATACATTTCAAAGACAAAAAGTGAAAAGAAGAATGAGAGAAGAAAGAACATGGAAGAAACTGATGAAGATAAAAGGAGAAACATATGGAAGAAAAACAAGCTGAAAAGATAGATAAAAAGAAAGTGACGATAACAAGTAGAAGAATTAGACCGCATCAAAGAAAAGAACAGAAAGTCGAAAAAAGGAACAGATACATGAGGAGACAAAGAAGGAGAAAGAAAAACGAGTAAAAACGAGTAAAACAAGAAAGAAAACGAAATACATGTTCGAAACGGAATAAAAAAAAAGAAGCACGAAGGAGCAGGAGGAAGAGAAAGAAAAAATGGCGAACAGTGGGAACACTCTTCTAAAACGCCTGCACAAAGAAGAAATAAATATCAGAAAGGAAAATAAGTTGCGTCAAAAGAAAACGAGATTTGGGGCGAGAAGAAAGCTGACGAATTAACTGGAATCAATCGCCTTTAAGAATTGCATTAAGGGTGCGAATGCACTTGGCATTTCTGAAATCAAATCAATAAGAATTACAGGCCACCATTTCGTCGTCTTTAAACACGTAAGTGAGTGTCTTCCGTGACTGGACGAATGAAACCTTTCCGAAATGAGTAAGGTTCCGATAGAATGCTGGAAAGAAGAAATAAATGGCGGTGCGTGCTTAACATAACGGATACCGTCGTGGCTATCGAATTTACTGTGGTCATTTATGCACCGCTGGGAATCAAGGGAGGTGCGAGAGCGCTCTATCCATTAATAGACTTCAAAAACAGCCTCTGCTAGAAATCTCATTTCTTTGATCAATCATATTTCAGAATACTAGTCAAAGCAACCCAGAGATCCAGAAAGTTCAGGCATGATGTGGTGTTATCCGTGTATACGTACGTACGTGTGTGCCACCCTGTATCTAATCAACTATTTGATGGATTCAGCTAACTTTTGGCAGAGATAGAGGTTATAGAGTCTAGTTGATGGCATTTTAATTTCAGTTTACCATATACCTTAATTTTCCAGAAATTTCCAAAATACCTTAAAAATGACCATTGTATTGAGGCATAGCCTTTACAAAAGTAGTGACATTCCATGATAAATGCAAGTATACTGAAATCATATGCCCTTAATAGGGTTCAGATGAAAATTTATATACACTAAATCTACAGAAGCAAGAAAATTCCCAAATTTTTACACTTTTATTGTCATTAAGGGTATGCGAGCGCAACAGGGCTATGTATTTTACTGGTAGGCATTTTTCTTCAGCGCACCTCACACACTTCATCCACTCATGCATACAGATTTATACTGTAGTGATGTGATAATGAAATGGTTTGGTTGATATGTAGTCATACCCTTAATTAATGACAATAAAAGTGTAAAAACTTGGGAATTTCCTTGCTTTTGTAGATTTAGTGTATATAAATTTTCATCTTAACCCTATTAAGGGAATATGATTTCAGTATACTGATATTTATTATAGAATATATATATATATATATATTTCATATTACACATGTGTTCCTTCATCTTTTTCCGGGAATCATCAGTGTGGAGGATGACTGTTCTGCCGGTCACATGATTCGAAACCCAGAGCTAAGTCACCTTTAACTTACAAGTCTGAAGCTCTACCAATTCGGCCAACCCAACAGAAATGGAAATAGGCGAGAATTAAAGTCTATTTATGCCAATAAAAGCGGACATATTTTAGTAGGCTGTCATAACAATCAACAATCAAGTCGGGCGAAACTTCACATTACGCATTTAATTGGCAGCATAATTTTAAACAATGTATTGCTGTTTCCTTGAAGCCTTGCTGGTTAATAAGCATATAGGTATTAACTAAGGCTTTAAGCAATGCGGAAAAAAGAATGGAGAAAGGCAAGGTGAACAAACACATTTGAAGATAATATTTGTGATATTTTTCTTTCAAAAACTGTTCTATTTATTTTTCAATATATCTTTAAAATACAGTTTAAGTAAAAATTTTACTTACTGTTAGTAAAATCCGGGATGGTGGACGTTTATTTTCTTTCAAGGGAAAGGATGTTTTTCTTCTTTTGTTTTTATAGTAGGAGAATTACCCTCGAAATACCAAAACATTTTCCACTATTCCAGATTTGATGGAAAAATAAAACCAGAGTGCTCAACTATATCATAATATATTTTCAATTTAATATCATACAATATAATAATCAGCCCTGGATACCTTCGGTTTCACTGATGACAGAAATTTCGCTAATGGGATAAAAATACCACGTTATATTCCGTTCTTCAGTCATAAAATTAATGTATTGTGTGATGTGAAATATGTCTCTCCTCTCTTTTTCTATTTTTCGTTTCCTCCCTCTCTCTTTATATATATATATATATATATATATATATATATATATATATATATATATATATAAAGAGAGAGAGAGAGTGAGAAAGAGAGAGAGAGAGAAAGAGAGAGAGAGAAAAAGAGAGAGAGAGAGATGAAAAGGGGTGAATTTATTGTGCATATTAAATTTAATATTTTTTCATTTTATTTCGAAACATTTGAAGTATTTTATAGTGGTAAAGTGAAACTAATGATAGTTTTTAAAGCTGGAACAATCATAATAACTATTGTGTTGTGACATTAAATAACTGCAAAATGGTTGATATGTCGTAAAACAAAGCGCCAATAAGTGTTTTTCCAATGCAATTGCTGAATTTTCAGATCTTCGCTTGACCTGTTTGCCACTAAAGTCAACAGAATCTCAAATGTAATTAGCTCAAAATGTTACTGAATACATTACTTCACATGGGTCGACTGACTTCGTTTTCGATATATATATATATATATATATATATATATATATATATATATATCATGATATGTTTATATATATATATATATATATATATATATATATATATATATATATATATATATATATATATATATATATCATGATATGTTTTATATTTATATATATGTATGTATATATTTATATTACACGTCAGACTTTAAGGATTTAATCTAAATATATGGTATTTTTTTAAACTCTAGATTATATATAAATGAATAATAGAACGTTAGATTCTAGTTACCATGTCTTTATTCATTTAAAAATATTAATTTCTTGACTGACCATTTCGCTAACACGTAGAAAGCCAAATTACAGAGTTATATATTTTCGATTTTCTATAAGTGTAACTCATCAAAAGGAAAGGTCAAAAAGTCGTTTTACAACACCAGGAAATAAAAAAAACAAAAACAAAAAAACTTACATTATTGGAGAACTTTGTATGTAGGTTTAATTACGAATATAAATTTATGTTTATTTTTATGTACTCCATGTTTCATATGCATATATATATATATTAATATATATATATATATAGTACATGTATTATATTAGTTTCTTTAGATGTCAATCCGTTGAAACTCCAGTGTTTATAAAAAGTGCTCAATAACAATTACAGCTGTTATCTAGTATGATTTTTTTTATTCATATAAACATTATTGGTTACATATGTGCATACATGTTTCGGTTGTACTCTTCATAGAGAGTTAATCTCTTCAGACCAAAAACGAGGAATCGACTCTATATGAAGAGTACAACCGAAACATGTATGCACATATGTAACCAATCATGTTTGTATAAATAACAATGTATACTATATATATATATATATATATATATATATATATATATAAGGTAATTTCATGGATATATACATAGACCCGTCCCAGAATACCTTATTCTATAATATAAAGTTGAATTATTTATCGGACTGAGAGTGATATAATATGCTCATTTTCTATTTAGAATATATTTATCGAAATAACTTGTATCAAAGTAAGAATTCTGCTTAGGTGTGCCACAATATTGCCCAGTAGTTTGTTTTTTTAGTCTGTAAGTCACAAAAAGCAGGTCAACAGACACAAATTTCTATTGTGCAGGCACCAACTTTGTTTAACATTGGCAATACGATAGGAACGTTGTTTTTTTTCAACGGTCGTACTACATCTGGTAGCAGTAGGAGTCTGAATAAATCGGGTATCATTTTTATTAGTAACATTATAGCAGTTATAAACATTGATATATTTTTCTTTAGGTGGATAGCACCCATAGTGAGGTCGTTTTGTCACAGGTTGACCAATCAGACTATACGACGTAGTAATTTCTAACTACTATTTATTAAGACTTCATACGGAGACCTTTAAGTGTTTGTAAAGCAGCCCGAGAGTTTCAAGACAGTCAGGAATGAAAGATATATACACTCTCCTTATTCCACCCGTCGACTAGATACCCAGAGTACGGCTATCGTAACTTGAAGATATACACCTCCTAAGAAAAGAATAATCAACAGCCGACAAATACCAACTTTAATCTTGTTCAACTATCGAACAAATTCACAGTCGTAACTTCTGGTCACATGCACTCAACTGTGTAGGCCATATGAAACCAATACATTTATATGAATTGTTCATTAAAAACCTTGTTTCCAAATTATTATAGGAAAGTCATGTAATTGGCGTGAAGATTTTTTCCTATCACAACATTATTACAGAGTGGTCGGAATAAATTTGAAACTCTTTGGAAAGGAAAGAAAGTCAGTCTTTGTCAATTATTGATGTGTTCTCAAAATTAAAAGTGCATATCTTAGAGGGTATTTTGTCAGTACAGCCTACTCGAAGAAGCCGCCTTTAGGTTCCACCATGACATCCAGGCAAAACCTGAATCTGGAACACGCGGCCTTCACAGGGTCCTTCGAGAAACCCATGAACATCAGTTTGATCCTGACCATCAGCTCGTCACTGGTTTTGCAGACGGTAAGGTTAGTGTCTTTCTCAACTGCGCGCACGCATTATAGTCCATGGGGTTGCAATCAGGCAAGTTAAAGAGGAGATCTTGGGATTGGTGCAGCGAAGATTCCCGATTTTTTTAAATCCAGCTCGAATAATGATGATGAAGGCCACTCTCTTCCAATATTTCGGTGATTTCCAGTTGTCCATGATCTCATCCTCACACCCACCAATAGTGCACATCATCTGATGAACTTTACTACTATTAAATACTTCAAATGTTTTTTTCAAATGAAAGAATATTAAAAATCAAATTTATCCCGAACACCCTGTATATGTACTAGCTGAAATACCCGTCTTATGATGTGTCCATATTAATGAGACCCACTTTGAACCATTACTCAAGGCAAAAGAACGCCATCAATGTTATACCTCCCCGGCCTAACATTAACAGATAATATGAATTGGTATAAATACATGGCCAAACTGCTGCAAAGAAAGTCGGCTCCCTTTACCGGGCTAGAAAACTTCTCATACTTGCCAGTATACTATATCTGTATAAAGCCACCATTCGCTTGTGCATGGAGTACAACTGGGTTAGTGCACCATCCACTAGTCTTTCTCTCTCTCTCTCTCTCTCTCTCTCTCTCTCTCTCTCTCTCTCTCTCTCTCTCTACCTCTCTTTCTCTCTCTCTCTTGGACAGCGTGCAAAAAATAATCTCTAAGCTAATAGATCCCACACAGTCTACCTGTGCTTGTTTTACAAGTACTTCCACGGAATATACCCAGACGAACTTACTGCACTTGTATCCCCTCAACATAAATAACCTCGAAAAACCTGACTAGCAGTAAAGCCCTCCCCCGTCACTGTAAAGGTCTCTATATGCCTGGAAACTTTCTACTCTAATAGCGTCTTTCCTTTGGAATATCCTCCTTGCGTCCTGTTTCTCCGACTGTACCAGCATGCAGAGATTTAAATGCAATATGTACAAGTATCTTGCTGCGCAACTTCACACTTAAGATGACCCCCTACAATCTGGCCCCTAATTCACATGTATCAGTGGCAATATGCTTTGAGTGAAAAAATAGATAAGACCGAAAATCACTTTTAAAAAATCGCAAACGTATTAATATAAAGTGTGGAATTTAGGGAGTAATTTTTTTTTGTTCTTTAGAATGATCAAAATTTGGTAAAAATTGTTAGAATATATATAACTGTGTCCGACAATCAGCAGATAAAATAAATCATTCTTGCCTAATTTCAAGTTCGTAGTTCTAATAGCTTTTACCTTATTTCGTACTAACTGTAGCTGTCCGGGTGTACTCTGGTATCTGGTTGCTTAGTAGTTTTAAAATAGCCGTCTTTCTTCGTCTGCAACTCCGTAAAACATTCGGAACGAGATCCTATGGCAGAATCTAACCGACCCAAAACGTTTTTCACCGAATATCCAATGGTAAATACCTGATTAAGAATGTGGTTTCCCTTGGTATCTTTAGCACAAGGTATGCTGCATATTACTAGTGATTAATAAGCTTTATAAGTTAAACCTACATATGATTCTCTAAATATATAAGATTACTTTGGTATGATTAATGAAGGTTTAACCCCAGGTTATATACGAAATAATCACGTTGACACACCGGTTCTAATTAGATCACAAAAGTTAAGCAACGTTGAGCCTGATCAGTACCTGGTGGGTGACCATTTGGGAATATTAAGCGCTGTATATCACCTACACTTATCGAGTATACATGCGGCTGGAGACCGCATGTTAATTTTATATTCCCTAAAAACGTTCTCGTTCGCTCGAAGCTGGATATCAGCAGAGGACGAATGCGACACCAGGTATTACCGAGTGTATATATTATTATTAGCCCCAAGTTCAGTTATTGCACTATACGAGGCTGGATATAGGATTGGTTGGTTTTATCATGTGGCCCAGACAGACTTAACATGAGAAATCAGTTGCTGAAGATATATTTGTGAGAGCACGCGTGTAATGTAAAGTTCGAATAGGTAGTGGCGTTCATACCACTCTGCGGGTGAGGCAATCGGAATCGACTTTTAGTTATAAAAAATGGATCCATAGTTTAGGTGTATAATATAGCATAAAATTGTCTTTGTCTCCGTCTTCATGTATAGCTATGTTAAAGCTACATGATTGATGGAGAACCTAGAGAACAGTCAACGTGGTCCATAAGACAGATAGGCAAACAACATACATGCTTCATCGGTATAATAAACACATAGTCATGAGATAAGTTCTAACTATTTGGTCCGATGCAAAACGTTTGAAAAAAAATGTCATCCCACAATTGTAAATTATCTACCTTGAATTAGTAAATAATCGCAGACATCTCTGGCGTTGTCCGAGAATGAATAAGGAACCTCGTGTACTCTTACTCCCAGTACTGATCCCTGATATGACCATTTTTGTTCGTATTTTTATAATTTCTATAATTTTAATTGGTTACAGAGGAAATAACTCAATAGTTCGTATGCAAAACGCGATAAACGCCATTGACAAAATTACAAAACAGTCACTACAAAAAGTGTTGTATTTCAACACTCGACTACATCCCAAAATTATGTTTTACATAATATAATATCGGCATAATTTCTTTTTTGCTTTCAAATAAAACAATCTTATAGTTTAAGTCTAGATTTGACATATTTGTCCTTTTATTGTTGTATGTAGCTATTCAAACAAATTGGATTTATCGCGTTTTGCATTCAAACTCTCCAACTTTAAAACTAATTATAGTCATTTATTTGATCCCTAGCGACCCGAAATGAATGAATATTCCAGTAATTTGTTTTACCATAACTTAGTCCAGGTCATACTAAATTAGAAAATTCAAGGTTTTTATAAGTGTATCTGTTGTAGTTCTAAGCAAATAAAACAGACAGGAACGACAACTCTCCTTCATTTGATATATTAATGTGATTATCTTGAATTTGTAATCGTTTTTATTAACTTGATGCATATTGAATGACATATAACTGACAACAACACATTAAGACCATTACCCTATTAAGAAAGGTCAATTGATGCTGATATCATGCAGTTATATTAAGGGCAACGTATAAAATAAATGCTGCTACCCCCTCATAAAATTGCAAGAAATTGTTTGATTCAATTTTTTTGTAGTATATGGTCTAGTGAACGACATATCAAAGATAGGCCAATATACGACCATATTAGCTCCAAGATGGCGGCTTCCGCCACATTTAATATTGACTAATCTTCCATTTTTTTAAGTTGATAACAGAGAATCCTGTAATAGCCTTTTTATAGGTTTTAGCAAGCGAGGAATTCATTTCTGGTGTTAGATTTTTGATATCGGGTTTATTTAAGGTTGAAATAATAGGTTTCATCTCAAGCAAATAAGTTTCAATATATTACCATTACTCACAAAGTGTATCAAATAGCTCAATAACCTAAAATAATTAGAAGACATATTGTTTTATTGCATTTTATTGTAGTCGTGTTGTGACCTTGTAGGCCGGTAGTACTGTTAGGAAAGTGCGATTCAACGCACCCTTTCCTGCCTTGACAGAGTATGAAATCAACTTCGAAATCTAGTGAGGGTATACGCTTATCCTCTCTATTATCTTATTCTCACAGAAGAGAAGTTACTAGTCTTTCTCTATTCTGTCGTTATTTTCAAGGTAAGTGCCTGATTGAGCTCCAATTTATGGCTTTCCCCTGTAAAACATTAACAACAAAAACTCAACTAGCTACAACCACTGTAAATTATTGTTCTTTTCTCTCCTTCTGCGTACCTGAAACTAAACGGAGCTTCCATGAGCAAAGTTTATTTCCAAGAACTACCCGTCTGTTGAACACAATACAACGGGGCTGTTCGCCAGATGACTACAACATGGTCGTTTTCAACTCCAATATTAACAAACTGCTGTTGAGCCGTCCTCTTAAATAATCAAATTTTACTTAGTTTCAACTATAGTTACCCATCCTCACTGTTGTCTCACCGTCCACCTGACATACTCATTAACCCTTATTCTTAAATGGACTTTTGGTCCTGTATAAGCAGTGACTCATTAGTACATAAAAAAGACACACCCGGTATTCGTAGTATTCTTCATGCTACATTTTGTTGAATTCTTACCAATGCTTTTTGAGGCAATAAGTATTAATTTTGTATTATAATAGTAATAATATCATTTTATTTCATTATGACAAACCGGGCATTTCAAGGGTGTGCATACCAAGTGTGCTACAGTACTGTTTAGTAGTTTTATAGCCTACAAGTCAATACAGGAAGGCCAACAGACACAAATTGCTGTAGTACAGTTTCAGAAGTTCACCCACCCAGGCACCAACTTTGCTTAACATCGGTCATCCGATTAAAACCGTTTTTTTCAACGTTCGTACTGTGTCTGATAGCAGCAGGAGTCGTTGTGCCTGTCGCAGTGTGTAGAGTTCGTTTGCTTAGCTTTTTTCACTTCTTTCTCTTTGTAACAGTAGTCGTCATAATCAAATCGGATTGATATGCTCTAAAATCAACTAAACAATTTCATTATATATGCTTACACTTCTCAGACACCATTCGTCAAGTTTTGTGACGCATTTCCTTTAATTACAACATATTATATTATTTTCAGTGTTTTTTTAAATACGTCTACGAATCTATTGGGTTGGCAGTTAAGTTTCCGCCGTCTTTTTTATATATTTAATTTTAAATGTAACATGTTCAATAAAAAAAATAACAAGTAAGTAATCAATAATGTATTCGCCCTTGTTGTTTACCACATCCTCCGAACGTTCAACATAACTTTCAATAGCTCGTAAGTAGAAATAAAAAAGCCAAAAAATAAAATAAAAGCAAAAAGAAGGCGTCAAAAATGTTCATTTTTTTTAACTCGACATTTAATTTTAATGAACTGAAAATAAACAGAACTTAAATTAACTTAAACTTACATTAACTCTAAAATAATAAAATAGATTGCGTAACGATTCCAAAATAGAATTCTTGAAAAAAATGGGTTTTAAAATAATAAAAAACGGCGGGAATTCAGTTTCCAACTGAATATATAACATCTTATTGTCTTTAATAAACGCGTATATTGAATGTTTACTTTTTAGAACGCTCCACATTGTAAAAGGTAAAATTACAGTGTATTACCATATCTTTACTAAATAAATCAATACTAACATTATGAAAATTGACAGCACGTCCTAACTGGATCCACCGGCAGTCGAGGTGTATTATTTCCGTGTGTCCCCTCCCGAAGGACATGTGATGCGACTGTTGACGATATGGCGTTTCGTTAAATGTTGTCCATTCTGTGGGGAAAGCAATTGATGTTGGCATACGGTAATTACTGGAGATTAATTTAATGTGTTTTAACCCCTCGACTCACATCGCCCCTCGTTCAGTGCGGATGATTAACACATTGAAAAGAGAATTGTCGATGACAGGTCAAATTTTTGTAAGGACAGAATCTATTCCCATCATCCTGATGTTCACTTAGATATTAGAGTTGTGTACTCATTTACTTGCTTCCCTTCGAGTGGGGAGTTAGACACAAGGTCGTTTTAAAATGTGGGGAAAATCCAGCTCTCCAAAAAACGGTCACTCTGGATTGAGTCGAAAATATTTTTTAAATGCCCCAGTCTAGAAGGACCTCACATCATTTCAGTTCATTGTAATAAATCATTT
>OY744522.1:108865793-108933293 GCA_963556195.1 Sepiola atlantica
GATATCTTAAGTGTGTGTGTGTATATATATATATATATATATATATATATATATATATATATATATATAGATAGATAGAGAGAGAGAGAGAGAGAGAGAGAGAGAGATAGACAGACAGACAGAGACAGAGGCAGAGACAGAGACAGAGACAGAGACAGAGACAGAGACAGAGAAAGAGAAAGAGACAAAGACAGAGACGGAGACAGACAGACGGTGAGAATATATTATTTGATATCTTAAGTATATATATATATATATATATATATATATACATATATAACAGTAATATATATATAAATCAATATTAGCCGATTAAAAATAGATTACTCGTAATTGCAACTCCCATTTTTTGTATTGTGCACGGCTCTCCTGTGACCCATCCCAAGTTATACATGACGTGGACGTGGTAGATTTAAGGTGCCATTAATCAGTGTTTAGTACTTGTAGAGAATGACTTCCTGTTATTTATACAATGCATTTTTATTCCAACATCCGATCGATAGGGAGGTACAATCGACCAATAAAATAAAAACTCTCGATTCCGGCAGCATGTGTACACTTGTTGAATACCGACTCAAAGGGAATGAAGAGAAAACTGTGTAAAACGTGAAGCACTATTTAGTTTTGGGTCTGTTACAAAACGAAAATTTCTACGTTAGAATAGACCCTTTAGAGGGTAAGTTAGGGGTTATGCTGGCGTGTACCGGAAGTTGCGTCATAGAAGAGAATTCTGTTACGGAGAAGAGAAATAAACTTGTTGTAAACAAAACGAAATAAACCATCAAGAAAATAATATAAAAGAGAAAGAAAAAAAAATACGTTGTTATTTTTGTTGTTGTTGCTTCAATTGTTGAAACTACATAGATGAACACGGCTGTTAACGACAAATCAAAATAAATACAGAAACTGCTGGGTTATCTTGAATATTTCAACTCTGTGATAGCTGCCAAATATAGCGTTTCACATTTTGACCGCTATAAGGGCCAAAATAATACGCCGTATTATTTTTGTCTGTTTATTTTTGTGTATATTTTCTTCAAATAATACTTTCTGAATGTTGCGGCAAGAAATAAATAAAATCAAACAGTGTTTATTAAAAAGAAATTGAAATATTTTACGAAGTTTCTGTTTAATTAACTTTTAAAATTCATTTCTTAATACACGCATAATAAAATCAAACTGTTTTTATAAATGAAATTGAAATATACCACAAATTTACAACATATAGTTATATATTATTTCTATTATTTGACTTTACGTGAGATGCTAACACTGAACGAAGTGTTCAAACCGTGTATTTATTTTATGGTTATGTTTTGTGCAAGCACAGCAATAATCATCAATGTAATATTTCCCTTTTTTGGCTTGGAATGACATTGGCCGTTGGAATTTATCGCAAATACGATGATTGGCGGTTACCATGCCGTGCCTATCATCTCATGGTGTTAATATTATCAGAAGGTTGTACGGCTAAATCTCTCAAAGAACAATTTAGAAAACAAAGTTCTAGAGCTAATACTACTTTTTCGGAAATATAATGTATGATTAATAACCATGTAGGCATCAAGATGAAGTAAAAATAAAAATCCCTCAAAATAATTGAAACGTTCAAGATAACGAACTGCTACTACACCTACACTACGACGACTACCCTTGCATCTATTAAGTCGTTACAAACATAATGGCCGCCTAGAGCGCTGAGTTGTAAAAAGTCATGTTTACACAGAATTTGTAGCTTATTTCTGGTAAATTTTAATATATATAATAATTAATGTGTTCTCAATTATAATTTGTGACTTTCTTTCAGATAGAAAGTATTTTTGAAGCATAGAAAACCCTTAATGATAAGCATGTCAAAACATGACCTTCGCTTTCTTATGTTGCATGAGTTCAAACTTTGGCAAAATGCCTCCGAAACCTCTGCCAATATCAATAGAGCATGTGGAGATGGATCCACAGACGATCGGACAGTACGAAGGTTGTTCCAGAAATTCCGTAGTGGAGATGAAAGCTTTGATGATACAGAAGGAAGAAGACGACCATGTAATCTTAACAATGAACAATTTGAAGCACTTGTTGAACTAAATCCACGCAAAGTGCCAAAGAAATGACACTTGCAGTCTATACTGTAACAGTTTTACGTCATTTACAGAACATTGGAAAGATGAAAAATATTCCATGCATGAATGTATGTATATGAAATCGGCCATTATTTTTGTAACCACATCATAGATGCTGATTGATATGACCACTTACAACGGGTGAACGAGAGAAGAGTCATCAAATATTTTCTAGTAACGGAATATATGGATATATCGTTTCAAACATCAAATGGGTTCTCTCTCTTTGATGGACACAGTATCAACGCCAGCGTGCATCATGAATCCATTATAGGTCCAACCCTCTTACCGATCATAAAATCACGTCACTAACTTAATTTTTCATATATAAATTATAGTTATCATTTCTGATGACCTAAAGAAAAATATTCACCGTTGACTTTATTTAGAGTGAATGATTTTTTTCGAATACATTTCAGACAGCGAAGGTTGTCTAATGTGTTATTTTCTTTCCAATGTAAGTCTTTCTATTGCTTTATTTATTTATTTTTAATATAATTCGCCTTAAACCAGGCAAGTTGACAATTTAGACGTAAGGGGCTACTGAGAATTAGGGGAGTCATCCTAAATTAAAAGCTGTGCAGCGAGATGCTAGTTGACATTAGTTTAAATTTCTGCATGTAGGTACAGTCGATGAAACAGGGAGCAGGAAGGGAGTTCCAAAGGCTGGCAGCACGACAATTGGAGTAGAAGGCTCTCCGGCATCTGGGGACCTCTACAGTGAATGGATTGGCTTTAGCTGATTGTCGGGTTCGTCTAGTGTATTTACGTCGAGGGGGCGCGAGAACAGCAAGTTCATCGGAGCACATTCCATTGAAGTACTTGTAAAACAAGCACAAGGATGAATCATTGCGGCGATGGGACAGGGGCTTGTCTTTAGGTCATCATAAATGAGTCGTTTTATTTTTCAATTTACAATACCAAAGTCTCTAATTATCTTAAACGGTTTTTACTCCGAAAACAGACTTTAATAAAATAGAAAACTTCTCAAAATAGAAAGTTTAAAAAAAGAAGGAAAATGAAATAAAAAACGTATACATCGATATATAAAGCAGAAATGAAATTAAAAAATAAAGTGGTTACTTTATCTCATTATAGAAATAGATTAGCGTTCTTTCTTGTCGTTCGATTATTGTGTAACGAGACGATATATATTTACAAATAAATACACATTGCTCTTTATTATAGAGTGAAAGTGTACTTAAAATTGCGCGTTTTATATAATTTTTGTCAGTTATGCTTGTCTGTCCCAGATCTCTACGGTGCCACGCTGTGCTTTTAAGTCGGCAAGCACTCACTTTGCCCGTTCCAGTTGTTGCCCTCCAGAAATCTGGGATAGATAAGACCATACCCAATTCTGTATCACGCAACAGGCGCGTTCTTCGTTTCGTGGCATTCTTTTGATGTTCCAGATGGTTGGAAATGCGGGATGACTCACACGTGCCGCTGCGTTCCTCGCACCATAATCATACCAGTGCCTAAACAAGGAGATGCAGCATCGCTTGCCGGTGTTAAGGGCTTTTCCCCGCGTATTTATGGCACAGGACGCACACTGTGAAATCACTCTGTGTAAATAAACCAATGCCTTATTTTTTAAGCATAGAAAATCTTAAAATTATTCAATTTTAATGACATTTTCAGTATTTACTACCATTAAAACAAACGATCGTCTTAGCGTCAATTACTTAAACTCACCCCCACACACACACTCATTAACCCTTATCCTCGAGTGTTCTTTGCGCCTTTATAAGCGATGACTTGTTAGTACACCAAAAAAGAAAAAAAAACAGTGATTTTCCTAGCAGATAGGATGAACGAACATATACTACACTGCTCCCTAAAAGAGAGATTAATGTCAAGGAGAATAGTCACATGACAACATAACAAATACCACACTACTCAAAAAATGGGAAAGTAATGCCTGGGAGGATTCTATCATGACAACATAACAGATATTACACTCCACACACCTAAAAAGAAGGTTATGCCTGAGAAGATAGTACTATGACAACGGAAGAGATACGAAACTAACCCCTCCCCCCAAAAAACGAGATGGTAAGTCTTGTAAGAATTGTATCATGACCACAGAACAGATAGTACAATACCTCTCCAAAAAGAAGGAGATAATGCCTGAAAGTATGGTATCATGACATACCCCTTTGAATTGAGCACTGAATATAGTGCATTAGTCTGAAATAGTATAGCAAACCGAGTTGAGCATTAAAATATAGTAAGAGTATAGTTTCGTCTTCAGACAGGCAGATACAAAATTTCCATAAGTAATATATAAATATTTTAATAACTTAAATACCTTTTCGGGACAAATTCATAATCCGAAGAAGTCTGGGACATTTTAATCTCATCTTGCCATGTACGTTGCGCACTATAACTTCATGTTTGCTTATGCTGGCTGAGAAATACAGGCATTATATAACCTCTATTTGTGTTGTCAGTCCGCAATCCTTTTGACGACATTAGTTCTTGCAGGAAGAGTGACTCCGTTCTCTCAGATAGTGCCCATGGTATTTCCAAATGGTCACGAAATGTACTCCGATCAACTTGCTGTACTTGTGTCCCATCAACGTAAATACCCACGATAACCCCGAAAAGCAGAAAAATCAAACCCCTTCACTGTAGAGGTCCCCAGATTTCAGAATGTTTTCTATTCTAAAAGCTTCTTTCCTTGAATCGCTTGCTTTTGGAATTCCCTCTGTGCTCCCTGTGTTAACATTAAAATGTAATGTCAGCAAGCATCTCGCTGCACAACTCCCCACTTAGGATAACCCTATAAATGTGGCCCCTAATTTCCAGTAGCCCCTTACGTATCAGTTGCACCGTGCCCTGTTTGCGGTGAATTAAAGTAAAAAATAAAAATAAAATAAAACATGTAATATATTAACAATGCATTCGCAATATACAAATTCAGGATTAAGATCTCTAAAATATTTACTTTTTTATCTATCATAAAAAAGTAAAATACTGAGATGGTGTTATTTGTTTTTCTAATGTTATTATAACATTCTTTTAAATTTGCAAATAAAATGAAGTTTACATGGATGTATGTATAGGCGAAAAACACACACACGAGATCTGGTAGTTTTATCCATAGAGATAACATCAGAAATATACTAAATCAAAATTAAGACCTCAAAACGATTTGCCTTTTTGTCTACCATAAGGTTTGAAATACTGAGATGGCGTTACCCCATTATTTTGTTGATTTCTAATGTTATTATTTCATATTTCAATTAGAAACGATTTTTGCTCATATAAAGTTTACAGATATTTTCCGACAAAACCTTACTATAAAATTCTTATACTTTTTGTTGGTCTTAATAATCTAATTTTTGAAAACCTTATCAGGACATCAATTTTCAGATACGATTAAAATCATTAAATTTTATCTATATGTAGATGTTTATTTTATTATAACTCCAAGCCTAAATTCTGAAGACAAATTTAATGATTGTAATCTCATCTGAAAACTGATGCTCAGATAAAGTTTTTCATACAATTGTAATAAATTAAAATGTTTTAGAAGCAAAAACGTTAACCTGAATTCGTTATAGCTTTGTGAAATCCAACAAAGTACTCAATTATTTAATAAAAAGAGCATAATATTTATTTATTTATTTATTAATAATGTTACAGAGCAGGTAAAATCACTATGGTACCATTTATTTCAAGGCTGGATCGGGCCGATCGAAAATTAATGTTTCTTTGGGTTTACTAATATTTATAAAGAAAAATCGGCCACGGCCATCAATTATGGCTGAAATCTTCCAAAGAGCGATTTGTTTATAAATGTAAATAAACTTAAAGAGACATTATTTTCCGATCTGGTCCCACTCCTGGCTTAAAACCTACAATACTACATTTATTTTTATATGAGTCTGTTTATGTGAATGGAAGTTATTATACATTGGTTCTTCCTAATGTATTTTGGGTGTGAGAAGTGTTATTTTTAACTACATGGTTCGATTCTTTAATTTTTTAAAAATAAATGATGAATAGTATTTTATTAGAAGAGTTGATGGGGTATATGTAGCGATGTGTTATGTTTTTAAAAGCTGTTTCATCCTATGTAAAGTTCGGATGCATTTGGTTACAGTAGAATAGATTTTTGAAGTGGGAATTATTTAGCTGATTATTATTAGTATTGTCTAAGTTTAGTAAAGACATATTTGTAAGACACCAAGACTAACACCGCCCGAAGATTATGTGACGAATCAAATCGAAAGTACTCGTGAAAAGGGAAGAAAATGGAACAAGAAACCCACGGAAGTTACATACAGCAATTTGATCGAAACACTAACTGGACCATTCGAAAAATTGAAAAAATAAAGAAAAGTCTTATCCGTGTTATTTAATATTGTTTGCGTATATGTATATATATATATATATATATATATATATATATATATATATATATATATATATATATATATATATATATATCTTTACCAATTTAGTAAAACACCAATTTGTAAATAAACTGTTTTTTAAATGTCGCTAAACTTTAATTCCGTAGTGTAGATCATCTCGAATCTTGACGTTATAACCAATTAAGTTTTTAATGTTTTAATCTAAACCGAAATCTTCGTCCTGCATTTTCGTCTTTTAATTTGTAAACGTAAATAATTAAACGGAGTTTTTAATCGTGAACGCTCGAATCTTTCATTATATATTTTTACCTATAAAGCTCACATTCGAAATTTTAACTGAGATAATTTATTTATTTCAATAGCAAAAACGAATTCTCTTATATATTTTTATATTTCCGCATATATAAACAAATAGTCAAATTAATCTTTTACTTCTGTCACCCCTCCTCGATTATTTTAACATTTACTCCATTTTTTACATCGACCAATCAACAAAGTGAATTTATCTTTTTAAGACGATGATCAATTTCTCTCATAATTTGGTTACTTGATGTGGTTGTTTATACGTCTGAGGAGACCTAATTAAGGGGTCGAAATAATTTATAATGTATACAACCTTAATGTGTGTATAGTTTTTTCCTTTTAATAATTATATATATATATATATATATATATACATATAGTTCCAGGTAAAGTAGATATCCACAAAAGAAAAATGCACATAATTCCAGCCGTGCTTATAAAAAAGTGCTCAATAATAAATGAAACTATTTATATAATTATTTTTATTAATACAGACATATGCAAAAAGCCGCTAAACTGGAATGTCAATGTTTTCGATCAATAGTTATTAGAAACTAAGATCTGATCAGGCGGAAAAAGTTTGATTCTTCACTGAGATGTTCATATTGGGAAAGAACCCAATTATTTACCTATCTATATATATATATATATATATATATATATATATATATATATATTTATATTTTTAAGTAAATATTAATTATTTTATCTACAGACATCGATGTTTCATGCTTACGCAATCTTCAAATGTTAATTCATTTCGGTCGGAGGGCTTGAACCCGGCTTTTACAAATCGCCACTGATTTGCAGTAGAGTGCACCAATAATAAAGGGGGCTATAATTATATTTTTAAGTAAATATTAATTATTTTTCCCTACATACATCGATGTTTCATGCTTACGCAATCTTCAGTGTAGGGGTGTTAATTCACGTCGGTCGGAGGGCTTGAAACCCGGTTTTTACAAATCGCTACTGATTTGCAGTTGGGTGCCGTTACCCTCGGAGAATTCGCATGACAATTAGGAGGGATTTAAATCTATAAACGCCAAATCGGCGAGCGCATATATATATATATATATATATATATATATATATATATATATATATATATATATATTGATCCCGTTTCTTTTCTTAAATAATGAATTTCTTTGCATCTGTCAAATAAAAGATGGTCTTATGGAAAACGTAAAAACATGTAAAATTATAGGTGTAAT
Source organism: Sepiola atlantica (assembly GCA_963556195.1). Classification (NCBI taxonomy): domain Eukaryota; kingdom Metazoa; phylum Mollusca; class Cephalopoda; order Sepiida; family Sepiolidae; genus Sepiola; species Sepiola atlantica. The sequence goes on from OY744522.1 coordinate 108,873,819, forward strand.
TATAATTTTAATATTTCGAACGGTCCTCCGCTCTTTGTCAAAAAAATAAAATAAAAACAAAATGAAAATGAAACCGTTTAGATAAACTGGAATTTTCAACTTTGTGCAGAGTTTTCTTTTTTCCTAACGTACAAGTTAGTTCCCGCGAAATCTCTCCACCGATTAGTAAAGAGGATTGGTGTCTAGTCAAATACATTTAATTTTGTTGAGTGCATGGTCTGTTTGGTTGAAATGTTCGGCTTTTTGGGAGTCTTATGTGTTTTGTCTAATAACTAGTTTGTGGTTGTTAAATCTATATCGAAAAGGTAATTTTGTCTCGTCTATGTCTCCACTATTTGGACATTTTGTACAAAATATGTAATATATTACATAGGGCCGATCACATGTAAGGTGTGGTGGTTGTATTAATATGCGTGTATTTGGAACTGTAAAGGAGAAAATCTGTGATTAAATGCTAGCAGACTAGACATCTAGATGTATTACCTGTAATAAACCTAGATGTCTAGTCTGTCAGCCCTTCCCCGACACCCCCCCACACACACACACTGCGGTCAAACATAAAAGTCTGTGAGTATCTCTCGCCCTCCTATAATATTAATTTCATTACGAAATTAATTCTAAGACTAATGGAACCCCTATCGGCATAATTTACTTTTAATGATAATATTTCGTTTGAAATAATACATTTATGTAAAGTTTAATAATATTAAGCAGAAAGTGTCTCTTTCTTCTTCGGTAAAAATAATTGTTATTGTCAATTTAATATCTTGTACATGAATTAAATGAATCTCAATTTTAAAAATTACTTTTTTGCATTGCATCTTCGGCGATGGGGCGATCTCAGCTTTTTAAAATGGGAGATAGGTGATAACGTACGTACGAACATGGAATTGCCTTAGTGTTATTATTATATAGATATAACAGTTTGTGAAACTTGTCCCGTTAATTTACAGACACCACTCGTATACAGTAACACATACACACATGCTGTGTATATAAAACACACCAATCTCTCTCTATATAAAGTTAGGTATGTGTATGTGCTTAAATATTTGTATGTACAGGATTCACTTTTAAACTAATTATTCGACCCTTATGAATTTTGAAACACAGCTGCTAGACGTAAAGCGTCGTAATGTGGACTATATTTAGTCTTAGATTTATACGAAGGGGCCGAGGGAGTGGATTTTTTGTGAAAGTTTTACAATAGGTATCAATTAATAAATATTCCTCAATTTTCAGTTTCTTTGGAGTATTATATAAAGGGTGTTGAAGGAGCACAATATTGGCACAACCATTCTATTTGAAAATTCAAATATTTCAGATTTGCATTGAATTTGATCCGTAGTCATGAGACATCAATTAAGCAAGATTCCCTGAATTTCAATTTCTTCTTAAGACCCCATAAGCCTTAAATGTTAGACATTGTCTGGAATCAAAATGATGTAATCGATTTAGATTAAAATTAGAATAAAGGTTTATTAAGATAATATATCGATTTTCATCTTTGTAAGGGAACATAAAAGTAGTGCAAGACTGTTGTGTTCGTGGAATTAATTCTACCCGTCCTGGGACGGGTCTTCTAGTTTATTATAACAAAAATAAAGAGATAGTTTAACAAAAGCCAAAAAGCAAACAAATAAGATAATCCCGGGAAACGCCGTGTCGGGTCAACTAGTTTATTATAATAAAAAGAGGAAGATGATTTCACAAAAGCAAACAGTGTCTGACATAATTAATGCATGCTCTTCTATAATTGTGATAGCATTGATGCATAAAAGCCTTCCAATGAGTCAACAACGTCTTTCTCTTCCCCTTTTCTGCTTTTTATGTAAACGTTGAAAGGTTCCGTTCGGAAATTAGATTAACAGCCAGCGTCATAAAGCCAAGAACTGAACACATGCGAATATTGGAACAGGAACAGGGGATCTTCAGATGCGCCTATTCAATCTGCGCGTTTAGCGATGAACATTATAATTTACACTTAAATGTGACAGATCGAAAAAGCTAGCTCATTAGAACTCAACCGCGATTGAAGAATGGACAAAGCCTCTTATACTGAGACATACTCATATAAAATAAAACGCGCGCATTCAATCTGCGAATTTAGCGATGGAGATATGTAAAACTCATGCGTGACAGACCAACACAAATTATATTTCAAATTCAAGCATGACATACTATCGAAAATACTATTCCAAAATTAAACGTATCAGACCGACGAATATTTTATTTCAAACGTAAGCATGATAGACCGACGAAAATGCTATTTCAAACGTAAGCATGATAGACCGACGAAAATGCTATTTCAAACGTAAGCATGATAGACCGACGAAAATGCTATTTCAAACGTAAGCATGATAGACCGACGAAAATGCTATTTTAAACGTAAGCATGATAGACCGACGAAAATGCTATTTAAAACGTAAGCATGATAGACCGACGAAAATGCCATTTCACTTAAGCATGACAGACCGAGAAAAATGCTATTTAAAACCTAAGCATGATAGACAGATGAAAATGCTATTTCACTTAAGCATGATAGACAGACGAAAATGCTATTTCACTTAAGCATGATAGACAGACGAAAATGATGTGTCAAGTCTAAGCATGATAGACCGACGAAAATGCAAATACAATGTCAAACTTAAGCATGACAGACTGACGAAAATGCTATTTCAAACTAAAGCATGAAAGACTGACAAAAATACTATTTCACACTTAAGCATGACAGACTAACGAAAATGATATTTCAGACTTAAGCGTGATAGACAAACGAACATATCATTTCAAACGGAAAAGTCATAGAGCAATGAAAATCGACAAACTACTGAAATGTTTAGTTCAAACTGAAGCATGGCATATTGACGGAATGCTATTTCAGATGTAAGCGTAGCTGACACACGCAAATTATGTTTAAAATTTCCGCGTAAAATGCTATTTCACATTTAATCATGACAGACCGACGAAAATGGCATTTGAAACTTAAGCGTAAAAGACAGACAAAAATTCTATTTCAGATTTAAGCGAGAATGACCAACGAACGTGACGAACAGACAGCGATCTGCGCCACATAGAGATGCTTGTACGCATCTAGAAGAAGCTGCGTACGTTTATTATGCGCGTTCGCCGCGGAAAATGTCATTTCAAACGGAAGCGTGATCAACTAACCGACGGACAAAGCCTCTGTTAGAAAAGCCTTGACATATCTAAAGTTAGATGCGTCTATTCAATGTACGCGTTTAGCGATGAAGATGCTGTTTCAAACTGAAGCGCGACAGATCGACTGACCAACGGAGCGACTGACTTAGAGACAGATGTTATTATAGAGCTGCGCGGACGCATCGGAAAGCATTTCGTCAGGAGTAAAAATATACACAGGAAACTAAAACGAGTCTGACTAATAACCATACAAATCCCAAAGATGGATTCATTTCTTGGTTGGACATTTTACGTGAGGGAAAGGGAGGGCCTTCGGCGGTGTGTGTGGGGGTGGGGGGATCGGAAAGCGATTACTTAATATGGCCTTTTTTTAAGTAAGTCATAAAAGAAATCAATTTCTCCGTATATGTTAGAATATACAGCATAATCACGCTGACACACAGGTTCTAGTTGAATCAGCGAAGTTTTTTTTATACTTCAACTGCCACTGAGACGTAAGGGGCTACTGTAAATTAGGGGCTAGTTTTATAGAGGGCATCCTAAGTGGGGAGTTGTGCTACAAGATTCTCGTTCGCATTACATTTACATTTTTGCATGTTGGTACAGGCGGGGAAACAGGGAGCAGAGAGGGAATTCCAAAGGTTAGCGGGTTGAGGAAAGAAGCTATTAGATTAGAAAGCCTTATGGCATCTGGCGACCTCAGCAGTGAAGGGGTGTGATTTTGCTGCTTGTCGGGTTGGTTATTTACATTGAGTGGCCACAAGTGCAGTAAGTACATCGGCGCACATTCCGTTGATATGCTTTTAAAGCAAGCACGGGAATGCAAACTTGCGACGATGGGACACGAACTGGAGCTTAGAACATGTGGGACCTATAAGATAAGAGACTCTTTTTTGGACCCTGTTCAAGAGGTAGAGACGAGTGATTGCAACACCAGCCCAGATGTAGCAACAATACTCCATGTATGGGCGAATAGTGGCTTTGTAGAAATATAACATATTGGCAGGTGTGAGAAGTTTTCTGACACCGATTTCAGATATGGCGACCATGATGAAGTGGATACTTTCTATTTACAACTAATTTGTTGTATACCTATGTGCTTGCCTCCCCATGAGGGCAAAGTTAAACACAAGGTCGGGTTTTTAATGTGGGGAAAATCCAAATCCACAATTTGAACAAAAATAAAAATGGCCACAGTCTAGAAGGAATTCTTCTTCGCTGACCGAGAAAAGAATAGATTAAGTGTAGCATCAGAACATATACGACACTTTGTTCCTAGCCGAAAAAACTAAGGAACTGTTTATTATTACTTCTTCAAAACTACAGATTAAAAAAAAGATTTATTCTTAATATATGTGCTCATGTTCTATAACTATTTCCTATACAACCGATCAGTTATCTGCGTAATTTATTCTCATTAATTATCTTGAAAGATAACTTTACAAAAAGTAAAAATGCTTCGTACAAATTTACAAATATAAAAATTAAACATTTTCCTTTCCTTTGATAAACACCGTTATTGCATCTGCGTCTGAACATTTGCAGAGGTCACAGCAACGGGAGCTGATTTAAATAAGAGGGTACTCTACTTGCTGCTAGCTGATGTGTGTTTGTGTGACTGCAGTACTCTCTGCACTCTTCTAGTGGAGTTCTGGTTATTGCTCTCCGGCCTCGATCTTTTCATCCTCCTTCACATTTCAAGACAATTTTGTGTGAGATCAGACTAGGCTGGTGCCGTAACTCTATTTTTATTATTTTGAGGGGGGGGGTCAGTCTATAGAATTTATTGCATATTCAGTTCCCTTGGGTTCATGTGGTGGTGTTCCTTCTATATTTTTGTTTTATTTCTATTGCATCTTCCATGTGACTAGTTTATGTGGGTTGATTTCCACATTATTCTCATGTGTACTCAGTAGGATTGCTCACTGATAATCACCGGTGGTGTTCCCTGGTGTGATAACTGTCTAAATTGCTACCCGCTGACCAACGAACGCTCACACACAATATATTGCTTATCAGAAATACAAAATATATTCAATTTTATTTACACTCGTCAAATTTTTTACATAATTTCGAAAAGTTCAAGGATGGAGATAAAACAGATAATATAAGTCTTAAACAGATATGCAAACAATCATTGTATTATTAGTAGTTATAATTTAGTTGTGTGCATGCATTTATTATTGCGTGTAAATGTTCTTTGTTCAGCGAGTATTGATTTACTCCTCTCCAGGAGTTAGGCACAAGGCCAGTTTTTATCTTACTCCCACAAGTAAGATGTGACCCAAGATCGGGTCGGGAAAGTGGGGTTTAAAAAATTGCCTGGGCAGCCCCGTCGGCATTCCCCGGTAGGGGCGCCTCAGACAGTAAGCAATAAACTTACTCCTCCCCAAAGAGAGGAGACGAAGCCTGGGAGGGTGGACCTCCTAGAACTGCACAGGACAGACTCATAGACCGGCATAAATCAAGCCCCGAAGGCCAAGAAAATACCAGTCTATGGGGTGAAATATCCATCGGAACAGATACTACACTTTGATCTTAGCCAAAAGGTGTGCGTACATTTGTTAGAGCGGAAGTATTTGTTGTTGAGTAAGTACCGGTGTCATTCGAAAATACGGTCCACTTTGTAGTTATTACTGGTTATATAGTTATCCAAACAAAACAGACTCATTCGTATTTACTGTGTCATTTTGATGAGAAAAACGTAAAATATAAAAAAAATTGACCAAAATTAAAAAGACAACAAATAAAACATGCAGTTGTTCAGAACAAGGTATCAAATTACCTTTTTAAGGAAGATAAATGTAAACTTCGATTTATTTTAAGGTATGTAGAAAATGCATATTATTCATGTTACGGCGTGATAGTGATCTACCCTTTTCGTGACTAAATTTACTCTCCACGACACTATGTATAGAGGAAATTACGACGAAGTCCTAACGCAGTCTCCGAGCAGTCTTTCTGTAACATACTATTCTGTACTTCTTTAAATACTCACTCTTGTAAATATACCACTGTGTGGTCTTATTTATTATCGACCATTCAAGGTCACAAGAGTTCATCATAGTGATTCTCCTCGTGTGGATTTTGGACTGGAATCAAAGTGAAATATCTGTTCCTCGCTCTCTCTGAGGATGCACTTTCTATTTTAGTCTCGAATCCTTTTCGTGGCAGCTGGATTTTCCACCAACATAAAACAGCTTACCTCTTGTCCAACATTGTCATTCTCGTGGGGGGGCAAGTAATTAAAGACCCGTTTAAAATTGACCAGTGTCGTCGCAAATACGCTCCACATTGTAACTATTACTGGTGATATATCTCGCTACAGAAAACGAACTTTCGTATTTATTGTGTTGCTTTGATTAAAAACCAGTAAAATGAAATAAAAAAAATAAAATAAAACAATTTAAAAAACAATAAATCAAAAATACATTTGTTCAGAATAGGGTCCCAAACGTGTTCTTCAGAAAGTGCATGTAAACTTGTTCAAGAAAATTATTTTCCTGTATTGGAGAGGAGGTTAAAGCGTAATATCATTTGCGTCCTCGATCAGATGAGGGAGCAACTTCTTTTATAAGTCATTTCGGTTTCTTAGAAAACAAGTCAGCCATTTTAATTAATTACTTCGTGAAATTCCATGTTTCTGGCTTTAAATTGCTTTGTTATTCATCGTATATTATTAAAAAGGGCATTAACTTAACTTCCGGACTACGCCAGATAAGGACAGCTAGTATGTGATGTATAAATATGATTTAGTTCAATTAGACATGCTCACTTACTATAAACTCTGAGAAAATTAAAATCCGGACAGAATTTATGGGATGGCCTAATATTTGCAGCAAATGTATTTCAAATAGAAATACACTGGCATTTATTTGATCTTTCGTTTATGATAATGATAACGTTAAAATGAATAAATAAATATTAACTTTAGTCTTCAATAAGAAAAAAAACCCTAAGATGTCTTTAGGGTAAGCGACATTTTTTCATAGAAATATTTGCAAAAGCATGAAAATGTTGACATTTTTAACATGCTGCACATTTCTAAGCTGAAAATAATTTTTTATTATTATTATTATCTTTTACGCTTGGGGATAAATTTATGAAGAGGGAGAGGGGGAGAAAATAAGTTGCTGCGTGCGTGTCGGAATCTGTCAGCTTAAAAAAAAATGAAAGGATTGAGAAAATCGATGTTTGACTTAATAAAAAAACAACAGATAAAATATTATAATACAAGCACTAATTAACACGTGGAAATTATTTTTATATAATACTAGTAGGAAACTCCGACGTTGCTCGTGATTGAATGAGGATCACTACTATGTACTTTTTCACTATGTTCATAGCACAATATGAATTTCTTTGTTTTTACCGAAACCCCTGTTCCCGTTTCGCCCCCTAATATATTCGAAAGAAGCTGAAATGTTGGTAAACTTTCTGAATTTGTAACTTATAAACATGGTTTAAATTTCATTAAAATCGGATATACACATTTGAAGTTTTAAGGGGGTTCTCTCCCCACGAGTCACTTAGAGGTGGGGGGAACGTAGATATTTGCCCCATAAATGGTAACGAAGATGCAGAACCACTTCCGCTGTTTAAAACAAAATGTTATGCATATAATTTAAATGTTATCGAAATAGGATATATTTAAAGTTTTAAGAGAGTTATTCCCTCATACTCTCTTATGGGTTCACTTAGAAATTTTATATAAGAATACACTTTTAGATTTTATGTAGATTCTCTAACCTTTCGTTCTATAAGGAACACACGATAATCATACACACATACACACATAAATTTAGTTTTATATATATATGTATATATATATATATATAGTCTTGGAAGTTTCTCAACCATTAAAACTATATTTAAAAAAAAAACAAAAAAACTTACGTCCCAAGTCGTTCAGTGGAAAATCACTCATGTAAGTCAATTTAACTTTTACAGTTATTATATTAGTTTGCTTCTAACATTATTTAAGGGATCATCAGTTGTTTACCATGAAAAACTGTTTAGGGAGTACTTGAGGTTTCCCGGGAATTCTATAAAACACTAGCTGTCCCTATTCACCGTTGCCCATGATTCTTTTTCCTTTCATTTCTATCCAGTCTATATTGATTTTATGTATTCATATCACTAATCCTCTTTGTTTCTAATTTGCTGTATAATTGGTGGGGGTGTATTTTAAAGCATTGATGCCGTTTGTCTATTTTTATATTGGTGTCTGTCCCCTATGCTGATTAAGAACCGATATTAATTACAAAAATAAAAAATATATCGTCTCGGAAACGATCGTACACATACTGTTGTTATGTTGGATGCTTGGAGCGCATATATATATATATATATATATATATATATATATATATATATATATATATATATATATATATACAGGCCCCAAATTCTAGTATATATTATATATTAAAAAGGTGTTTAACACCAATACGTAGTTAAAGCAAAATAAATTGTTTGGGACTATTAAAATAATTTCCAACGCTATTGATTATGTTTAACCATTCATTTATTTATTTAGTTTTATGATCGCTTATGTTTGAGTTAATGTTTAGTAACATGACGTAAACTATAAATCTATGACGTCACGTAAAAGTTATAACTATTTTGCTAAGGTAATGTATTAAGGTCTATGTTTCAGAAAATCGAAATAAGTCAGTTCGTAGAACATCGGATTGAACATCTCAGTGTTACGGTTTCGATTTCCGGTCATAGCATCCGCTTCGTTTGTTAGGAATTTATTATTTAGTATTAATGCAATTTCTAAAAGAAGTTAACTTTTTAAAATCTGACTGACGGAGAGAGAGAGAGAGAGAGAGAGAAAGAAAGAAAGAAAGAAAGAAAGAAAGAAAGAAAGAGAGAAAGAAAGAGAGAGAGAGATAAAGTGACTCTTATATTATCAGTGAATAAGATGGGCTACCTTACGCTGCCAGTATATTACATTAAACATAGTAGTGATTACAGACTTATCGAATTGGTAACGTCAGAAAACTTAGCATAGAAATTATATCAATGATTTCGGATGCATTTTTGTAATTATATTTATTTATTATTTGCTAGCTGTACCAACCCGATACTGCCCGGGAGTCGTTGTATTTTTATTTTTAGCTTCACTCATTACCCCCAAACACACCCTTCACACACTTTTTATCAAATTTCTTATTTACTGGTGCGCCACTGTTTATCAAGGCCCGGGGACAACTCGAGGATAAGGTTAAAAGAGATCGTCGGTTAGACGATGATCGCCACCACGAAGGGACCGGATGCAATGGGTGCGATGGGCAGAAGATTACTTAAGAGGTATTCATTATCCAGGAAGAACCATCATCAAGTATTTGTTTACATTAGACTTTGGTTTAGTCGGTTGGGAAATAGTCTCGGATGGGATATCCTAGGAAATAAATGTTGTTCATGCCAGTTTTGTTTGGTTTTCGGTAGAGATAGGTAGAGAGAGATAGCTAGATAGAGAGAGGGGGGAAGAGAAAGGAAAGTTCATTGCTGTGGTAGTATCTAGACGTGTTCTTGCTGTAAATGTCTTACATGAGTGACCAGTGATTGTCTTTTCTTTTAATTTATTTATTGTAAAAATATATATACATTTTTGCAAAAATATTTCAATAAAAGAGTATGTTTTAAAAAAAAATCATATTTGCAATAAAATCGATCGAGCGTCATACACAATCTTGAAATTTAAATCGTACAAACACTTTACATTTTTTATATAAATAAAAAGCTTAGAGTGAGTGGTGCATGCCTTTTTATTTTACAATATTATTGTTTTTCTTTCAATAAAATTTTGAAACTAAAATTTATTCATAACATTCCTCTTTTTAATTGACTATATGAAATAAATCAGTAATTAATTAATCGAGTTTTATATTTGGAATTTTAAAAATCAAGCGTATTCGTATTTATACACACTCATACGGTATCTAACAAGATCAATTTATAAATAGAGATTTATTTAAATAAATATATTTCACATGTTCAAAATGGCGCCTCTAATCTACCCATTCAAAATTAAGACCTGTGGAATATAATCTTTGTTGTCTACCGAAACTTTAGAAATGCTAAAATGATATCGCCACATTATTTTGTTTATTTCTTATGTTACTTTTGCTAAATAAAGTTTGAATTCTCAGAACTTGGTCCTAGTGACTTGGATAAAACTGATTGAAGTACAGTGCATGCTTTTTTTTAGATACACCCTAGTAATAGCCAACGTTCTCATCTACATCAATTTCTGCGTCTTAGTAAGGTACATCACTAAAACAAAGTGCAACTCTGTAGCTGTTCGACTTTGTGTCTGTACGACCGCGTTTGACGTCAGCATACCACGTCTTAACTGGCAATCCTTTACAACATGAACCACTAATATACAATAAGCTGGAGTATCGAGCATAAAAATGCGTGTTATATGTAGTCAGATGGTTAGGGTGGAAGATCATAGTCTCCTTAAAACAACTGTTATATGGAGAACTGCAGCATGACAAGCTCCGAAACATAAGCTAAAGAGACGTTTAAGGATGTTTTCAAAAACTGCCTGAAAACCTTTGAAATTCACGTGGAGAAGAAGGAGAGGGTTGCTTTGAGCATCGGTCTGGCGCAATTCTATCTATGATGACTGCGGAAGATTTGAGGCAAAGCGAATAGAGTACTCAATTTTGAAACGCGCTTTACGGTCATTGCCGAACATCCGAAACACATTTTATCCCGACCATGTGTGTGGTTTATCTGGTAGAGACTGTCATTCAAGGGCTGGTTCTTTTCTTTTTTCTTTTTTTCTTACAGGCGTATCACCACTTAGCAAGACCCAAATGCCACTCGAGGATAAGGATTATTGGGTTTGACAGGTAGACGGTGAGACACCGAGGGGATTTGTAACGATGGTTGTAACTGGTAGAGAAATTGATTGTTAAAGAGGACGGTTCAGCAATAATTTGTTTACATTGGACTTGAAAACGGCAACGTTATAATCATCCGGGAAGCAGCCATGTGGTACTGTGTTACACAGACTGGCAGTTCTAGGAAATAAATTTTGGTCGTGGAAGTTCCTCTTATTTCTAGATACACAGAGGGAGAAATGAGCAGCGGTTGAAGTTATACAAGTTTTTGTTGTGAATGTTTTACAGGGGGGGGGGGCAATATAATAGATTTCAGTCAAGTACCGGCCATGAAAGTAACGATAGAGTAGAGATTTATTTGGTTCTAAATATGGTACTTCTTAAGCTGGGGGTCTACTTTAGCCCGAATGTTTCCGATTGTTATTTACATAACCAACCGAAAATCGCTGAGCCGTCGACGAACAGGCAATTACGATCGACATTACATAGAACAGTATTTTTATTTTTCCTGAATTTAAGTTAAAGTGAATTACCTTTCCCCCTTCGTGTTAAGAATGGATTTAATAATTTACTTCAAATTATTAAGTGAATCAACTTTATTTATTTTATTTTTTAAAGAAGTTTTTCTTAACTTTTATTTCTATTTGAGGGGGTGCTAACATTTTTTAACCCTAACCCACTTTACTCATGCTAGCCTCTATGGGCAATGCATTTTCTTAGTAAAAACTCTTACTACATTTTTATTTATTGATAAAATAATTTGGGGTTATTGCCATGAGGCTGTTTTGCAGTAGAATGCGATTAGTTCTTCGGGAGACTGAACAGCTGCTGTCACAGAGGTTAAATTCATTTTGCTTTGACAGTCGTATGCTTTAGTGTTGTTTGCCCTTTTCACATTTTTCTCGCGGCTTTCAAATTGTAAACTGCTTCAGCCGTTTACAGTTTGTTTCGTAAATAGTAATCAAAAGCATTCGGGCCGATATGGATCCCGAATTGGAAAAGTACCACAGTTCGCTTTTTTTACCAGTTAACTGCTGCTTTCGCACGCACTAACCTGTTTACTTACCGAAAAGACGGATTCATGTGTAACGAAACAGTTCAAATCTCGAGGTGTTTTCCATTTGACGTCATTCGTGGCGTAGCAACTCACACATGTTCCCCAGTTTTTTCACCTCTTCATATATTTTCTTCCTGATACGTTGAAATATGCACTTGCTTGTCTTATTGCCAAGCAAAAGCAACTGTAAATCTATAATAATAATAATAATATAATATGGTGTATCTGTCTTTGAGTCTTTTTATCTCCCTGTCCATAGATGCAATTTCAAACAAAGTCCTATACAAAGATCAAATAACTTTTCTCAAGTAAACTGTTATGAGTAATCCAATGGTGGTGTTCATTTTGTAAAATGAGAGTTGTAAGAGTTTGAAGCAGACTTTCACTGAACAACAGGGACAATGTTTTACTAACAACAAGAAGCTGTAGTGAATACTCTCTCGTAATCACCTTGGAAAAATGAAATGGACGATTTCAAGCCAGGGGAACTTATGATACAACATTTCGACCGGTGATGGTGCTTGTCGAGTTATTTAATCAACCATAATAATAATCTTTGTATCTCATGCTTTATATATATATATATATATTTATATATATATATATATATATATATATATATATATATATATATATATATATATATATTACAGAAGATCAAAACAGCATCGCTACCGTCGGTTTCAAATCTTAACAAAGGGGAGATAAAACAGGCCTCTTTACCGGACTCTCTTCAGCTGCGGTTTATGTCTATCTACCCTGGAAAATGGCGGATCGCGCGTTATGTGATTCTCTCACGATATTTTGATTTTCTGTTTAATTTTAATTTCAATTTCGATCACAGGGTCAGATAACGCGCGAGCCGCCATTTTCCGGGGGCATGGACTATTAACAGGGGCTGAAGAGAGTCCGGTAAATAAGATTATTTTAGGCCCCCTTTATTATCAACGATACCGATGTTGGTCTGATCTTTTGTAAAACATATATTAAAAAGTATTACGCTCTTATATTTTATTTTTCCTAATAATCGAGCACTCTACTGGTATTCTCTCCCATATATATATATATATATATGGGAAAATGAAAAAGGGAAACCAAAAAATGGATGTTTTTTATGTGTACATCAACGTTTCGTCTTTATTTTTTTAGGATGATAAATAGAGAAAAAATGTCATGCAAATACAGATACATGTCTACCCTACATGTATCTGTACTTGCATGACATTTTTTCTCTATTTTATCATCCTGATGAAGTCTTATAAATAAAGACGAAACGTTGATGTACACATAAAAAACATCCATTTTTTGGTTTTCCTTTTTCATTTCCCCATCACGTCGGATTACCTTCATCCTTCTCTTCCCATATATATATATATATATATATATATATATATATATATATATATATATATATATATATATATATATATATATATATATATATATATATATGAAAATAGGCAACATGCATTACTGCATTACAAGCCACGAATAAGATGCACATATTTTTAAAATAAAAAATCATACATTTGAATTTTTACTTTTGTCTTAAATTTTGCGGATAAAGATTGCTTCATTAAAAGGGTAAGGGTATTACCTTTATAATATAATTAGTACAGTCCTTTATTCTTGTTGTCATGTAAACGTCATCCTGTTATAAATGGAACGATTACGAAATAGCCCATTTCCATTTTAAATATATATACTTATTTTTAATATTCACAGACATATATGTTTGATGTTCACTAACAATCTTCAGTATGGCTAATGTAACTGTACCGCCGATCGAACGATTGAACTCGAATAACTCATGTCTAAACTTCTTTTCGCTCGAACGTCGTAACAGACACATTTCAAATGCGAGAGAAATAAGCTCTATATTTTATTAACAAACATAGTAAGTAACAGAGAGTGTTCAATTTATCCAAGGGCGAGAACTCGCAACGTTGCTAAATTTGACATGTTTTACCTTTCGTCCAGAGTGCTAAAAATCAATCGAGCATATTAATTATTTTTAATAAATAAATATTTAATATCAACTGATATGTTTGATTTTCAGTGTAACACACACACATATATATATATATATATATATATATATATAAAATTATTTATACCTACAGACGCTAGCGTTTCCAGCTTATGGCTCCCATCAGTGCAGTAAAGTAACAATTTCAGACGGTCGGGAGGCGCGAACCCGGTTTACAGAGTCAGTCTATAATCTGCAAACAGTCGCCATATCCACTTGGCCAACGGAAACTGTCACATAATTAAGGGAAATTAAGATCTATATGTACCTAGAAGCGGGCACAGATAGAAGACTAGTCGAGAGTGTTCGACGAACGTATTCGGAACTTTAGCGTAAAGTAGCTACATAAGGCAATAAACTTTTGTGAATTGTAGATTTCTATCGGTTGCGGAATAGCGTAATAAAAATATATGTTATCTAATTAAGCACATATAAGACAAGAATTGGATGTGATTGGCCGTTCAGGTTTCGAATCTCAGCATGGATGTACTTGTTAGGTCTACCCACACAGGTGAGTCGTAGACCACGAAACAGCTGTCTGTTGATAGCTGTATATAATATATATATGTATTAATAAAATAAAAAATAATTTTTCTATAGTTTATATAGATTCGAAAAGAAATTAGTTTCCAGATGTAAAAGTGAGGTTCAATATATAGAATAGAGCGTAGAATGAATAAAGTATTAAATTCCAAATGATACTATTTTATAATTTATTAACAATTTCTGAAAAAAAGAGATTAAGGCAGTTTCCTCTGTGCAATAATCCTCTTCATCAGAAAGACAAACAAAAGATACATCTGAAGATAACCCGAAGTAAATCGCCTGAATTACTTCAACACTTCTTAGAAACACGTATACAAAGATTTCGTTCCGAAGCTGTTATTAAATAATAGAATGGTATGATTTTGAATGTAATACTTTATATATATATATATATATATATATATATATATATATATATATATATATATATATGTTGGACGATTAATCGGAATCAGAATCGAAAAAATCGGACTTTTTAGAGGTATCGGAATCGGAAAGGTTTTAGCTTAATTTCCTATTTCAAAAACGATTCTTTTTAATTTCACTTTAAATCTAAATTTTGACATTGCTGGTACTAATGATGAAATGATTGATAATTATTGTTTTTAAACTAATAGTAAAACTAAAATCTATAGATAATAATACCATCAAAATATCATGTAAATTTATTTTACTTGTGTAAAAAACAAAAACAATAAAACTTTGCATAACTTTTCTAGGTTACATTAAAAAGAAATCTGTTGATTTAAAGGGTTCCGAAACTGTTTAACCATAAAATATAAAATACTGACAAACATCATTGATAGTTAAATAAAAAGTACAATATAAAAAGGGTTTTAACTTTTTTATACGGTGTGATTTGTCAGTAGGGTTTTTTTCTGGTCCCTTAACATCAGCAAACTCTGGGAGAGGTGACCAAAATGTGTGAAAAAAACCTTTAACATTTTCAAAGGCTGGATTCCGATAACGATTCCGATTTACATTCATGAATTAATTATTAATTAATGAAGTTTTTTGTAATCCAGAAAACAAATATTTTCCATAATATGACCGAAAAATATCAATAAATTGTTTGTCAATAATAAAATTATACATTGTCAGATATCCAATATATGTCCTAAAAGTTAATACAAAAATATCTGGCCAACATCTCTTCATGTTAAAAACAAATCCAGTGTGCCAAATTCTTTGAAGGAGAATAGTTCTCCGGTAGCAAAATTGTCGGAAAGGCCTTTATAAGATCGCAAAAAATCCATGAAATCATATCACACGAAAGGAAATTGATTTATCTACAAGTTTACTCATGTTTATTGTTTTTCTATAACTTATCAGTGAGATACAAAAAAAATGAACATATTAGTTCTTTTATGGATTTTATTCAAGCGCAAAAAAAACTGACACAAACAAATTGTTAGTTCATATTTTTAAACATAACTTTGGTACATTGCATTTTAACCTCATGGATCAGTGTTGATCTTTTTCAGAAAAAGTTTGCGATAAGAAAATTTCCAAATATCGGAATTTTTTATATAAATAACCTTAAATCGACGCCATTTAATGAACTCTTCGATACGTGGGTCTATAGTTGCGCAGGTGATTACTTTTTTTATGTTGTTATGGATGTGTTCTTTTAGGCACTTTCGTCATTGGAATTAGAATTGGTAATTGTACTGGAATCGAAAATTTAGAACAGAATCGGTAATTGTATCGGATCGGGAAAAAATATTGGAATCGGTCCATCGCTCATATATATATATATATATATATATATATATATATATATATATATATATATATATATATATACTAGCTGTACATATGCGGCGTTGCCCGGTATTCTTAATTTCGTTTTAATTTCGCTAGTCCCGTACACCTTAGTCTCTTGTTATTGGAATTAATTTCGTTGAATAAAATATGCCAAATTTTATATTCTTAACTAAGGCGATTTATTATAAGAAATAAGATTGTGGAAGTAAAGTGTATCTGTTACGGTATCGATTGATCATTAAAACCGAACAGCAGACCTACCCAGTTCTACAGGATTTAAATTAAACTTGATCTTCTTGTGTTTCGCAGCTTACAGCTTCGCTACTGGATCCGACACTACACCATTATCAGGAGGAACCTCTTCGCAGTGTCATCCCCTATTCCTTGACTGCTTTTCTGAAGTGGAGGACCCCTCCGTCAGAACGTAGTGATGTCGCACTGATGTCATCTGGCAACAAATTCTATAAAGCTAATTTCTCTTCCTTCTCGTCCAAAGCGACCTTGTGGTAGTTTAGTATGAAGAGTAAAATGTTATTCGCGCTTTGATGAAAACATAACCACGTGTGAATATTGTAAAGAGCTTAAAGATAAAAAAATTATGCTCCTTTTTTATAACTGGAAATGATGATGTGCGCATATTGTAAACAATAAATATTAATAAAGATCGATAAATATTAATAAAGATCGATAAATATTAATAAAGATCGGAAACAATGCATTTATTGTTGTAAGAAATATTTTGTCGTTTTATTAAGAAGATCACGAATCGAAACGATCTTTATACGAATTCATAGAAACGGGTGGAAAGTAAACGCATACGGCCTAATCACGTTGACACAGCAGTTCTAGTTAGATCACCGAAGTTAAACGATGTATAGCCTGGTCAGTACTAGATGAGTAACTATTTTGGAATACCAGGCGCTGTATATCATCTTCCATGACCAGGATATACATGCAGCTGGGAACTTCCTGTGGGTTTGATATTCCCTTGAAACTTTGGAGGAAGCCGGCTTAGCCCGTCCAGTGCTAACACCATACCAGGTTGTTTTATTTGAATTTTGTGGAAGGTAAAGTGAAAAATATAGAAATTAAATCAAATCGACAGTTTAAAAACTTAAGACTGATGATCAGATTTCGTATCCTAACGGAAAATGGCCTCTCCTCGAATACCTTAAATTCTGTCTTACTCGTGTTATTAATATTGCGCATAAAAATTTCCCGGTGTGTTTATGTGATAATTTATTGCGTTTAATAGGAACCTTACCTACCCAACGTTGTCGGGTAATCTTATGAAATCCAATTTTGTTTTGTTGTTTTTTTTTTTAACTATTCTGTTTTATTGACTTTTTAGTATAGTCCATTGCCTTTTCCCTTTCTCGTAAAGTCAGTTCTCTCTAATGCCCCCCCCCAAATACTAACACCTGAGGCTATTCTCTATGTCTACAAATCTACTATCAGATCCTGTATGAATGAATTTTATCATACTTTGGCTGGTGAATCTCTGTCCGATTTGAGAGTTCTTGATAAGGTTCAGAAGCGTATCTGTAATTTGGTTGGTTCACTCCCTTTCTTCTCTGCACCTTCTCTTTCACATATGTTGCTAGTCTCAGTATTTTCTATAAGTACTGTTATCACATGTGTTCTTCTGAATTGTCTTATCTATTTTCCGCCTCTTTTGTTCCCGTTTTGTTTGACTCGTTGGTCTAGTGGTATTCATCAATTCGCTGTTTTTATAACTCGTTATAATACAGCTTCCTATTCCAGCAAATCCCTTCCCAGAACTGCAGGCTTGTGGAACTTTTTTTCTTTTGACTGTTTTCCTGCTACCTATAGCCTTGGTCTTGTCAAGACTAACATCAATAGGTATCTTCTGTCTTTGCAATAATCATCTGTTGTTCTCTTTAGCTCCTTGCATCAAGTGGAGTCATACCTTGTCTGAGGCGACTTCCATAAAAAAGTGATGTATTGAAAAAGAATGACGGAAAAATGTTGATCGTATTAAAAAACAATATCACTGTTATTACAGACTACTGTTCTCATCTAGGTGTTATTCTCACATTTTCGCCGATGTAACCTCCTACCTTTTTCACGTGCATCTTGTCGAACTCAGAAATATTTTTTTCAAACTCAGGAATCTGTACAAAATTTCGAACCGAACCTGTTTTTTAATCCACGGCGGTAACTTCTTCTCGTTTCGACAAACATAACCGGGTAGAAGTCTTTAGTAATTCGTAATTGTATTTTTAGTATCTCCCGCACTGAGAATTGAGCCTTCAACCTCTAGAAGACTGTCACTTAGAACTGATTATTACTTGACACTTATATCCGTTACGCCACAGGAAACACATTGCAAAACATAGTCTGTCTTTATTCTATCCTTATTTCCATGGAAGATGTTGGCTTGAGCTTCAATCTGTGATTCCTCCTTGTAAGCACCCACACCAATAATTCGTTTTACATTTCTTCTTCCATGTGCTTAGCGTCAGACGGAATTTCCATAGACAGAGCTTCTTTGCAAGGGATTTTCGTTCGTGGAACACATTACCGTGTACTGCTTTCCTGCAGATTACAACATAGCCGTCTTTCGATCAAATGTCAACGGATAATTGTCATAAACAGTTCCATAAGTAAGCAAACTTAGTTAATACCGTTGATGGTTCCTCATGTTTTGGCTTACAATCTTAGCATCTCATTAACCATTATCCTCGAGTGGTTCTTGGCCTTGATCAGTGGTGTCTTATTGTCGCTTGTCGTGTCCTCACTCTTTAATAACTTACAACAAAACTATACTGGTTATTGTTTCTTAGTTAGTCTAGAGTTCTTCGTTTTGGGTAGATAAATAGAGAACTTAATTCAACCAAACTTGCGTCTAACTTTGCCTTTGATTGTAAACAGATAAATAAACTGTATACTTATTTTGGAAATGTAGCTTTACAACCGCCCTGAATGTATTGGTTACATCAAATAGGGTACCAATGCAGGAAGGCGGGGAGTCTTTTACACCAAAGAGGGTACCAATTCTCGTGAGGGTATACGTATGGGGTAAATAAACTGCATGACGACAAACAGAACAGTAGGTGGGTGGGAACTTTGGAAATACAGGAGTGGGATTCAGAGGAAAGGATTGAGTCGTATGGGGGCAGGTGAGGGAGGTGGGGACGTCTAGAAGAAAAGCATGGAATCAAGCATTGCCACTCTATGACTCATTGACTACAGAAGTTGTAGAGGGGAAGAATTCCCTATGGTCGTGCGACGGTTGAATGGAATTAAGGTATGGTGGGATAGAGGAATGTGTGCCTATTTCCGCCCCTTCTTCCTCACTCGCACACTGTTCCTTAAAACCTACCTCCCCTCCCAAACCTTCAGTCATCCCTTCCCTCTGTCTTCGTCTTCCTGCTTTTCTTTTACCCCCTCTCAACCACCATTTTTAAAAAGATGGTTGCTTTTAGTTGTCTTTACAGCATCGCTTTGTCCAGAACCGCCATTTTGGTGATCGGCTTTTTCCCCTGCTAGTTTTTCGGCTTTCGTGTTTTCACAGATTTTCTTCATTTATTTGTTTAATGTTTCTTTGATAAGCCAGAGATGCGTTCAAAAGTTGATAATTTCCATTAATCTAACACCATAAAAGAACCAAGCGACCCATTATACTTGACTTTTTAAAAACTTTAATTCAATCCATTTTCTCCAAATATATTTTGTCTGATATCGTATAGACGAGACCATAACCAGAAAAATATTAATATCTCATCATAATGGAGATTCAGTGTCTGCTTGTAAATGAAATTACGTCATATTTCTGAAAGATATTACAAAATTACATCAAATATGTTTCCAATGTAGTTAGAAAAATAGTTGTATTATTCTATGGCTTTAGAAAATACTCCACTCTTGATACAATTCTCTACCTTGATAAGATTTAGATATACCCTAAAAAAGTAAAGTAGTCGACCATATTTGAGGGCAACCAGAAGGCTCCCTTTTAATTCGCTACTACATCGAGTTGTATAAGAGGGTACCACTCTTTTCACAGGATTGCTCCACTTATCCTTGATCCTCACCTTATACTGCTGAGTGGAGCATCAAGTACCATTTTTAAGTCTTTGGCATGACTCAGCCGAGGAGTGAACCCTGGTCTCCCGGTCCATTAGCGAATACTCTTACCATTATACTAAATGGCTGATATGCAATATTATAGCCACATCTACGGAGGTGCCTCTCAGAGCACTCTGTCCTGCCTTGACAGAGTACAAAACCAACTTTGCAATCTAATCTTCTCTTGCTTACAGCCTCCTTCTTACAGAAGAGACGTTGCTAGACATTCTCTACTCTATTTCCATGGAAGATGCTCTGTTGAGTCTAAATATGTGGTTCCTGCCTGTAAAAGATTCATCACCCCTATAATAAACTTTCCTTTTCTCCTCTGTGTACCTAAAACTAAAGGGAATTTCCACAAATACAGTTTATTTAGAGGAACTTCACATATGTGGACACATACCACGGTACTGCTTCCCTGCAGACTACAAGATAGAGTTGCCTTTTAAGTAATCAAAAGTTTGCCCATACTATTCATCGTTTTAAGTTTTCTCATAATATTCTTCATCATCCAACTGGCAATCTCATTAATCCTGATACTCGAATGGCATTTGGCCTCGATCAGTGATTACTCATTAGTATGAAAAGAAAATACGTTCTCATCGAAAGACTTCAAAATCACTTTCTAGTTTTGAACGACCACGCAGTAAACATCGTGAAGCCATTTTCTTTTTTATGTAGTAATAATGGATTAAAATGGCTATCATTCGGGTATCGCGTGAAATTTGAAAGTGATTTTGAACCTTTGAAACTGTCGATTAGAAAGTATTCTCTGGCTTCAATTAAAAATTGTTAAATTTTATCATTCATTTCTGGTCCTAAACAAAAAGAAAATATTCATTTTGAACGCGTATAAAGAACTTGCTTTTGTTTATATTTATAGTGAGCAGATAAATTCTCCGAATAAAACAGTTTTGCACCACTTTTATGTCCTCTTTTCGAAGATTAAAATCAAGATATAATGCCTTAAATTTAAAATTATTCCGATTTTGATCAAAATCTATTACATGATTTTGATTCTAAAAAAATGTCTACATTTTAAGGCTTAAGCTTAAGTGGTCTTAAGAAATTTAAATTAAGGGAATCTTGCTTAATTTATGTCTATTGACTGTGGATAAAATTCAATGCAAATATGAAATACTGGAATTTTCAACTGGGAGGTTGTGCTTATAGTATGTTCCCCTAAAACTTAAAAAAAATACCCCAAAGAAACTGAAATTTATTAATTTCACTAAATTGGAGATAATTGAATTCTTACGAAGGGCTTTAACCCCCTTTCTCTTTGCTCCTTTAATCTATATATATCCCACATTATCCACCCTTACGCCAGACAGCAGTGTTCCAAAATTCATACTGATCGGTTTATTCATTTATGAATGGATCTTGTACATGCAAATATATAAACATAGCTAACTTTATAGAGATAGTTCGCGGTTGTAGATTTCGTAACCTTTGTTTAACTATAGACTACCCGCGAGACATACACCTATAATCACATACCATCTTAAACTACGTTACGAAGGATACTTGGATAAGTATATTTCATTTTGATCATAGAGAAAAAGGTAAAACGGTCATTCATGTTATTTTATTTATAACTTGTAATAATAAATATTTTAAAAATAGAGATAGTAATATGTCGTTTAGTTCTTGCAACAGGAATTCACAGTTGTTCTAATTGACTCTTCAGTGTGGCAAGACGTAGCAAATGAATCTAAACCCGAACGCCACGTCACATCCTAATCTGATCAGCGATATAAAGTGCCTTATTTCTAGTGCAAACAAACTCGCCACTAATATGGAGTAATGCTGTCATATCTGGAGGGGGCACTCGGGGCACTCTTGTATTGGCACTGTACAAAACCGACTTCGCAATCTAGTGGGAGATGATCTCTTCTGGTCTTTACAGCTTCTTTCACACAGAAGAGATGTTGCTAGCCTCTCTCTACTGTATCATTATGTTCATGGTTAGTTTTTGGCCGAGCTCCAATCCAATGTAAAACATCCACAACAAAACATAATTTAGTTACAACCACAGATAAGAACCTTCCCCTCTATCTGTCTCATTACCAAAAAACAAACGGAACTTCCGTTTCAAAAGTTTTTTTCCTATATCATCCCATCTGTGGAAAAAGATACCACGAGCCTGCTTTCCAACCGACTACAACATGGTCGTCTTCAAATCACGTGAACAAGTACTTGTTGAGCCGTCCTCTTGGATAAGCAATTTCTCTTAATAATCGTCAGCATTTTTCACCCATTATTTTTCTGGTCCTCTCGTGGCGGCAATCATTGTCCAACTGACGATGTTTTTAACCCTCCTCCTCGAGTGCCCCCGGGCCTTAATAATTGGTGGGAAATCAGTAATAAATTATAGCGCTATATGTATTTTCTTTGTTTACATATTTTTACACGCTACTGGTAAACTAAAGGAATTTATTCATTGCAAGTTATTATTGCTATATGCCAAGTGCAAACCATTATTTTCTCTACCAAAGCACTTAACTCATAAGTAGACAACATAAAAATACAGTCATTTGCAGATAGCTGTTTCGTCGTATAACAACTCTTTTTTATAGACGTAGTAAGTGTATCTACACCAAGATCCGAATGTAATCAACGGAGTCAAGTGTCTTAATCTCTGTACTAACAAACTCACCATTGATAGTAGAAAAAACCATAGTGATATATGTATTTTATAAAATTATAGTGCTATACGTATTTACTTTGTTTATATTTTCCACGCTACCGGTAACTTAAAAAATACTTTGTTTTTAGAATATTATTGCTTTACGGAAAGTGGAAGCAATTATTCTGTCAACCCATGAACTCAATGGAAACGAACAAACTTTTTTCTTAATTAACGAAATCGAAGCCTATCTCACTCTAAGTAATGTGTTGATTGAATTAGAAATTAACCTGTAATGTGTTAGTGTTCAAATAAATATGAAAAATCTTCATGAAGAAAAATATTGAATGTTTTAAATATATGTTATGTAGAGATTAAAACAACAGCACTTTAACAATATTTAGTTTGCCTGTTTATGATTAAATGTCAAGTAAATAACATTAAAACACAACTGAAAATCCTATTTTTTTAGAAAGAAAAGGAAGAATTAAACGTGTATTTAATATAGCCAGCAAAATAAAATGATTTAAAACTTTAAAACTTTAATTTCCCCATCCGCAGCTCATTTGGTAAACACGTCAGTTTAAATAAGTTTGCTTTTTATATATATACATCTTTACGATTTTTCTTTTTTCTCACTTTAACTTGTCTTTACGTTTTTTCTTTCTGACTCACTTTCTTCCTTTTCTCAGAAATACATTTTGCATCTTTTCATACTATACAAATCATACATGAGTTTATTAGAGAGTTCCCCTAAATATATCAAGTCAGTTTAAATAAGTATGTTATGTCATCATAACATACTTATTTAATATATACTCTTATAATAATAATAATAAATTTTCGACATTTCTCTATGTATTTCTGCTATTAAACTATGTATTGCTTTTAATTAATTGTTTATCCTAATACTAGGTAAAATATATTTATTCTAATTTCCAGTTATACGTGTGTATGGCATGCTTCAAGTCGTCGATCATTTTTACGGATATAAGAGATCTTTCATTATTCGCGATGACCGTCGCCATCTTATTGTCTTACAAAAACTATGCAGCTGTTATAATGATTCTTTCTTAGATTTAACGTATTTCTCATCGTTAGTTATCTTTACATTTTTACAAGTTTTTATCGATTCGTTCTCAATATTAAAAAAAAGACACGAAAGAGAAATATAAAAGGGTGGCTCGGAATAGTTATAACTTTCTGGGGGGGGGGGGTTTCTTGCTCACTTTCTTCCTTTTCTTCTTTCCTATGTTCTTTCTTTTTTCATCATGTCGCTTCGATTATATTTTATTCCTTTATTTTGTCTTCCTCTTCTCTTCTCTTTATGTTCTCTCATTTTGTGTTTCTTTCATTGTTTGTCTCTTTATCATTTTCTTTCTTCTTTTTCTTTCTCATTTTGCAACGACTCTTTCTTTTCTTTTCTTTTACTTACTTTCATTATCTTCTTTCATCTTTTTCGTCTTCTTTTTTGTACTTTTCTTTCTCGTTCTTCTTCTTCTTCTTCTTCTTCTTCTTTCTGCAGCTTTTTTTCATTGCTTCCTCCCTTCCTTTTTTGTTTTTGTCTTATTGTCTAGTCTTACTTTATTCACTTTATTTTTTCTCTCTAAAAACTGTTCATACTTTCCTTTTACTCTTTTATATCTATTCCTAGTCATCTTTTCTTTTCGTCTGCTCTTCCTCTTTTCTTTTCTTTTACTTATTTCTCGTTTTTCTTCCTCTTCACTCTCTTTCTTCTTCATACTGATTCTTTTTATACTACTACTACTACTACTACTACTACTACTACTACTTATCCTTACTTATCTCTGCTTTTTTTCTGTTCATTTATTTTTCTACTTGATCTTTGTCAGTCTTCTTCTTTTCTTCTTTTTTTTCATCCTTTGTCTGATTTCTCTTTTACTCTACCCCCTCTTTTCTATGTTCCTTTTTCTTCTCTCACCCTCCTATTCTTTTTCAATAATTTTTACTAATACTCTTCATCTTTATTTTACTACTATTTCTTCATCTTCTCCGCTTTTTTCTCCACTCCTCTTCTTTCTACTTTTTCATATGTTTCTTCTTCTTGTTGTTCTTGTTCTTGTTCTTGTTCTTGTTCTTGTTCTTCTTCTTCTTCTTCTTCTTTTTCTTCTTCTTCTTCTTCTTCTTTCTTGTTCTTCTTCTTCTTCTTCTTTCTTGTTCTTCTTCTTCTTCTTCTTCTTCTTCTTCTTCTTTCTTGTTCTTGTTCTTGTTCTTCTTCTTCTTCTTCTTCTTCTTCTACATTTAACTAAACCACCCCCTTCTTTTCGTTTTACTCTCTTTTTCTTCTTCTACCTCATGTTCGTTCATTTCCTCTCTCCCTTCGCAACTGTTTCGTCTTTATCTTCTTCCAATCCTCACCCCTATAATTATAAACTTCCCCTACCCTCTTTACACCCAACCATCTTACATAAACTCTCCCCGTCTTCTTTTTGTCTCCATTTATCCCAACAGTTGAGTCATACATCGACGCGCAATACAGGTAACAACAGCGACAATAATGATAATAATAATCGTAATAATAAACTAATAACAATAATAATAAGCTAATAATAAATAAGTAAATAAATATATCTTATTTCCTTTCACTCCAGTTAAATGATAAGAGTGATGATAAGACATAATTGCCAATAAATTCTTGACGTGTGTTTTTTTTGTTGGAATGCCGTTCATTTTTGTCGCCGCCATTTTCCTTGTGACTTTTGTCGCCTTTTCAAAGATGCCGCCAACAAAATGGATGAATATTTATGGACGCAGATGAGGAAAGGGAGCTCGATTATTATTTCACGCATGCCTATATAGTTTATATGCGATTGATAAAAGAGTGGCACGTCGTGGAGGCACGGGGCAGATAGTATAGCGTATGTGTGTGTGCAAAAGTGTTCTTATTTTTCCGAATGGGTAAATGCACAAGATAATGCGTATATATATATATATATATATATATATATATATATATATATATATATTGTAATCAAATATTCAGTTTTTAAGCTTTTAATACATGAATTTATAATTCCAAAGCATTTATAAATAAGCAAAGAAAAAGCAGATTCAAGGCTTGAGTTGGTGTTCGTGCTAGTTAAGGGAAACGTCCTTGACAATCAGATATGTTTCTGTTCAATACTAAGAGGATCACTCTCCCAGGCTTTACCTTCTCTCTGAGTAGGAGTTAGTTTATTGCTAATCGCCTGGTGCGCCCATACCGGGGAATGCCGACGGAGTGTCTCAAGCATTTTTTGTAGACCAGGCAGCGCTAATTCTAATGCGCTGGCTTTGTAAAACCACCCATTATCTTGTGTCCAACAATCCGTGAGAGGAAATTAATTTTTTTTTTTAAATATGTATTTTCCAGTAAAGATATTAATTATTAACTGCCATTTCCGAATTTGTCCATACAATCAAGGTTTTCAGGCATATATTGAATATTCTAGGACAATGATTCGTCAGAAGAAAAAAAAAACAGAAAAATATTTTTGAAATTCGAAAAAATAATTTAGAATAAATCTTCATAGATCGAAAGTTTAAGGTGATATCAACCATTATCAGCGTTCCTTGTTGGGCTATAGGTATCCGTCACACAAGCCTCAGGCAGTGTAGTCACGAATTGATCGAGAAGTGAGGCTTACTGATCTTCACGATCGGAGAGGGGGGTCGGGAAAGTGACAGTCTGTGAAATAGAATGTGCAATAGAGAAACTATGCTTTTACCAGTTGCATCTGTTTATCACGGGATACCAAGCCAAGTACTGTTATGAACATTAACATCTCAAAATACATGTATTTGTGCACTCGGATCCAAAGAGAGTGCCCCAGCAATACTATCAAAGACGTAGTCGAGCAGGGTACAGTTTTGTGTAAAAGTAGAGGAAATAACGCTGTGTTGTAAGGTTAATCTAAAGCACATGTAGGCCTGATCATCCGATTCTAGATTATGTACTTTGATCAAGATAAGGGTATTACGAATATAGACTCCGAGTTCGTGTATATTTTTGTCTGAGTTTTAAAGCATAGTTGCTTGTTTTTTTGGAGGGATCTGGTTTGATCGTTTTTCTTTTATTGCCATAGTCATTTATATTATTAATAGATAGAGTGGGTGTTTGTTGAATCCCAGAAGACAAAGTTCACACACGTAGACTATTAGTCGAGTCTTTTTCCGTGGGAAAGAACATCAGGGGTAAGTGCAGGGTTCATTCTATGCGTAACATGGCACTATAGTTATTCCGATGTTATACATCTTATAAAACAGTCGGTCCTGGCGCTATTTAAGAGTTAGGGCTCCTGTACTGCCAGTCGGACACAGTAGCCAGAGAAGCTATCAAACCTGTCAGAAAGATTGCCCCAGACTAGTTATGTGAAACAAAGTGACAAGCAAGTGTATCCAAGTTGCCCAGATAGAGATCAAGAGAGATTATGGGACGGCGTTCATTCCCCTAACCAAGAAACAAGGCCAAACACTGGGTGTCTTTGATATGTCCCTGTCCTCTGTGCCTGGCTAATAGACAGTGCCTGGCTAATAATTCAAATGCTGTATATAAAAATTGTTAATATTTCAATTTATGAAGCCATTTCATAATTGATATCATAATAATCTAACTAATCTTAATGTGTTATATTATTTGTTTATTATTTATAATACAGAATAATTTGGGTTTATTCTGTATTGATAATATTTGTTCGCTCTTTCATACAATATTATAGTTTAAAAAATTAAGAATAAGCGAGTTATGAGATATTTAGGCTTACAAGATTATGACCATTAGTTTGATTGACATATTTTTATCATATATTAAGATGTAATCATATATGATCAAATTTATAATATTAATAATTATTTAATTATTCATTATGTCCTATTCATATTGAAATTTTACCCTGTAATTAATAGTGCCTTGTCAACTGCAGTTTATTTTAATTTGTGTATTTTATTAATGTTATGATATCAATTAAGAGTCTTTAACAGTTGATTTAGAAATTATACTTTCGTAATTCTCTTACAATAGGTAATTAGTTTTGTTTGCGATATTTCCGAATTAATCAATATATGGGTTGTTATGTTGCTGTTATTCCTCCGAATTCGTAAATGCATAATAATACGTATGGATGAAGTTGGATGTACACAACTATAGACAAATAGAAATAAATTAATTAATTAACTATATATAAATATATATATATATATATATATATATATATATATATAATATTGATAATATATATATATATATATATATATATATATATATATATATATATGTGTATATTATAATCTAACAGACAGTGTTTGAGCTACATATATATTAAGTTACAATTCCAAAGCATGTATAAATAGATAATAGAAAAAAGCAGATTCAATCGACGATATCTTTATTTTTAGCAAAGGGATTTATGTAAACAGCCGTTTCTTCAATTGTCCAGACAATCAAGGTTTTCGTGCATATCTTGAATTTTCCAGGACAATGATTCGTCAGAAGAAAAAACAGAAAATATCCCTAGAATTGGAAAATTACATTAGAAAACATTCTTTTACATCGATTTTTTAAAACAATACACGAATTTATTCCAAAACTGACGCTATATTAATTTTTACTAGGGAAAACCAAAACTGAAGATTAAAATTAAGGTATATTCGATTAAATTCAATACAAATCTGATATATTTGCATTTTACAATGGTACAAACTACATAAAAGCCAAGTTACACAAAAACAAGGAAAACAGTAAATGTTGAAGCTGTGGACAAAGAGACGAAACAGTAAACCACATCATAAGTGAATGCAAAAAACTAGCTAAAAATCAATACTAAAACTAGACGTAACTTGGTCGGAAAGATCGTCCCCTGGGAAGTATGAAAACAACTGCATATTGAAAATGTAATCAAATGGTACAAACATAAACCGGGTCCGGTATTGGAAAGGCATTGGAAGGCATAAAATATCTTTGAACATAAAAATAGAAACAGATAAACTCACCCACACAAGAAACCCGGGTTAGATAATAGTCCGCAAGAGTGAAACAACATGCCAAATAGTAGATTTCGCCGTCACAGCAGTTCACATTATGAAGACAAGTACTATTATGACATGTGTTCATCAGAATTGTGTGGTTTATTATCTGCTTCTTTTGTTCGAACTCGTTTGTCTTGTTACTCTAGTGTTTTTCATCAATTCGTTGTTTAATATACATACTTATAATACATTTTTTCTATACCAGTAGCTTATTTACAAGAACTTCAAGCTTGTGGAACTGTGATCCTTGATGACTGTTTACCTCCTACATATAACCTTAGTATTTTCTTACTAGCGTCAATAAGTATCTCCTCTTTTAGGATAATCATCTTTTGTTCTTTTTAGCTCCTTAGTTTATGCTTTGTTTGGAATGACTTTAATAAAAAGGTACTATCTATAACGTATAATAATATTCATATAGTTGATGTTTTGCGAAGAATTCTTCACTGCCTTCTAAAAATTTTATATATGTGTTTTTTAGTGTATAACGTAGAATGATACTCATAGAGTTGATGTTTTGCAAATAATTCTTCACTGCCTTCTAAAATGATTATATATCTGTTTTTTTTTAGTGTATAACGTAGAATGATACTCATAGAGTTGATGTTTCGCGAAGAATTCTTCACTACCTTCAAAAATGTTTATATATGTGTTTTTTAGTGTATAACGTAGAATGATACTCATAGAGTTGATGTTTAGCGAATAATACTCCACTACCTTCAAAAATGTTTATAAATGTGCCTTTTAGCGTATAAGGTACAATGATACTCATAGAGTTGATGTTTTGCGAAGAATTTTTCACTACCTTCAAAAATGTTTATGAATGTGCCTTTTAGTGTATAACGTATAATTATACCTATAGAGTTGATGTTTTGTTAAGAATTCTTCACTACCTTCAAAAATATTAATATATGTGTTTTTAGTGTATAACGTAGAATGATACTCATAGAGTTGATGTTTTGCGAAGAATACTTCACTACCTTCTACAATGTTTATAAATGTGCCTTTTAGTGTATAACGTATAATTATACCTATAGAGTTGATGTTTTGCGAAGAATTCTTCACTACCTTCAAAAAGGTTTATACATGTGTTTTTTTAGTGTATAACGTTGAATGATACTCATAGAGTTGATGTTTTGCGAAGAATTCTTCACTGCCTTCTAAAATGTTTATATATGTACTTTTTAGTGTATAACGTATAAAGATACTCATAGAGTTGATGTTTATCGAAGAATTCTTCACTACCTTCTAAAATGTTTATACATGTGCCTTTTAGTGTATAACGTATAATTATACCTATATAGTTGATGTTTTGCGAAGAATTCTTCACTACCTTCAAAAATGTTTATACATGTGTTTTTTAGTGTATAACGTAGAATGATACTCATAGAGTTGATGTTTTGCGAAGAATTCTTCACTGTCTTCTAAAATATTTGTATATGTGCTTTTAGTGTATAACGTATAATTATACTCATCGAGTTGATGTTTTGCGAAGAATTCTTCACTGCCTTCTAAAATGTTCATGTATGTATTTGTAGTGGATAACGTAGAATGATACTCATAGAGTTGATGTTTTGTTAAGAATTCTTCACTACCTTCTAAAATGTTTATATATGTGTTTTTAGTGTATAACGTATAATTATACTCATAGAGTTGATGTTTTGCGAAGAATTCTTCACTGCCTTCTAAAATGTTTATATATGTGTTTTTAGTGTATAACGTAGAATGATACTCATAGAGTTGATGTTTTGCGAAGAATTCTTCACTACCGTCTAAAATGTTTATATACGTGTTTTTTTAGCGTTTTAAACAGAAAAAAACTCATTTTATTTTAATTCCTTGATGGATTGAACACGAGAAATAAGAATAGTAAGAATGTGGGGGGATACCAATATATATTAAGGAAAGAAATGAAGTTAATAGTAGTCAAAAGACCAATCGATTGAAGCCTAAAACTTGTGGCGCCTTTCGGTCGGCACATCTTCAAACGTATATGTTGACGAATATCGATTAGAATAGATTATTTATTAATCATTCAACTATGTTAAAAAAAGAAATAAACGAACGAATGTCGCTCAACTTCCACAAACAAGGGGAAAGCGACATCTCCAAAGCAGAGCGTAACAAAATAAAATGTTTAAATTGTGTATTAAGATTACATGCAAATCATAAAACATCAAGTTTTTCAAATGAATTTGATTTAACTGTTAGTATTTATTCCATATAATATGATTAACTTATATGCAAAGTGATAAAGTGTTGATGTTGTTATTTGAAAGATGTATATACAAAATAAAAATAAATAAAAAAATTTTAATATCAATATTTTATTTGCAAGTACAGGTTTTGTACAACAAATTTAACTTATTTGTTGATTTTATAAGAATATATAAATATAAAAGAATATAATAAGAAACTTAACAATAAGAATATAAAACAATTGAGATTGAACAACAGACAATAGACAAATTTTGCATCATTTACTTTTCTTTTCGTTTCAATAACTTGTAACAGTCGTTCATCAACAGCTAGTGTTAGATTTGCAATCGAAGCAACTGATGTGTTACTTGCAGCATTTTTACTGCTTGCCAGAGTTCATACTTACCATAATTGTCTACCATTGGAATTAATATATTTCTGAAGGGTACTCCACGTGTTATCAATTGGATGAAAGTCACAGCTATTGGGTGACTACTCAATCAACGAATCCCCTGCAAATACTTTTTCTTGTAACCATGTTTTGGTGACTTTTGAAGAGATACTTGATGCGTTGTCTTGCATAAATATCAACGATTTACGCTTGGCGTAAGGTTAGTTATCCAGCCACTCAAAGAGATTTTGATCTAGCAAATCACAGTAACTTATAGAGTTAATTTTCACTCCGTACTCGATTTAAAAGGACATACAAGCTCACTGTCAACAATCCCAGTCCATATCATGATCCCACCCAACCTTGTAACCGTTAAGCAAATTGTCTTGAATGATGTTGCTTACATGCCCAACAGACTGGCCCATCAAGAGTAAACAAGACTTTCCTGAAATCAATTTTAATATATTTCTCAGCCCACTGAACTCAATTTTCCTTATGTTTCTTAGTGTAAATAGGTTTATTGATTCCATTCGTTACATCAGAAAACTTCCTTAATGCCTTGCATCTTCTTTCTCTGAAGACCATAGGAGATCCAGCGACCTGAAATATAAATGAACTACTGGCATGCGGATTTCTAATCATTTCTCTTCAGATATGTGATAAATCTGTATTTGCTAGAGTCCTAAATTAATCTTGACACTTAATTGTTCTTGGTTGAATTCCATTCTGAAATACTTTCTTAATTGTTCGAATATCCATTTCTAGATCGTTTTCAAATTTGAAGATGAGTTTTTCTTTTTCTTATTTCCTTTATTATGTAGTTCTTTTCGTTACTTGTTAGTTCTTTTTTTGAACCAGTAAGCGTAATTTTAGCACTTGTAAATAATCTCTGGACACCGAATTACATTTTGTCTGAAATAAAAAATAAAAAATAAGGGTTACTATTTTAAAGTTACAACAAAATGCATACTAAAACATATTACGTCATTACATGTCATATATTAAACAGTAGAGTTTTAAATGAATACCAAAATAGTACTAGATGCACTTTATTTACGAAGAGGGATTTTTAGAGCTCTCTGAATAAGTCTAAATTATGTGAAAGCTCCTTTTTTTGTTGAGTTTCCCCCCCCCCCACGTTATCATTTCCCCCGTTTTTAAACGATATTTGCCGACGTTTTCTCTTGACAATGTGTCGGCCGAAAGGTACCTAGGGAATAAGCTTTTATGTTGTTAATTTTAGTCGATCTTTTTATTCATTTTAAAAGTTTTTAATCGACGATTAAATATTTAATATTTCCTCTCCTTTTTTTCTTGTAATAGTGCCTCGTTCGCTATGACTCCGTTTATTATATATATATATATATATATATATATATATATATATATATATACATATATTATATATTTTACCAATACGTGAATCAAGCAAGTCAATAAATCTTAACTAATTGTTGAGATATATATATATATATATATATTGCTGATTGTATCTCTATATATAAAGTAGACGTGATTTTCCCCTGTACCTTTGACGAGAGTAAGAAAATAACCACATGCATCATAAGTTACTAAACTCACCACTCTATTCACTTTATTCACCCGAGCATGTTTCAAGAAATGTCTGTCTGTTTTCAACATTTAACAAAAAATGCTACTTTTAGACCGCCATCACAGACTCTCACAAAAACATACTCCATACAAATGGTAGCAAACACTTTTCCCTCTAATCTTTATCTACTTTTACTATCCCACTTAACGCCAATAAATAAATTACATCGGATAATTTATAGAATCGTCACCGTAATTATTTTATTTCATTCTTCTAATAATTGCATACATAACATAAAAGATTGCTATATCAATTAATATTCCTTCAAAATTAGAGAATATCGGATTACATATACTTATTTATTGTCCGTCGTTACTCATATCTATTAAACATACACTTAAAACCATTCTAGAATTTGCAGTTTACGTTAACGAACTGACTAAATTATTTCGTACATTGATTCAAAATAGCGTTACGTACTTATCAATCTCCTCGAGACAATTCATTTCAGTAGCGAATCTTCGATTGTTACACGTATACTTTCTTTTTATCAGTTATACTGTTATGCCTTAAACAATTCAGCAATTTCATCCACTTCTACGAATTTAACACAACTCACGAAGAACGGTCTACTGTTGAAAACATTTAATTGATCATAGAAATTTTATGGACACAAGCAATCCTATGGAATCAAGCAAGACAATAAATCGTAACTAATTGTTGGTATATATATATATATATATATATATATATATATATATATATATATATATATATAAAGAGGTTTATGAAGTTTGCTTGAAGCATTGTTTATTAGTATATAGAAATGTGATACTTAGAAGGCAATACAATGCAGAGGTGTGACGGATAGACACAAGTTGAAGCAAATAAGACATATAATGGTGGAACAAATTAAATAGTTTCATCCTTAATACAATGTATACATACACACACACACACATATATATATATATATATATATATATATATATATATATATATATATATATATATATATATATATATATATATATATATATTTGAAAAGTTCATACCTTTTTTAAAGCATCCAAATTGAATTTAAGAACAAAGGGTAAGGTAAAATAAAATACCTTTTAATGCAAGTTTAAAGATGCGATATTTTTTTTTATTAAAAAAAAGAAAAATCGATACCGATTTTTATAACTTTTTTATAAACTTTCATTTTTAGTTTATAGTACAGATACATTTCGCGAAGATAGAATTGGCCTCTTCAGTGTAGTTGTAGATCCGATCTTATTGGACAGCCGGTGTAGTTGTTGCAGCCGGTTAATGAGGTGTTTTTTTCTCACTTTCGATACGAGATTACGCTTGCACGTGGTATATGTATATATTTGAAAAGTTCATACCTTCTTTAAAGCATCCAAATTGAACTTAAGAACAAGGGGTAAGGTAAAATAAAATACCTTTTAAAGCAAGTTTAAAGATGCGATATTTTTTTTTATTAAAAAAAAAGAAGAAAAATCGATACCGATTTTTTTTCCTTTTTGTTTATAAACTTTCATTTTTAGTTTATAGTACAGATAAATTTCGCCAAGATAGAATTGCCCTCTTCAGTGTAGTTGTAGATCCGATCTTATTGGAAAGCTTATAAAAAAAATGGAAAAAAAATCGGTATCGATTTTTCTTTTTTTTTTGCAACAACTACACCGGCTGTCCAATAAGATCGGATCTACAACTAGCTGAGCTGAGTGTTGTTACTACGTAGTTCCCTAACATATTAAGCTAAAGTTGTAGGTGGCTTCTCCGATTTATAGCTAGGTTCCTGAAATGAGTGTATATTGTTTCTAAATCTGTGCTTGAAACTACACCCTGTCGGCCCAGTATATGTTCTAATTCTATTTCTTTCTATGACGTTGCATTTATATACTACATCT
This sequence comes from Sepiola atlantica, assembly GCA_963556195.1. Lineage (NCBI taxonomy): Eukaryota > Metazoa > Mollusca > Cephalopoda > Sepiida > Sepiolidae > Sepiola > Sepiola atlantica. The sequence goes on from OY744522.1 coordinate 108,909,045, forward strand.
GAGATTAAGCATATCCGTTCTAATTGCCATTCGTTTTCATCTGTACAGTTACACCGGACTGCACTTGGACTGTAATTCTATCTACATTCATATTTATCTTTAGAACCTACAAAAGTTGATGCTATGTTTGTCGATGTTGAAAAAGATAGTTTGGCTGTATGTTTATTGATAATATTACCTAAATTGCTATCCCTGGGAACGTTCTGCTCGATAATTCGGTATAACTGTTTAAGTATGTGGGTGAGAATGTTTAAGCCATAAGTTGGCTGGAACCAAATTGAATTTCTACGTGTGTTATTCTTCCTAGAATTATCCCATTCCGTTGAAGGTGGTATTGCTCCTTTAGTGTTTGGCGTGGTATACCGCGTATTATTTGTATTTCGTCTTTTCTTATATAGTCTAGGATTTCCCATTGTCATATTTTATGTGTTCCCATTTCTAGTACAGTCCGAATTTTATTCTTCCAGGTTCTTTTTCATCTAACTTATCTTCTCACCATATCCAGACTTAACTCATACTTCATTGTAATATTTGTGATTCTTATTGAATAATGACTCATTGTATGACAACTTTGATACTCTCTTAGAGATACTGGGGATACTAGCTTTCTTAACAGCACCCGAGTGGTTTGAATTATAGTCAACGTAATAAATTTTATGATTGGATTGATGGTACGGTTCATACGGTTTATTGTTTAGGTTTAGAGTAATGTCTAGAAAGTTCACACTATTATCGTTTATATCTATTGTTACCTTGAGGTCCAGATATAAAACACATACATATATCCTTTTTGGTTCTATCTACGTTTCTATTGTCAGTGTTAACGAAGAATAGTGCATCATCCCTGGTTAAACCCCTTATGAGTGGTACCTCTTTAAAGAGCTCCTTAAGAATCTAAAGGCCAACCAAGTCAGTTACCACGCACAGTCCGGTACCCCATACTAATATCAAAATTATTTCCCTTACCTTTCCTTTCTTGTCCATAAATTTGTTATATATATATATATATATATATATATATATATATATATATATATATATTGGAAAGATATGGGAAATAATTTACAGACACCAAATCTCCATCATAACAAGATGAAAAAGTTGTTAAATGGAAGCTGGAAACTATAAAACAAATGATGGTTTTAAGTTTGTTTCTTCTTTAGTCGACGAGAAAGACGAAACAGAGTGAACTGCAAAAGCTCCAGAAAGAACAATGAAAATATAAAAAAAGGAAAACGATGGAGAAAAGACGGCTATCTTAGCGAGCATTTTTTTTAAATCTATGACTTTTAAGATTTTTCTATCGAAGAACAAGTGAAGATTTAAGACAAATAAATCGAAGAATATAATGATAAGGAATATGTATTAATGTATGTCTTAAAGAATAGATGGATAGATAAATTATATTTCTTCTACGTGTTTTTGTTCAGTCTTTCTTTCTGTCTTCATCTGTTCTTATTTTCTTCCTTTTTCTTTGTTTCATTTTTTCTCCTCCTTTTCTCTGTTTTTCTTTCTCCTTTTTCAATTTATTTTGTCTATCTCTCTTCCTATTTCTTTCGTTCATCTTTCATATTTTTCTTTTCTTGCTTTCAGAAATATAATTTTTTCTTTTCTGTTTACTTCTTTCTTTTTTACTTTTTTCTTACATTTTTTTCTCTCCTTTTCTTTGTTTTTCTATTTGTGTTTCTTTCTGCTTGTTTTAATTTATTTTGTCTTTCTTTATTTTTCTTTCGTTAGTTTGGTGCTATTTCTTCGTTGTTTATCTTCTTTCTTTGAAACTGAATCAAATAAGAAGTAAAACAAACGGAACAAATTTCTACTTTTATTATTTTATTCTTGTTTTTTTTCTTCTTTATTTCTCATTTAATTCGTTCTTTTTCCTCCTTTCTTGATTCAAGACATCAATTTCTTCTTTCATCTCTCTTACAAACTTCTTTTTTATTTTATTTTTCTCTCTTTTTTCTTGTTTTTTTCTACCTTTATTTTGTTCTTTCCATCTTCTCTTTTCCATCTTCACTTTACTTTCGAGCTTTATTTTTCTTTTATTCTTTTTTCTCTTTTTTCATTACTTTTATCCTTTAGATTTTATTCTATTTCATTTATTTTTCTTTTTTTTCTTTTTCTTTCTTTCGTTCAGTGTTTCTTCTTTCTTTTTTATCTTCCTTCCTTTGAACATTGAATTTTCTTCCTTTCAAACTTTCGTTTTATTTCATTTTTTTAATTCTTCGTTGTTTTTCCTTTCTTTCTCTTATGCAAAAATGAAAAAAAGATTGCAATGAAAACGTTTGTAAGAAGGAATTGTCCTTCTTACAAACGTTTTCATTGCAATCTTTGTCTTTTTTTATTTTTCATTCTCATTTTGGTGTTGTGCTTCTCTTTTTCCCATTTATATCGTCTTTCTTTCTTTTTTTTTTGTTCGTTCGATGTTTTTTCTTTTTTTCTTTCTTCTATTTCATTTTTTTCGTCATGTTTTCCCTCTTATTTCGCTTTTCTTTCTTTTTGTTGTTTTTTTTGTATTCATGCTGTCTTTCTTTCTTCTAATTCTTTCACCCATTCTTCGTTTTTTTTCTTTCTTGCTTTCATGCAGCTATCTTTTTTCATTTTCTTCTTCATGTCAAACTTTCGTTTTTATTTCATTCTTATTCATTTCTTTTTTATTTGTTTGAAGTTTATTTATTTATTTTGTTATTTTCATTCGTCCGGTGTTCATTCGGAAGAAAAAAGCTAATATGAATGAAAAAGGTTTGAAGGAAAGAAGATAAAAATCTTTTTTCTTAAAACCTTTTTTATTCATATTAGCTTTCTTCTTTAGTGAATTTTTCGACTTTTTACCTTTTTTGTTTTCCTCCATCCCTATTATTTATTTGTTATTTAGTTTTTTATATTCTTTTTGCTTATAAACTTTCTTTTTGATCTAACTTTTTTCACACTTTTTCATAGTAGCTTTTTCATTTGCTTTTGTCTTCTTTAATTTATTTTTCATTTATTTTTCTTTGTGTTTCATTTGATGAGCATTTTGTTCTTTTTCATACTCTTTCTTTCAATTTTTCAAATTTTATCTTCTCTTCTTTAGTTTTTATTTCTTACCAACTTCCTTCATTTCATCATGTTTTCTCTTTGTCTTTTCTTATTGTTGGCATATAGTTTGTCTTTCTTTCTTTGTCTTGTTTTCGTTTGGTAGTTTTCCTTCTTTTTCATATCCTTCTTTCTTTCAAACTTTCGTTTTTATTTAATTTATTTTATTTTTTGTTTGCTTTTCTTTCTTTGTTTTTTTCTTATATCTTAATTGCTTTTATCTTTCTTTCTTTTCTTTTTTCTGTTCGTTTTGTTTTATTTCTTCCATTTATTAATCCATTATTTTTTATTCTTACATCTAACTTTCAAAACTACTTTTCTTTTGTATTTATTCTTTCTTCTATTTGTTCTTTCTTTTATTCTTTCGCACATTCTTTGATTTATGTTTTTTTATTTCATTCATTAATTATTTCTTTGTTTCATCCTCTTCTTTCTTGCAACCTTTTTCTGTTTTCTTCACTGTTCTCTTTCTTCATTTCGTTTCTTTATTCTTCTTTATGTCTTTATTTCTGTTATTTTCTTTTTTATTCTGTCTTTCTTTTTCTTCGTTGTCTGTTTTCGTTCTTCTTTCTGTTTGATTTCTTTCTTTTTAACGTGGGTTAATGTCTTTTCGTTGTTCCTTTATTTCATTCTTACTTTAATTTTTTGTTTTCTCTTTTATATTTTCGTGTTCCTTGCTCATCGCTGTAATTCTTCTATTTCTTCTGCTTCTTCTATACACTGCTTATTCTTTTTTTCTTCTTTTTCGATTTTCGTTTCTTTTTTCTTCTTTGTTTTCCTTCTTCTCTCGACTGTTTGCTTCTTCTTTTTCTTCTTCTTCTTCTTCTTTTAATATTATTTTTATTTTATTATTATTATTATTATTATTATTATTATCATTATCATCATCTTTATTTGTGTGTTATATAAAATTATTTATAGTGTTATATTGGATTATTTTATTTCATTTACTCGGATGGGGGATGGAATGGAGTTATAGGGAAAAGTCCGTCTAGATTTTTATTCCATAGGCTCAGAAAGGAAATGGCGTTTTAGGGGGAAGCAATTTTTAAAGTCCTGACCGTTTTTACCGGGATGCGGTGTAGGGCGAGTTGATAAGATTGGGTTGTTAGGAATTAGGGGAGAGAAGGGTTGTTGGAGCAGAAGGAGAGTAAGGGTTTTTCAGTCCAAAAATATGACTCACTTTGTTGGGTGTCGGGGTAGGGGTAGCTGATGGAGCAATAGTAGATGATGGACAAAGAGAAAGATGTGGGGACCGAAAGGACGAGACAGGGGTCTGGGGTGGAAGATTTTTAGACACAATGAAATCGTTGGAAAGTGGGGTAGGAATTAGGTAAGAGAAATTTGTGGGTGGGTGAGGATTGCGTTGCGTCGTCCTCGATGGGAGGGGTGACATATGATGGTGCTGCCCTGGCTCCCGCCAAAAATGTACAGTGGCTAAGGGCAACGGTGATAAGAACCTTCTCCTCACTCTCTACCGCCCCCCTCCAAAAAATAACTGGGCCACGGTGAGTCAGAGTTTCAAGTGATGCCGACATCACGGCTGGCGTAAAGACAACGGTGGGACATCGGTGCCATTGAGGGTGGTAGTGCCCGAGGGTGGGGCGTTTTGAAGAAGGAGACCTGCATAACCAAAAAAAAAAATAATAATCGGATGGAAACAAGGATCCAGAAATCAGTTCGACAGACCTGGAGAAGGTAAGGTAAGAGAGATATAGACATTGTGCAGGGTAGGAGAGACGTAACGGGGTATTTAGAGCTTGAAAATGCACATTCTTTCTCTAATTTGAAGTGAGGAATAAAAAATGTGCGTGTGGGGAAAGGCAAGGTGTTCATGTTAACCATATCTCTAATAAGAATTGTAATATTTTATCGTAAGCAAAACCATTATCATCTACCCCATGTGGCCAACTCCGAAATCAGCTGTGACGAGTTCAATTCCAATCAGTTTTATAGTCTTAATCATGCAGTTGTAAAACCGCAAACGAATACTGGATAATGTTTTTTATTTAATGATTGTAAATCTTAAAAATACAAATAAAGATAATTATTAAAATATTTAAAACTTTTTAAAATATATCATGTAATGAAGTATTATTTGTTTAATTATACTTTTTTTTTTGAAACTAAGAGAATCTATTTAAAAAATAATTTCGTTTTTTTAAATAGATATTTAAATATTTTTAATATATATATATTAGTTATTTTATGGAACTTACCGATAATTGCTTCTAGTGATCCCAGATGGAATCGAAAAAAAATGTCAATGTTGTCTGTGACAAATGTAACTCTTATTGAAACTTCTTTGAATATTGTAACTGTTAACATAGTGATTTCTATAACACACAAACAAACAAATATATAGAGAGATTTGTTAGCATTATGGTGAACCAATTTCTTAACTTCAGACCGTAACAAAATATATCTGACTGACCTTTTATAGTTGAAGTCTGGCTTTGTTGACACATCGTAATTGTTTTGCTCAGTGAATAGTGACGTCTCTCTGTTTCATTCTCTTTCTTCCTGTTGCAGTCGTTTTCTTATTAAAAGTTTAAGTTATTAAAATTGACAACACAAAATCATTGGTGTTTAACAATGCGTTTTCTGATTATATTTTTATTTTTTAGTATACGAAATACATGCATAACATCCTCAACCCATCCCGATAGAGGGATGGGAACAGCTTTTATGCTTCGGTCCATAAAATAAATAAAGATTTTATCAGCTTATCCGCTACGCATTACTAGTGACTTCCTGTCACGTAGCCATGATTTATAAACTTTTCACTTCTAGTGGAATTTTCAACTATTTTAACCTTATGTGAGAAATACTGTTTTAAACAATTTTCACTTACCCACATATGATAGTCCTAAATTTAAAAACATTCTAACGACACTCCTCTAGTGAATATTTGTTCATAGAATATATTTCTAGTTGACAATTTACTCAGATAAATTCGATTTTATAAGCTATTTTAGATTTTTAATATCTTGTTGTTAATCTTCGCTTCAAAAAATTTTCAGGACAAAATTTACTTAATGAACTCATTTTAATTAATTTATGTATGTTGTATTTCTGCTGTATTCAAAAGAATGACAACCCTAATGTATAAAAATATATGATATATCTTCATTGTCGGTAGCGGTGAACGAATATGGGTTAGTGAGGAAAGAGAACACACGCACAAGAATTTGACAGGGTGGTTTTATCGGGCTCAAATCGTCAACTGACAATATCAATTTCGAGATGATATTAAAATAACCATTTGTGACACCCACGCATCCACTAGCAAACGCCTATAGTGGGATTTCGCTGTCAATGTAGTGACGTTCCTAGTTGGTTTATATATCGATGGGCTATTTCCTTCTGCCTTTTATGCAATTATTTTATTTCTGACAATGCACCGTGTTTGTTTCTCCTGACAAGGTGGCTTGACTCAATCAACGATTATCTATTTTTAACAATCAATCATGTTATGTTGTTTTATTTTTTCGGCCAGGTGCGTGTCTGTGTAAAGTGCGGTTATTCCTGCCAGATGAAGTTTTATATTTACACCCCTTTGGGTAATTGTTATTTTTCAATAATTTAATTTCAACTTAAAACAATCGCACAGAACATACAATACGAATATACATACCAGATTCTCTTAAATCAATCTATATACTAATAAAAGTCTGTGCATATTGTTTCCGTTCTTGTTTGTTTGTTTCCGTGCATATTAGATGACGTCAGAAGGTTGACATCACAAAGAGATGACGTCTACAAGTTAAACAGACTCAGAAGAAACCGGGCGGTCTGTTATAACGTCACAAACAGAGACGTCGCAAATAAATGGTGTCATCCTCCAAAACAGGTGAAAGATATCGGGAAGATCATGTATGGCGTCATAAATGATAACTTAATATAGTGAGGACGTCATCCATTAAAACCAAGAACAGACGCTTCGTGAGCTAATGTATTTCAAGCGGACTCTTTGTAATAGTGGTTTCCAAACTTTTCAAGTTATTTTACATTGCGCTTCACTGTAACATATTTTTTTCGAAACAGGATCTCCTTCACTCTGTAGTAATATATATTTATATGTTATGACAAATATACTTTACGGAAAATAAATATCAACAATGATATAGGTTAATAAAACAACGAGATTAAAGACCTAATAACACCTGAAACCAAGGTAACTATTGTGTGAACAAAGAAAAGAAACAAATATTTTTTGTGATGGATGGATTTGCTTTGCTTCAACTAGATTTTGAATGTTTGGAATTATTTTGCTCAGTGCGACTTTCATATCGTGCTGTCCATCCAGTCTGTTGCGACATTTTGATTTGATGGCAAGCAAAGTGAAACACCATCTTTCAAACTTCTTTCGAGTATTGTCAAATGGAAGAATAACCTTCAGAGCCATTGTTTTTCAATTTTCTTATATTTTTGATTTTGCTGAGGATAGGCCAATCCTACTGGATGCCAGACATTCACCCCTATTTCAAGACTTCAACGGGGATATTTTTTAAGGATTCTAAACGTCTATTTAAGCGCAATTGCGTGTATCTCTATTGCACTCGGTATATTCAACAAGTAGTTTTTGAAATTCTTTTTCGTAAGCCCGGTTTCTCTTATAATTACAGCAATGATTGAGATCTTCCCAAGATTCCAGTTTCTTTTCATGTCATACACAAGACCTTGGTATTTGGTTATCTTTTCTCCTTCAGCTCTGTTTAAGCTAGCATAATTGGGGGCACTTTCTTCAACTACGGTTGCCACTTTCTTCCTCTTGTCCTATATCACTATGCCAGGTTTGACAGCTCCGTTTTCCATGTATATAGCTGTAAGAATTTCATAATTATAGTGGATGGTGTATGACTTATTACCAACAGTTCTTTTTTGTATATGTTCCCAGGACTTGCTGCTATACTGAATATTAAACTTTGTACAGATGGTCCAGTGGAGATATTTACAGACTCCCTTGTGTTGCATTGGATAGTAGCCGTCCCCCTAGCAGAACCTTAAAACTAGATGACAGGTGGCTCTCACTCTCTACTTCTGTGTGGCAGAACCTGCACTTGTTGTCGTGGCTGAGACCACTCATCTTCTTAAAAGAATTGGTCATCAAGCCTTGATCTTGGGAAAACATTATCATCCTCTCCTGATCACAGTGGAGCGATCCTCGTTTGCGACAGTCTACATAGCCTTCCTTATCAATATATTCCTAGGATAGTTAATCCAGAAAATATTTGACACGTTGTTATTTGGCCTATTCTTCCAGTTTCATCTGAAAATCTCGGTAAAAGTCCAACTACATAATTTACATATGTAGTGAAATTTTCACAAATATTAAAATATAATTTATTCGAGATTAGGAAAATTTTATTTTTGTTTCTTAATTTTGGACGGTGCTGTATATAGGGGAGTGACTATTGTTAGTTTAAAGGATATCTTAAGCGACAATTTACTAAAAATTAGCCCCATTTTATTAGCAACTATATGGACCTACCCGGCGTTGCCAGGGCGTCTTTTTACTTTAATTTTTGTTTCTCATTTTTTAAATTCTTTTTAATTATGCTGTTTCTTTTAATATGTGTATTATTTACAAAATTATTTTTTTTAAATATGATTTTGTGAGTTTCATTTACTTGTTTATTACGGTTTCATTTCGTTATGAAATTATTAATTGAAACAAAATTGCTATAAAAACTGTAACCTTTTTTGTGAAGGTAATGTTGTTTGATCTCTATTCATGAAATTATTAGCGGTAATTAGCTTCAAAAACCTTCAATACATGAGGATTTGCTAAGAAGAAAATTACATAATTTACTTTCTATTCTACAGTTTAAATGCGAACGCATTTAAACTGTAGAATAGAAAGTAAAATGGTGAAAAGTCACCAAGTAATTTTTTTTTTCGTATAATAATAAAAGATTAAAATCGCTGAATTGTTTACGAATAAACCGAAATGCATTTAGATGGATTTAATTTCGTAATTAAATTCATTAGGTGGTTTTACTAATTAATTTTTTTATTAAATAGTATGTTTTAAATAGTATTAGTAATTTACGCTATAATCTTTAGATGTTAATACATAATCGATCAATTGTAAATAATAAAAACAATAATGTGTAAATCACGTAGAGGCAAGAAACATACAGACGATAAGTGGTCACAAAGTTTTATAAATATAGATGGTTAAAAAATAGAAATAGCATTTAAAAATGAGTATGATGTTAAATAATAGTTTACTGCAACATCGGTAGGCTCTCTCTATCGGGCTAGAAAACTTTTCACACTTGTCAGTATAGCTCTATAAAGCTACCATTCGTCCATGCACGAAGTATTGTTGCCACATCTGGGTTGATGCACTAACCTCTCTCTCTCTCTCTCTTTCTTTCTCTCTCTCTCTCTTTCTCTTGAGCAGGGTGCAAAAAAAGAGTCTCTAACCTAATAGATTCCGCATTGTCTGCCAAGCTCCAGCCCCTGTCCCATCGCCGCAGTGTTGCATCCCTGTACTTGTTTTACAAGTACTTCCACGGAATGTTCTTGGACTGACTTACTGCACTTGTACCTCAACAACGAAAATTTATCCGACCTAGCCAAAGATCAAAGTGTAGTATCTGTTCCGATGGATACTGCACCCCATACTGGTATTGTCTTGTCCTTCGGGGCCTGTACTTACGACGGTCAATGGGTCTGTCCTGTGCAGTTCTAGGAGGTCCACCCTCCCAGGCTTTGCCTCCCCTCTTTGGGGAGGAGTAAGTTTATTGCTTACTGTCTGAGGCGCCCCTACCGGGGAATGCCGACGAGGCTACCCAGGCAATTTTTAAATGGCCAGAGTGCTCACCTCTCGGGCGCTGGCTTTTCAAACACCACTTTCCCGACCCGACCTTGGGTCACATCTTACTTGTGGGAGTAGGATAAAAACTGGCCTTGTGCCTAATTCCTGGAGAGGAGTAAATCAATACCCAACTAGCAGCAAAATCCCAACTCCTTCACTGTAAAGGTCCCTTGATGCCGGAAAATTTTCTACTCTAACAGTTTCTTTCCTCGGGCCGCTTGCCATTCGAATTCCCTCTCTGCTTCTGTTTCCCCGACCATCCCAATACGTAGAAATTTAAATGTAATGTGAACATTGTATCTTGCTGTCCCTATAAATATGGCCCTTATCACAGTAGCCCCTTACGTTTCAATGACAACACGCCTTGTTATGAGTGAATGGCAGCATTAAAACTAACGCTTCTAATCAACACAAGGTTCTTGACTTTCTTAAATTTACTACATTGACTTTTACATTATTCAACACGTAATTTTATAATGAATTTCATCCTGTACTTATTGTTGCTTTTGATCACAGCTTTAAGCTTAATACAATCTGTTTTTATTATTATTTTATTTGATATACCAAGTGCTTCGATTCACTAAGTCCTTGATCGATGCACTCTTAATTACAACAATCATTTTGTAACAAGTTTTACACTAGCTGATTGTTGTTGGTTTTTTTTTAATATAAAAGCACGTGTTTGACACAATGTTCAACAGCTGGGATAAACAGTGCGTGATGGGTAAGATATAGACTCAGATCCGTGTCCTACTGGGCCAATTAAAGAGTTTTTTTTTGTTTTGAAGCGTGAAGCGAGGTCGTGAGTCAGCGGTAGACAATCGGTGTCGGATGGATAAACGAAATGATATTATTTTTACTTTAACTCTTCACCACCTATACCGTCCGAACTCGCATTGACCGGAAATGATGTGTGTAATCCCGACCCCCCCCCCCACCGACAACGCCTTGGATAAGCTTTTATTCAAATCTACTTTTAAATACGTTTAAAGGATTTCAATAGAAAGGGAAAAAATTCCTACCAGTCTTTCTGAAACTTACATCCGGGTACTTATACTTATTTCTGTGTCTCATCGCATTTTGTATTATTTGGATTATTCCGAATACTGTTCTCATCACAACGTTTCGGCCGATGTAATCTTCGATTTTACCCAGGTGCATCTTGTCGAACTCTGGAACCTCGATGGCGAATTATGAATTTTGAGCATAGTTGCTAAGAGTTAGGGTGGGTAATGTGGGTTATATTTAGTTTAATTTAGTTTTATGAACTGGAAACAAAATGCGAGGGGGGAGAAGCCCTTTTTGAAAATTCATATACCTTCGATATATGTGAAGGTTTAACAATAGATATTAGACATTAATTCATAAATATTCCCTAAATTTCAGTGTATTTTAAGGGTGTTTAAAGAGTTTTTAGGGAACGTAATGTAGGCACAATCTCCTATTCAAAAATTAAAATAGTTGATCCATTGTCATTAGACACCAATTAAGCAATATTCCTTGAATTTCAAATTCTTCTTAAGACCTTTTAAGCTTTCAATTATAGACATTTTTTTTTAGAATCAAAGTTATATAATGGATTCTGATGAAAATTAGAATAAGGATTCCAGATATAAGTTTTACTACCACTATATCTTCATTTTAATCTTCGTAAAGGGACATAAAAGTATTGCACAACTGTTCTGTTCGAGGGATCAATTTTACTCGCCATGGGACGGCCATTCTCCCAGTTCTTGATATAGGAACCGACGCTTTTTGTCGAATATTTCTTCATCATCAATTAACTATCCGTCAGCGGGGTTTCTTTATTTAATCAGATTGTTTGAGTTGTCTGTTTTAAGGCAAATAAACAAGTTTGGGTTATATATACCGAAACGAAATGTCTATTTATCACGATTCATTTTAAACGATTAATTGAACGCAAGTTGCTAACTGCTCTTATTGTTTTACCGATCGTTTTGTTTTACTTCAGCGTCCTGGAAAGAGAAGCACTTCCATAAAACTCTTGGAAGAAGTGATCGGCAATCCAATTTTCTCAGCGAACTTACTTATTTACACTGGGTTTGTATTTTTCATGTATCCAATCAAGTAAAAAAAATCTTCTTTGACTTCCTTTCACTTTTGTGTGGACGAATCTTCAAGCCAGACCTTAAAACTAAAGCTGGTTCAATGTATCAGAAACATCTACAACATCCAAGTTGAGAACAGTAATCCAAATAATCAAAATAAAACACACATCTATTCATATGTTGATAAAAGCTTCTTTCAGAATGTTCTTTAATCTGGGACAAAATATAAGTCACAGTTCATTTGACAAATGCGATACCTAAGTCTATCAAACAAACGATTCTAAATCCGAATTCGTCAAACAAATGATTTTGCGCCATTTTCTAAAACAGATTTTCGTAAAATTTTACAGAGACTTATAACGTTTTTTTTTTTACTTCATTGTCATTATAAGCATGTTTAGTTGGCTGCATAGTTGCAATGCATACTGACGATTCGTTTCCGGTGGAAACATATCTATCTCAGGTTTAAACACTCAAAATTCGATTCATCCACTTTAATGAGTGATTGGCTATTTAATGCGTTGCTTCATGATGTGATTGCTAGGAACTTGAGACTTTACAAAAGTTATGTTCGTACCCAATGGTGGGCCACCATTACTTATAACTTTTCCTGTTAATAGATTTATAGCTTATAAATTCCGACTGATCTCGCGATGTGGTCCATATGATATGATGTATATATATATATATATATATATATATATATATATATATATATATATATGATAATTTTATTTACACAGACATGTACAAAATCTGCGACACTGGCATGTCGATGTTATCGATCAACAGTTACTATAAACTGAGATCTCATCAGGCAGAGTTAGAATCCGATCTTAACCTCAGATCATAATCAAATTGTTTTAGAAACGATCGTATTCCAAATATTCGTTGTGTTTGAATTCTTGGAACTGATATAAATAATGTTCTAATTTTATTTATTTATATCAACTTACTCTCTCTCTCTCTCTCTCTCTCTCTCTATATATATATATATATATATATATATATATATATATATATATATGTATATATATATATGTATATATATGTATATATATATATATATATATATATATATATATATATATATATATATATATATATATATATATATATATATATATATACGTCAGTTTTTCTAACTTCAGAAGAAACTGTAATTAATTTTTCTAACTAAATATCATAAGCAAATTTGAAGTGTTTACTAACGGGGGCGACTTGGAGAGTAGCCATATTCCTATGTAAAAAGAATCCCAACTGTTCTTTACTGACTTATCGTAGATTTGATCTCATAAAAAGCAAACTACCACCCGCGCATGACCTCCACCTGAACATTCCAAATACCCGTATTCTGCACTAATATCCTTGGGAAAGTCATGCATCGTTTTCTGTCCCCCTAAACCTGGTGATTAAAAGTTTGAGTAGATAGGATTCTTTAGCCTTAGTTGATAGTCCATATTTATTTACCCCCTGCCAATGAGAGTTGAGTTGGTCACAAGGTCAAGTTTTAATCTGAAGAAAATCACCTTTCCAAAAAGGGGCACTGGGTTGGCACAAAAATAAAAATTACCTCAGTCTAGAAGGATGTCCCCATTCACTTATTAAGAACAGAAAATATAGTGTCGTATGAGAACAGATACTACACTTTGCTCCAAGCCAAAGTGCCAAGTAAGGTTGATATTTACGCCCCCCCCCCCCCCGCCGCGAGGAGATGTGACATAATGTATGAAGGTGGAAATTGAAAAGCCAGCGCACAAGAGATATGTGTACTCTGGTCGTCAAAAAATGTCTGAGCATCGCAGTCAGCATTCTACGGCGTGGGCACCTCAAGCGATTAGTAATAAACTAACCCCTTCTCAAAAAGAGAAGGTAAGGCCTTGGAGGCTGGACTTCCTAGAACGGCACAGACAGATGCAAGATCATCACCTACTGAAAATTACCCGGCCTCTTTCTGATTGATTTTCGGTGGCATATCCTCGACTTGGTATGAACAAAACCAGGAGTAGGTCACATATGTTTAATAAATAATGTCAATCGTCGTGGATGTTGTTTAAAAATGCATCGTTGACAGCAATCTTATTCGTGTTCGATTATTTTTACATGTTAAGATTGAGTGTAGCTCAAATGATCGCCAGTGTGGTGGCGCTATGGTAAAACAAAACAAGAGAAGTTGTAGGTATAACTCAGTCAGGCTCGGAGTATTTGTGTGTGTATGTGTGTGTGTGTGTATGATAGCATCGTATCTAAGAACCCAAACGCTGTCTGTTGTATCGGTGACAATCTTCTTTTGTCCGATGCGGAGTATTATTTACTCCTCTCCAGGAGTTAGGCACAAGGCCAGTTTTATCCTACTCCCACAAGTAAGATGTGACCCAAGGTCGGGTCGGAAAGTGGGGGTTGAAAAGCCAGCGCTCGAGAGGTGAGCACTCTGACCATCAAAAATTGCCTGGGTAGCCCCGTCAGCATTCCCCGGTAGGGGCGCCTCAAGCAGTAAGCAATTAACTTACCTCCCCAAAGAGGGGAGGCAAAGCCTGGGAGGGTGCACCTCCTAGAACTGCACAGGACAATCCCATAGACCGGCGTAAATCAAGCCCCGAAGGCCAAGACAATACCGGTCTATAGGGTGCAGTATCCATCGGAACAGATACTACACTTTGATCTTAGCCAAAAGGCCAAGGAAGTTGTTGACTCTCGGGCTCTTGGGGTCTCAGCGATCTCTCTGAACCGAACTGCTCTCGACAGCCGGTCTACCAAATATATTTACTCCTCACCGGAAATTCTTAAAGTCGGATCTTCCTCTCAATAACCTCCACTCCAACTGGGACCAGTTTATATATATATATATATATATATATATATATATATATATATATATATATATATATATATATATATATATATATATACTTTTTAGTTATATTCAAATTACCATAACAAAGTGTTGTAGACCCGTGCTAGGGGTCACAAAGAAATAAACCACAAATAGTGACAGGGTTAAAATATAACAATGTATTTATCATAAAGCAATACAGAACGCCACTAATGTGGTAGGAGATGAACGGGTTCATAATATGCGGTAAAACATGGTATGAAAGTCTCTCTGAGTCTCTGCAACCAGTGGTATTTATTATACCTGGTTGATACCATCAGTTCTTCAATAGGGGTGATTTGTACCCCACAACACTAAGACATCTCCTGTCTTAACAATAATTATATTTTGTTCTTGTTAGCTCCTTACATCTGGAACGATTTCCATAATAAAAATCAATCCATTACCATGACTTTTATTCGTTTATTTTTCTCAATTTCCTCATTGTCTGATTTTGACGAATACCTGTATTTTCTTCTTTCGTCTTACAAAGAAAATTCATATTTATTTTGTTCCATTTTTTTCATATTTCACAGCTGTGAAACACGCGTAAGATATTTAAAAAATTAAAAGATTGGAAAAAAAACTAATATAAATTTTCTTTGTAAGATTAAGGAAAATAATACAAGCATTCGTCGAAGTCAGAAAATGAGGAAATTGAGTAAAATAAATCAATAAAATTATTGTAATGGATTGAGCTTTTCTTTTGGTTATTGGAATATAACTAAAAAATATATATCCCCTGAATAATTTCACATAACCTCATTCAGCTTGCAATTTGAAACAATTTTGGGGGTTATAAAGAGTGCGTACCTGAATATATAATTTTTATAAAAACTCACAATATATATATACATATACATATATATATATATATATATATATATATATATATATATATATATATATATATTCATTAATGTTTACATACATAAAAGGAATTCATGGATGCGTATTTCTGGCTATTAACCATTACCAGCATGGCTAACCTGGCCAACGGTCGAACCTACAATATTACTGTCTGCAGTATGTTGTTATACCACTACACCAAAAACACCTTGCCGAAATATGTACATGTTACGTAGTCTTTGTTATTGTTTTTACTGGCGATAGAAACATGGCTGTTTTCTTAGTATTTTTCCACACACACACACACACACACACAGACACACACACATATATAAATATATATATATATATATATATAATATATATATTCTCTGGTTCTCTCCAAATATGATCTGAGGTTAAGATCGGATTCTAACTCTGCCTGATGAGATCTCAGTTTATAGTAACTGTTGATCGATAACATCGACATGCCAGTGTCGCAGATTTTGTACATGTCTGTGTAAATAAAATTATCATATATATATATATATATATATATATATATATATATATATATATATATATATATATATATATATATATATATAATAACATTTTAAATACATACACTTTTGACGATCGTACGACCTGCAAAGCTGCAGTAAACTGTTAAGATAAGTAAGCCCCATTTATTATCTATTATTGTTATAAAAGGTCTATCTTAAAGAATATCGAACCTTCTGTGGGTTAAAGGTCTGCTGTGTTAATTTTAATTCAGCTCTGTTCCTATTTTAAGTTGCTTTTCATTATATATATATCAAAATTTATTTATCCACAGACACGTGTTTCATCATTTACTGCTCATCAGCGTGGCTGAACCTAGCGAAATAAGAAAGCAGGACCCCAAAGTATGTAACCTGAAGCCTTAACTAATTCTCGCTAGGGATGCAATATATCGCTTTTTTATATATGTCATTAATATATATGTATCTTTTCTCGTCAAATGAGAAATGTGATTGTTACGATCATCTATTAGTAATTCGATTTTTCAGACCGTCATTTTCGATTAGGATATGCTACGCTTGTCAGTCTAAAATAAAACGCTTTCAAAGAAACAATGACACCTTTTCTTACGATTCACATTGACTATTCCAATCTCCGGAAAACGAAAGCGGTGAACCATCGTTGTATTAAAGTGCCCCAGAAAGGGGCCCCCCTCAACGATCTCGAGACAGACAGTCGAAAACGCGTCCGCCCCTGCTAGGTCCAAGAGGAAAAAGTGAGAGAGGGAGCGAGAGAGGAACGGAAGTCATGTTAACCTTCTTCCGACCCTGGTGTCACCTCTGACTCGGCCGAGGTAGGGCAAACAACTCGGCTTCTCGTTCAACTGCAGTATTCAACAATAATACAAACACGCCATTGGATCCTTTGTTATGTTCAAAAGATCGTAATGAAAGACACATGAAAAAATAATGTTATGGGAAAACATTTGTGAAAATATAGAAAGTAGAAGGTATACCCTGGTATGCTTTCCGCAGCTACGTAACTCTTGCTTCTTCTCTATTCTGTGCATTAGTCCTCATATTTCATGAGTGATTTTTATGACAAAGGGGGAAGAGTTGCTGTTTTCTGAGTCAGCTGTTGTTTTGAATCGGTGAAATGTGGAGTTTTTCAATGTTGGCTAAGACGTTGGAATTTGAGTTTGAAGTATAACTCCTGGGTTCGAGTACGTAGATAAAAAATATCTATAATTATTTGTCATCCCCATATCTAGGATAGGGCTTTGTAGTGAGAAGTATTAACACATCATCGTGGCTTTAATGCTATGTACCTTTCAATAGGTCTATCTGAAAGGAACCTTTTGTGTGTGCAAGGTCAGCCGTCTTAATTTTAATTAAGCTTTGTTCCATATTTTGAGTTGATTTTCATATATATATAGTCTGAAGCCTTAAGCTCTACCACTGAGCCTATCCTCGCTAGTGCTGGAATATATCGCTTATTTATAAATGTCATATATTTATATATATATATATATATATATATATATATATATATATATATATATATATATATATGCAGACACTGTAATTTATAATTTTTATATAAAATGTTTTATATCAGTTCTTTTACAACCTACGATCAAGCACTTTATTGGTTTGTTTCAACTGACTTGTGATACGTGTCATATATATATATATAGAGAGAGCGAAAAATAGATAGATAGAAAGAGAGAGAAAGAGAAAGAAAGAAAGAAAGAGGGGAGGAGGGAGATTGCTTAACCTTGTTACGTATCTTTTCAAATATATCATAGATTGACTGAACTTAAGTGCCCATTTAAAAAGAACAGACTTTTTCTTCAATGACTCATTCCAAATTTAATCTTATAAAAATTCTTGAGCAGTGCCAAAACCCGAAATAAGTCAAATAAATAAAGTCGAAAAACGAAAAAAAAAGGGAGGAAACAAATCAATCAATAAAGAGTAAACAAATAAAAAATAAAAACAAGACAAAAAGTTTTTGTTATAGCAAACGATGTTAAGGTCATGGGATTTTTTTGTGCTTCAATTTTAGAAAAAGGTTGTATTTTCGGATTTAATTAAAGGTTTTGTCAATACCTCAACCCCATCAACCGTCTGACGATATAACATTCTCCATTGATTTAGCAAATCCAATATTATTAAACGAATCGAATTCCTTTTAAGTCAATATTGGCTCTTAGATGTTAGATTATGGAGCTTACATCATATCACCTCTTATGTTGAGCACGATTGGTCTTATTTCATACACACACTCACACACATACATATATATATATCGATATTGTACCATAACAATAATATATAAATAAAATGGACCAAAATGCTAACGTTGATGCTAGCGATAGGGTCTCTCGCGGATATGTGAATTAATAGAAATAAATATATAATTAATAAACTTACATCAATAACTGATTAGAAAATATTGGTATTTACAGTCTCATAATATTTCAAAATATATCAAGCAGAAATTTAAATAAAAAATAAAAGACAATAAAAAATGTTAAAACTTGATTTTTGTATAGACATAAGCATCAATTTAAAAGTAATTATTTTGTATATATAACTTTTAATTTAAATAATGAAATCTATAAGCCTTACAAAAAACAAAAAGAGACCATTCTGTATTTAAAACAGTCTAATCACTAACCTACAGTTTTCAAACGAATCCATACTTAAATAGGCTTATTACTTCAACAGCATTCAATACATGAGTGAGGTTTAACAGTTTCACTACTTCTTAAAGTAAAATACACATGCGTAGATTGCTTAAAAGCTAATATAATAATAGACGGATACAGTAAATAATCACATACTTAACGAAGATAAAGTATACATATGAGGTACGGAAAATCAATTCAAGATTACATATATGATGATATTTAAGAATGAAAGATATACAAAAGATTACATCATTCTGTAAATGTACATGACAAAAAAACAACGTCAGCACTAATATCAGTTGGTTAATGCAAAAATTAGATAATTTTGCAATATAAATATAACGAACAGTAAATTATGTTTAGTAGAATAATGCAAACTGATAAACTTTAAACCAATAAATTATTAAAGAGAATTAAAAATTTAAAGCTAAAAGTAAATTAGATGCAAAATAATAAGTCTTTTTACTCCTTTCCCTTAATCTCTCTCTCTCTCTCTCTCTCTCTATATATATATATATATATATATATATATATATATATATGTATATTTAGGTAGCAAGTCGTTATATATATACATATATATATACATATATATATATATATATATAAGTTTTGAGTGATATAAATGTAGAAAAACACACTATATATATATAAATATGTCATAAATGTGTTTATTTCAAAATGATAATATATATATATATATATATATATATATATATATATATATATATGTTCTTTTTTATTTTACATCACGTTGGAATATAATTTCTATAATTTGCATGATATACATAAATATATATATATATATATTAGTATTTCATGTATCCACATAAAATATTATAAGGAGATATAATTTTAAATGTGTCAGTTTTCAGTATTCACTTCAACAGTGCTCGATACGTAAGTAGAGCTAGGTAGTAAGCTTGATTGCCATATATATTTTCATTGCTTACTATATATATATATATATATATATATATATATATATATATATATACATCAGCTTAAAGTAATTTATACATGGAGAAAAATTATTATTATATAATTTAGAAATAAAAAAATGGGACACTCATTTATATCAGTTCAAAGAATTAAACACAATGCATGCAAAGAAAATTAATTTACGTAGACAAGAAACGCATACTACAGAAACCACCACTACACCTACGAATTCCTCTATTCTGTATTGCCAGTAGGAGCGGTACAATTTAACACTAATATATATATATATATATATATATATATATATATATATATATATATATATATATATATATAATATTGATTTAAAGTAAATATTTTATCTACGTACAACGTCGTTTCAGCGCAGGGAAATAACAATCTCAGAAGGTCACAGGGCGCTAACCACCTTGAATCTGTAGTCTTTCGGGTTATTCTCACATGATTACAGAAAAATTAAATGATATTTACACTGAAAGCGGCGAGTATAAATATCTAGACATACGATAGAACGCAACGCCACAGTCGGAGTATTGCACTGAGGTTTCAGATGAAAGTCTCTTTTTAATCTCTCCGATAGTGATCTACTTTAAATTTTATTTGAAAGAGGCTTCTTATAATATTAAATTATATATGTTTTTTTTTTATATTTATCCCATGTATGACGTCGTTTCGAGCTTACTGCTCTCATTAACGCAAGGAAATAATCGCAAACGATCAATGGGCGCGAACACGGCGACAATGTCAGTCACTGGGATCTCGGTTTTGACTCTCACTTGGTCTAGAAACACCGAGGAGTCGGATAAATGACGAAACAACACGTGTTTATGTGTAACTATATTTAATATATATATATATATATATATATATATATATATATATATATATATATATATATATATATATATATATATAGTACACGTATTGTATTAGTTTCTGTAGATGTAAATCCGTTAAAACTCAAGTGTTTATAAAAAGTGCTCAATAAAAAAGTAGAGCTGTTCTTAAGTATAAATTTTATTTATACAAACATTATTGGTTGCATATGTGCATACATGTTTCGGTTGTACTCTTCACAGAGAGTCAATCTCTCTAGACTTTATTTGGTCTGAAGAGATTGACTCTCTGTGAGAGTTCAACCGAAACATGGATACACATATGTATCCAATTATGTGTGTATAAATACAAATGTATGTATATATATATATATATATATATATATATATATATATATATATATATATATATATGCAAAAATTGTTAAAAATGTAAACATTCGTGTGATTAGTTATACTTTTTTTCTTTTTTTAATTGTTCTGATGTTTTTATTTGTATTATAAATTAAAATAAATAATACATTTCCTATAGACATCACGAACATTTGTGATTCTTTGTCGAATCATCCTCAAGTGTCAAAAGCAAATGAACAAAAAAGCTGGAGAAAGAAGAGAATTTAAAAAAAAAAAACGGATAAATGTGCAGAGAACGTTTTCGAATTGTTCCAGTAAATATGTTAATAATTAAAATTCAGCGACGCCGGAGTGGCATTACAAAATAAAACCGCATTACATTAAGCATTTTAAAATGTTGCTTCTGGTTTCATACGTGATGTTATTGATAGTAGGTTGTTGTTTTTCAACAACAAAGGTGTTGGAATATCGCATTTAAGCTGTAGTATAAATGCTCATTATTAAATTCTCCCTCTCTCTCTCTCTCTCTTATATATATATATATATATATATATATATATATATATATATATATATATATATATATATATATATATATATATATATATATATAATAATGGTAATAATCCAGGTGAAAAATATCCACAGAGTGGTAATCCAGAGAATTTTAACCGGGTTTATAAAAAGTGCTCAATATCAAAATAGAGCTTTATATATGATAATTTTATTTACACAGACATGTACAAAATCTGCGACACTGGCATGTCGATGTTATCGATCAACAGTTACTATAAACTGAGATCTCATCAGGCAGAGTTAGAATCCGATCTTAACCTCAGATCATATTTGGAGAGAATGAAGTGGAGGGGTAGAGAAAGAGAAGAAGAAGGAAAGAAATTTAACATTTCAAAAATTAAAGCCGTTAAAAAATTAAAATTAAAAATTAAAAATTAAAAATTAAAAAATCTAAAAATCTAAGGTCTAGAATCTGAAACAGACAGGGCAAATAAATAAATAAATAAATAAATAAAAAAAATAAAAATATATGGTGGAAAGAGGAACAAATAATGATGAGGGGAGAGACACATAGAGGAAAAAAGAAAAAGAAAAAGAAGGAGAGAGAGAGAGGGCGTCTGTTGATTTAGATCGGGAGGGAAGGAGGGGGGTGGTAGACATGCACGAATTAGGTGTCAAAAAACCGTCGAGTTTATAAATGTATTTTTCCAAGTGAACTGTAGTATGCGTGCGTGCAAACTGGGCTGATTGTTATATTGGTTGGGGCGGTGATAAAATGTGTCGCGGTTCTGGGTTTATATTGTCTTTATAATTTGTCTGGAGTTAATTTGAATAAATAAGTATATTCGTTAAATGTAACAGGAATAGTAGTAGTAATAATAATAATAATAATAATAATAATAATAATAATAATAATAATAATAATAATAATAATAATAATAATAATAATAATAATAATAATAGATACCCCTAATAATTGAGGTGAAATAATGAAAATAATAATAAATGAAGTATAATAAAAATACTAAAAAATACCAAAAAATATTTTAAAATATAACTAAAAGAATAACTGGAAAATGCTGGCGTTATTAATTATTAATAATAATAGTAATAATAATAATAATAATAATAATAATAATAATAATAATAATAATAATAATAATAATAATAATAATAATAATAATAATGATAATAATAATGGTAATAATAATAATAATAAAAATAATAATAGTTGTCAATAATATTTTAGAGTTTATAAAAATAATAGTTTAGGAAAGAAATAGAATAATTAAGGAATATCAGGAATCCTAGGGGGTAGTGATTATCATAATAATATTAAATAATGATAAGATAATGTTTGCCGATATTATGATATGGGTTAATGGTTGCAATAATGCTGATCATATAAAAATAGTGGTTTAACAGACAACAGTAATCAGAGTGGTAATCCCAGTAATCTTAACAATAGTAATGATGATAGTGAAAAATTATAGAAGTAGTCATAATGGTGGCAATAACAGTAGTAGTAGTAATAATAATAATAATAATAATAATAATAATAATAATAATAATAATAATAATAATAATAATAATAATAATAATAATAATAGATACCCCTAATAATTGAGGTGAAATAATGAAAATAATAATAAATGAAGTATAATAAAAATACTAAAAAATACTAAAAAATACTAAAAAATATTAAAAAATATTAAAAATATATAACTAAAAGAATAACTGGAAAATGCTGGCGTTATTAATTATTAATAATAATAGTAATAATAATAATAATAATAATAATAATAATAATAATAATAATAATAATAATAATAATAATAATAATAATAATAATAATAATAATAATAATGATAATAATAATGGTAATAATAATAATAATAAAAATAATAATAGTGGTCAATAATATTTTAGAGTTTATAAAAATAATAGTTTAGGAAAGAAATAGAATAATTAAGGAATATGGACAAAAATGTGAAAGAGTAAAAAAAATTATCCTTAGAGAAATGAAAAGATTAGATCTCAAAGTAGAAATAACATCTAACATTAAAATAGTTAATTTTCTAGACGTAACATTCAACTTAGATAAAGAAACTTATGAACCGTATACTAAAGACAATGCCAACCCGATCTATGTCCACCCACTCTCTAACCACCCAAAAACCATTATTAAACACATCCCCAGATCAATCGAAAAAAGAATTAGTGATAACTCCTCTAATGAAGAAATTTTTAACAAACACAAGGACTTTTACAATAAAGCGTTAAAGCAAAGTGGATACAAAAACACCCAAATTAAATTCACCAAACCTACACCTCCCAACAACAGACGCAAAAATAGGGGTAGAAAAATTATCTGGTTCACACCCCCATATAACAACATGGTTAAAACCAAACTCGGTAAAAGATTCTTAGACTTAATCAATCTACACTTCCCTCCCAACAATATACTGCACAAAATCTTTAATAAAAACACCCTCAAATTAAGCTATAGCTGTGGTGAAAATTTAGAAAAAATAATAAAAAAACATAACAACAAAATTCTAAATGAAAAAACTACCGCAACTAAAACAGCAAATACCAAGGCCTGTAACTGCACAAACAAAAAAGAATGCCCATTACAACATAATTGCCAAATAACCCAATCAGTATATCAAGCAACCATCTCTACTAAAGAAAACCCAACCCTGAAAAAA
>OY744522.1:108938293-108950793 GCA_963556195.1 Sepiola atlantica
ATCAAGACTCAGATATTTTCTGGAATGGTAGCATGATCCAACCATTTTTCCATGATTATTGAAGTTTACACACCAAAACATTGGATGATTTGAAAGAATATAAGTAAAAGGTAAAGTGGTCGACCATAGTTAAGGGCGACCCGAAGGCTCCTTTTTCATTAGCTACTACTCCGAGATGTACGGAAGGGTACTACTCTTTTCCCAGGATTACTCTACTTACCTTTGATCCTCACTTTATAATGCTGAGTGTTTAGCAAGTGGGGGTCGTTTGAGTCTTTGGTATGACTCGACCAAGGATTGAACCCCGGTTTCTTGATCTCCCGGTTCATTAGCAAACACTCGAACTATTATGCCAGATAGTTCGACAATATAAACACCATGTTCATAGCGGTGCGTTTGTAAAGAAAGACTATTTTGTTTACCTGACAGAGGTTTGTACGTTGCTTTCTGGCCATCCCCTCCACTGTAAAACATTCGCAGCAAAAAACCCGTCTAGCTACCACAACTATAAATAATTTCCTTTCTTCCTCTGTGTAACTACGACTAAATGAAATTCCATGAACAATATTTTTTCCGAAGAACTTCACAGCTGTGGAATAAAATACCACGGGGTTGCTTCCCTGCTGACTACCATATGGTCGTTTTCAAGTCTAATGTTAATAAATTCTTGTCGAGCCATCCATTGACATAATCATTTCCATCCACCGTTGCAAATCCTCTAACGGCGTTGTTATTCGCCAAGCGACAATTTCATTAACCCTTATCCTCGAGTAGTCTTTAGGCCTTGATAAACGATAACATACTAGTAAAAAAATATATAAGACGCCATTTTCCTAACGGGGTGGTTGGTTGTAAATACAGATCCCTTTTTCATCTAACAGTGTTTTGCATGTTTATTTTTTTTCTTTCTTGAGAATGAAGCATAAACACACAAAAGAAATGTAATTGCATAAATGTCGGACTTTCTTTCCTGTTTCCTTTCTTTTTTCAGCGTCCAGAAATAAATCTAAATAAAAACTGATTCGTGTCAATAATTTCATCGTCGTCGCCGACGTTTCACGCGTGATTACGAGAAGGGCACTCAGTGATGACGTCAGGCTGAAAAGATGTTAAACAGGTGAGAGACGAAACAATGAAACAAAGCCAATTAGAACAACGGATGAGTCATGCTCAGGTAACAGTCTCCAGTCTATATTAGTGAGCCACACGCACGCACGCATACATGCACGCACGCATACATGCATTAATATTAAATATATGCATAAAAAAACTGCCTTTTTTGTTTTAAATTAAAAAAGACAAGAATTATATGAATGTACTAGTGTTGGCACACTCGGCGTTGCCCGGGAATGAATATGAACGTTTGTATATTTCTGAGCACAGCTCGGAACCTCCTATTACAATTTTCATTTTTTCTTGTTAATGTTTTAAATAAAGTATAACGCTGTCATTGGTACTCATTGATATCCGGTGCAGACGCTGACGCTACGATATTATTGTAACACCATCTAGTCAACACACACACACACACACACACACACACACACACACACACACACATATATATATATATATATATATATATATATATATATATATATATATATATATGCTGTTAAATCAATTTAAGTCATGATGTATGTAAGTTCATCATTAAGTCAGTTATTGATGTAAGTACAATATGTATACATTAAAGTTTTGAAGGCAGAACATCAGAGAGAAAATAAAATAACGGGTAAATAATCCTCCACCATATAATAAATAATGTTATTTATTTGTATACAAGTAAATATAAATCCGGCACAACTATCCCAAGCACATTACATTAATCGCATCAATTAATTAACTAAACACATGCTAATGGCGTTAAAGATTGTATTCATCTCAGCATGTCTAGTGCTGAAATCGAAGAGAGGAGAAACAGAGAGAGACAGAGAGACAAAGGAAGAAAGTAACCTATTTGTAAAACCTTATAGCTTAATTACTATACGTCGTTACATCATCTTACAGATGCGTCTGGTCGGTCAAAAGCTTCCATATCAACTGTCTCGATAAAAACCGCTATCTTCTCAAACAATCATGTCTTACGCCATTTCAGCTAAGCTTAAAATCACCTCGGTGCACACGAATTTTAGGAAAAGCTACCTGCTTGATCTTTGCTGACCCCTTTGGCTACGATATATCATGTTTATCAGTACAGCTGTAGAAATATTCTTGTTCTTGGCCTTTTGGCTAAGATCAAAGTGTAGTATCTGTTCCGATGGATACTGCACCCCATAGACTGGTATTGTCTTGGCCTTCGGGGCTTGATTTACGCCGGTGTATGGGTCTGTCCTGTGCAGTTCTAGGAGGTCCACCCTCCTAGGCTTCGCCTCCCCTCTTTGGGGAGGAGTAAGTTTATTGCTTACTGCCTGAGGTGCCCTTACCGGGGAATGCCGACGGGGCTGCCCAGGCAATTTTTAAACCCCACTTTCCCGACCCGACCTTGGGTCATATCTTACTTGTGGAAGTAAGATAAAAACTGGCCTTGTGCCTAACTCCTGGAGAGAAGTAAATCAATACATATATACTAGATAGTATACCCATTAATATCTAATAAGGTGAAGCGGTAAAACAATGGAATTTCATTGATGTGAAAGAATAAGAGCTTTTTTCTATGCCAAAATAAGAATGTAACATTAAAAATGAAAGCAATGTAAGCAAGATCGCAACTAATTTTCCACGTTTATCTATTTACTAGCTCCTCCAAAATGATGGCTACTGTGTAATATATTGAATGTCGGATATGTCCATTTGTTGTTAATATTTTTATTTTACCTTTTTTAATATGTTGAGTGTCATTATTCAAAACAACTCTACAGAATACATCCGTGGGAGGGTCAATGACGGATATATCTTGAAAGTATGAGAAAATTAAGAGAAAGAAATGGCAGTTTGATTAGTATACGCGGCCAGTGAATTCAGATAGAGCATGAGGGTCGACAAAAGCATGCGTGTAACAAAAGTTCTCTTCTTAAACTAAACAAACTGCCAGCCAGCCAACTCTCGCTACCCTGTTTGATATTACCCTGAGATAATTCTTCATTTTAACTTCCACTACCCTGTTTGATATTACGCTGAGAGAATCTTTCGTTGTAACTTTCACAACCCCGTTTGATATTACGCTTAGAGTATATTGTCAATAAAAATACTCCTGCTGACTTGCGTGATACTTTTTCAAGAGAATCCTTTCCAACCAACTTATCACAAAGATCACAAACTTTCATTTCGATACTTGTTTGACAAGTAATCAAGAAACAGTGTATCTTTTATAAATTTTCGCACAATATATTATTTTTTCCACACGATTAGACTATATAAACCTGTTTGGTACAACTCCTAGCCCTGAACCCACCCCTATATTACGACTTTCATTCTTGTGTGTTGGGGATTTTTGAGTTATAAATAAAAGTAAAATAAACTAAAACGTCTTCTTTCTCCTTCTTGTTTTGTTGTTGTTTTTTTGGGTGTTTTTAGCGAGTCGGACTTCTGCATAGAGCTCAAGAAGAATTGTCTGGTGTGTTTATGGATGTATGGCGCGAATTCAGACCCAACAAAAGTACTTTAAGAACCTCTAATAAAATAAATAATACGACTACTAGATACCTCGCAAATCTTTACTAAAGACACACATATTTATCTTGATATAGAGTTTTGTTTTCAGTTGTATACCCGGACAGAGTAAGAGTAACAGAATAATAAAAATACAAAGAGATAGACTGAGACAACGTATTTATTCCTAAACAATGAATTCATTTTGTCACCAAGGAAGAGAATGGTAGTTCAGCCATTGCGCCCTCTATGAGGCAGCACAACGTTATTGTGACGTAATTAGTAACAGGATAAAATCGGTGTGAGTGAGTCTGACCTCAATTTGATGTCCGCTCGCAAAACAGAAGTCGACGCTTCTTGTCGAGTTTTACAAGCTCTTTTCGCCCATTCCCTACCTTCTAACTTCGGCATGTTTAACACCGGCATCGCAAAAATCTACCCCCGACGCCAGTGTTTCGGCTAACACCAGAGATGCATCTTTCATTGGGGAGGGGGTAAATAAAGAGGTCGTGACGATACTTAGGACTTGATTGCTAACGGGATGGGGTTCCTACGCCTATGAAGCCAGGTATGTCGCCCGAAGCAAGAGAGGGGGCCATGGCGCAAAATGGAATCATTGGATGATAGTAAGAGGGTAGAACGAAAGAGAAAAGGGTGGTGATAGATGCTGCAACGAATTGGAAAGTTAGTCGATAATCCTCATACTTTCCTTTTGTCTGTCTCCGTTTTCGTCATGTCCCCGTGGAATCTGTGAGGCACTAAGACATTCATAACAGATGGGGGTATAAAGAATTGTCCAAAACTAAAAATGATGGAAAGTTAATAAAAATAAACCTCTTTGTTTAACAAATAATTAAGATATAGAAAAAGGTAGAAAATTAACATTTATACATGTATATATTAATATAGCTGTATATATAAAAAGTTAGGTATATGTATATAGTTATGTTTATCAAGACCCCTTTGCCTAAAATGTCAATAGATTTTGATCGAAATTGGAATAAAGATTCTAGATATAAGGTTTAGTATCATTCATTATATAGTGATTTTAATCTTAGCAAAGAAAATAATAAAAGTAGTCCAAAACTGTTGTGTTCGGGTAATTAGTTTTACCCGTCCTGGGACGGGTATTCTTTGTGTTTATATATAAAGTTATGTATGTGTATGCGTTAATATATTTGAATTTACAGAACTCACTCCTAAACTAATTAATTATTTATTATGAATTTGAACACAGTTGCTAGGCGTAATTAGTCGTAAAAAATTAGTTTAATTTAGTGTTATGCAAAGCGGGTAAATTAATAGTGAAGTTAATAATAGGTAAAAGACATCAATTAATAAGTATTCCCCAAATTTCATTTTCTTTCCATTGAATTTGATCCATGGTTATTTGACACCAATAACACAACATACCTTGACTTTCAATTTCTTTTTAGAATCTAAATCATATACCGGATTTGGATAAACTTTGGAATAAGTATTCAAAACAAAAGGTTTAGTATCATTATATCTTGAATTTATTCTTCGTATGTGATTTAGAACTCTTCTGTTCGGTGAATTGATTATACCCTAACTGAAAGGTTATTCTTCGAGTCTCAATCCGTTAAACTTAGAGTGACCGAACACAGGTTTGGTTCCTAAGAGTTTGGGCGAATAACAAAGTCGTGAACAGATGAAAGACCTATATTACAATCATTATTGATGGACCAGAAGTGATTGGCTCATAGTACAAAGAAGCATAACTTTCTGCAAAATACTTTGCATCAAATTCTACCGTTTACGATCAGGGTAGCCTACATCCTTAATTTCACACTATGACTGTAAAAACTGTGCGGCATCTATATATTTGTCTGGGATGTTTCCAGACTTATCAAGAACGTCGATACCAGTAAGACAGCTGGTCTTGACATCATTCCAACTATAGTGATTAAGAAGCTTCAACCGGAAAAGCTCATATTCTTATAAAGCTTGTTGATCGGTGTATAAAGGAGAAATGCTTCCCATCACTTTAGAAAACTTCGTCAGTCTTCCCAGTATTTGAAAATACTAGAGATCAGTTTCCTGCATTTCAGTACAGACCAATCAGTCTCCTAAGTGTCATGAGTAAGTTGCCTGAAAGTGTGATAACTCAAGAAGTTGTCAACCACCTCAGCAAAAACAGCCTGTTCAATCACAGGCAGTATGGATTTTGTCTTTGCAAGATCAACAGCTGGTGTGCTCATTGTAATATCACACAGGGTCACTTAGTCTATTTACGAGGCCTTCTTTTTTAGAGCAATAGCCCTTGATATATCAAAAGCCTATGGTAGGATTTGGCAAAAGCTTTACTACACAAGTTTGCTAGCTATGGAATATTTAGAAATTTCTTTTCACCTATCAAATGCTTCCTCTCTAGTGGGTTCATAAAAGTAATCGTTGATGGGAAAAATCTGAAGCACTTATTATAAACGCTGGCGTTCCTAAAAAGTCAATTTCTGATCTTCATCAATGATCTCCGAAATCACATTACAAAATCATTTGTTGAGGTCTATCTGGAACACGTCGTGCAATTAGGGAAAACGTGGCTGGTTACTGTTAATACATCAAATACCAAGCTTCCCTTCTTTCACCACAGACACACGGATTCCAACTTTGCCCCAATTGAAATGAATAGCTCTCTCCTTGAGGAAGGCCCTTGCTTTAACAAACTTCTACGACTGACCAACATGGTTGGATCACTTTACCGTCTCAGAAAGTATCTCCTTCTCTGACGCAATCCTCTATCAGTGTAGAGTTAAACACGTCTGGTGATGTAGTTCTGTTGCTACATATGGGGAGTTATGCTCAGAGCACCATTTCCTGCATTCACGGAGTGCAAATTAAAGTTCGAAATCTAGAAGGTAATGCCATCTTTTCTTTCCCTACAGCCTCTTACTCATAGAAGAAAGGTTACTAGTCTTTCTGTAGTCTATTGTTATGTTCAATGTAAATGCTCGACTGTGGTCCAATTTATTGTTCCACCATATAAAACGATGATCTGTCCAGCACTTGGCATTATTTTTGACTCGAACCTTGCAGACGTCTTGCAGGTCGCGTCTACGGGTGATGACTTAAGCGATCAAATGCAATTGTTTTGATTGTGGATGCATCACGGAGTTTCTCATACTTTGGTTTCAGGTGGAAACATGTGTTAGTTATCCAGCCCTGAACATATTTGCAGTAAACGCAATCCACTTTTATTCATACTTTCAATGCCATAACGTCCGAGTACACGCCATGTTTGATATTCCATACTCACCCTTACATTGAAACAATTTTATCATTTCGCTGAGCAGTCAGTATAACTCTTTTAAGATCTTTATAAAAGGAACCTACGAGTTCAGGTGGCTGTCTAATGTAGAAGGATAAACAGAAATAAGAGTTGCATACCGCTGACCAGCTAGTGTCAAACGTAAGATCATAATACGCTTATTAAGACTACAAGGAAGATTCTCAAGTTTAGAAAAAGCCCATTTCGTATGTGCAAATCTTACGCCATGGTCTTGTCGTTCTCCTTTCGGTTTTCCGATCCAATAAAACACATATTCAGAGCCTCCTCTACACAACAACCCTCTCCAACAAACTTGTCTCTGAGAAAGCTGCAATATCAATGTTGAAACGTAACAATTATTGTCCAACAAGTGCTGTTCGTCTCTCTGGCCAGTCAGAAACATAACGATCAAGTAAAGTTTTGAGGTTCCAACAAGCTTTTTTCAAATTAAATTTCGTATTACTCATTACATTAATTCTGCTACGCTAGACGAATAGAATGTATCTACATATGGATCACATACGCAAAAAGTACCAGCACAACACTATGAATCCGGTGACAGACGAACAGTCCGATAACAAGTCCGATCACCAGTAGTCAGCTAAACTGCAGGTGTTAGATCGGAGTTTTTCTTTCTCTTATGTGCCGGCCTTAACAAAGACTGAATCTGACATTTCCCTTTGTAGTACTGTCATATATCCATGACTGGGACTCATGTTGCTGGACACCAGAGCGTGATCAACAGGCCAGTGGACCATGAATGCTTCAGCGTACAAAACCTAAGCTTCTCTGGAGATTTCTGTTAGGGTTGCCTCACCTTTATAGGTTGTATCAAAAACCTTAGCCTACAAGGCACTGAACACTCGTGGTTGAAAATGGCCCAGTTGGCGTAGAAAAGGACACGGCGTGCACGTGAGGTTGGTTTGACTGAGAGAAACTATCGCCAACACAATTGTGCGCTTTTAACACACGTCCAGGCCAGAACTTGGATATATATATATATATATATATATATATATATATAGACACACGCATACAATATTAATTTTAAGTAAATAATATAAAATTATTTTTACCTACACACGCCAGCGTTTCATGCTCTCATCAGTGTAGGGAATTATAATCTCAGACGGTCGCAAGGTTCGAACCCCTGCAACGGAATCAACCTAGACTCCGCAAGCAAGATCTCTCTGCCGTATGTCTCTCTCTCTCTCTTATATATATATATATAATATATATATATATAATATATATATATATAATATATATATATATAATATATATATATATAATATATATATATATATATATATATATATATATATATATATATATATATATATATATATATATATATATATATATATATATATATATAATTTGTGATGTTTTTAGTGATCGTTGAAAAAATCGCTAGAGTCAGTGTTAATAACGTTAAACATGCACGTTACAGATGTTCTCAGATTTGGAAAGTTTTAAACAAATGTCCGTTGAAGACGCTAGGTATCTTCGGTGATGACTCAGTTAAAGTAATGAGTAAATAAAAATGAAAATCGATAGTAACGATACGAACGTGAAGTAAGGAACTTATTCGGTGATTATTCGGTGAAAGTAATGAGTAAATAAAAAACATATATATATATACATATATACATTTCGTATTCCTATACGTAAAAAAATAAGAAATAAATAGAGAAAAATATAAACATTTATATATGTTATATATGTAAATATGCATATATATACAGGGTGGGCCAAAATAAGGGTCCTATCTTTAAATTTGAATAACTTGAATTTGAATAACTTCCACAAAATAAAAGTTAAACTCACCAAACTTTATGTGTGTGTAGACTGACCCTTCCGAGATTTTTTGAAATAAACAAAACAAATTTTAGCCGAAAAACACTTCTTAAAACTTACAAAAACTAAAGTATTGTTTTTGACACTGTTTTGAGTTTTTTAAGCAAAAATAATGTTTTCTAAATGAGGGTACGTTCCTTAGGGCTAATACGGCTCATGCTTGCTTCGGAAGGGGTCCTTTACTTATTCTAAAAAAAAAAAAAAAATCAATAAATAAAAAAGTTATGAATTTAAAAAAATAGGACCCTTATTTTTGCCCACCCTGTATATATATATATATATATATATATATATATATATATATATCGAACACTTTCTGACACTTGTTATTTTCGTAATTAAAATATAGGGGTTATTTCTCTCAAATTTAAATGTGACTGCTGTGGTGGCCGAGTGGTTAAAAATGTAAGATTTGAGTTATTGAGGTGTTGGTTCAAATTGGTAGACCGTATATATATTTTTTTCAAATACAAATACAGAAAGGTGCATCTATACAAAGAAAAGAAGATGAATCGGAAATATAATAAGAAAGAAAGATGTTATGAATTAGAGATGGTACAATATAAGTATTAGTCTTTCCGGAAAGTATTAACCGGTTTTTATACTCACTTCTGTTGCTCTTTTTGAAGAGTTTTATACGAAAATGTACATACGTAATCACTGATGTATACTCTTTAAAAAATAGAAATAGTTCCTGTCAAAATAGGACTTTGAAGCATATCATTTGATGATTAAAAAGATGGCTAAAGAAGAAATGCGGCCATAATGCTTCTAAACAGTCGCCAAAATTAACAAAAATGCTGAAATAAAGTAGTTTCAGCAATTCAATAGTGACAATGAGTCTTGAATATGAAGAAGGTAGAGCACAACCACGCACTCTTACCAATGTACATAAAGACTATTGTCAAAGTGTCAGAGAAATTTCTAGGACAGTTGATATCAGTATTTCAACAGTATCCGACAATCTACACCAAATGTGTATGGTGCAAAGCTTGAGAATTGTGTCTCGCATGAGTTCAATGAATGAATGTTTGTTTCTGAACTCGAGCTTTATATTTTAAAGCAACCCAATTGAAAGCAAAAAAAGTTACTGATCAAACAGTATACCCCCGTCTGACAATGTAAGGATGGGCCAAATCTTTACAGCGGTCTTACTTCTCCATATTGTATGAAGTATTCCCGAAGTTATGTCAAAGAAACGTTGATAACTCAAAAACTATTTATCTGACCAGGCTGAAATTCTGTTGGGTGGTTACTGTTATCAAAGAATTTGTGTTATCAAGAAATCAGATTCATATATAAAATTTTGAAAAAATCAGAACTTGAAATTCCGTAAAAATTTATATACGATGCGGGCTTCATGAGCAAAAATATAGGTCAAATAGCGTGTCTTTACGTTCAACAGTTTTCTGTGATGTTAATTTTCACTTTTTACCTCGATATACTAAAATTAAATCAGTTCTAACCCTGGGTGGTACAACTCCAGATCAGACATATTTTCATTCTCTTGTGTGGCTTCTCTTACTATAGTTAACTATTTCTCACTCGCAGCAAGCCTGCTAGTCGCATGCATTGCAACTATGCAACCTACAAATCATACATCATTGCACATGCTTATACAGACAGATAGCTATAAATAAAGAAAACGTCAGAACGTAAGAAAGAAAACAACTTAAAACTAAAAGTTGTGGGCATGAAATAAGATTTAAAAAGAGATTAGATGATGATAACGTCGACTTGTAAAAGCTGCGAAATGAAACCGATAAAAATGTCACATTGACATCAGACAACAAATATATGCGCAAAATATGGAAGAACAAAGAGTTAAAAAAATTAAATGAAACAAAATATGGAAGAACAAGAAGTAAGAAAAACGAAATCGAAGGATATGGAAAACACAAAAAGTGAAACATACAAAAATCAAAAGATATTGAGGAAAAGAAGTGGAAAAAATAAATCGAAAATATATGGAAGAAAAGAAGTAACAAAATTAAAGTCGAAAAATTAAGGAAGAACTAAGGAAAAAGAAAAATGAATTCTTAAAAATATGCAATAGGAAACAGGTAACAAAATGTATTAATGCAGCAAATGTATTGATGTAAATAAAAGTGTTTTTGAAGGATATATAGAATGTTGACTAACTATGGTTTTACATGATGTTAAATATATATATATATATATATATATATATATATATATATATATATAAAGATACCTCGCAATATATATATAAAGAAGAGAACTAAAAGCGAACTTTTAGGAAAGGTAAAACCTATTGTGAAAAGCATACAGCTCAATATACCAGATAGATCGATTGAAGGATGAAAAGGAATTAGAAAATCGACGAAGGCAGATCTTTTTTCAATTCAGATTCTCAATGCAAGGTATATTCCGCAAAAAAAGCAATTAGTTTAATTAATGTTTTCCTTAAGTCAGGCTTTTCAAAGATCAAAATCTTATCATCAGAGGAAATTGCTGGGATAGATAAGTTGGCGAAGAGCCAAGATTTAAAATCTGAAAAAGTAAAACAAAGATTGTGGGGAGAAAAATAAGGCAAAAAGTTGTCCGAATGCAAGCAAGTGTCCGATTGGAAAAATATTCGGTATTAAAAAGTCCAGCGGAGAAAGTGGTTTGTAAATAGGCCGTTAGAAGGCACGAGAAATAAATTGAGAGGTTTCAAAGATAAACTTCAGGTGCGGCCAACATAGATAAAATCCAGAGGGTAAGAAGTCCAATAGAGGGTTCGTTAATTGCTTTTTGCGGAATATACCTTGCATTGAGCAACTGAATTGAAAAAAGATCTCCCTTTGTCGCTTTTCTAATTCCTTTTCATCCTTCTATCGATATATATATATATATATATATATATATATATATATATATATATATATATATATATATTGTACATGTATTCTATTAGTTTCTCTAGATGTAAATCCGTTGAAACTCAAGTGTTAATAAAAAGTACTCAATAACAAGTAGAGCTGTTTATAAGTATAATTTTTTATTTATACAAACATTATTGGTTACATATGTGCATACATGTTTCGGTTGCACTCTTCGCAGAAAGT
Organism: Sepiola atlantica; assembly: GCA_963556195.1. NCBI lineage: Eukaryota > Metazoa > Mollusca > Cephalopoda > Sepiida > Sepiolidae > Sepiola > Sepiola atlantica. The sequence continues at coordinate 108,950,105 of OY744522.1, forward strand.
CAAAATCATCAGACCAAGGATTCAGAGAAATGGGATGGATTTGTAGACCTTTCTCCACCAAATAAATCTTTGTTTGGGATTGATTATTGGTTATATATATATTTATATATATATATATATATATATATATTTATGTGTTTTTTACAAAGAATTTTTTTTTAACTCGCAAAAGTAAGTGAGTAAAACACGTGCCATTTTTCATACCATGGATGAAATAATTTTAAAGTGGTGAGGGGAAGCAAGAAAGCAAATTGCACGTCAGGCAATTACTTCAACCGTATCCCGCCAGTAAGCATTCAGAAAGAAATCCTCCATTCCATGATAAGAAGTCAATGGTGGGTGTTTTTTGCACGTCACAGAAATGGTATAATAATAAATTATCTCATATAAATAGAGCTTTCGTCCATCTGACCGTCCGTCGCTCACATTTTATTTAAACGTAAGAAACACATTGCGGAATTTGTTTAATTTCCAAATATCAGAGATCTGAACTACTTTTAGAAATGGAGGCTATTGCATTAATAGTAAATAATAAATTCTAATAAAAAAAACGAACGCCATGAGCAGAAATCGAAACCGAAATCATAAGATCTTTAGTTTGAGGTTATACTTACCGACCTATTTGGACGTTCTTATAAATAGAGCTTAAAACATTGCCCCAACAAAATAATTATAGTTTGGGCGTGACG
>OY744522.1:108953293-108970793 GCA_963556195.1 Sepiola atlantica
TTACACATGATCCGTATATGAGAAGCATAGATATTCGAATATTTCATTAAAGTTATTTACCTCTCTAGCGTTGCGTAAGTAAAGAAGTGAAAAACATTAATTTTCCTCTCACTAATTGACCAGTTAAATAAGCTATAGTATATCTTTCTTGTGGTTTCTTAGTCTTACCGGATTCCTGGACAAGAATTCATCGAGTCTGGTGGAATATCAAGCTTAGTGATGTTACTATAGGCAAAATCATTTGGAGAAGTGCCCCATTCTTCATATAAGCTAGTGTGGAGTAGCCATACCGAGGAGATCTAATTTGGGCTACGAATACTATGTTATTTTGAATATTGAGTTTTCTTGTAGGGGGAAGTATCTTCATGTCAGATTGTCTTGACAGAACCTTGACAAAACCTTGTACAGAGAGGCCTAAGACACTCGAGGACAGTATCTAGTAGGCATTCAAGTGTTCTCCAGTATAGATTCAAGTGTTATTTTTACGTATACGTGTATTGAGTATATTTAGAGAATGTATAGGTGACAAACATGGAAATAGAGAATAAAAACAAACTAATATAAACAAAAATAAAGTCAGACACCAACAGAAATAAAAGAAATTTTTTTACTTGAGGTGAATTATTGAAAAAGATCAGACCCATGTGTTAATTTCTTTTTTTATTTATATTTATTTGTCTTCTTTGCTGTTTCGACTATTTCCATATTTGTTACATCCATCTCTCTCTCTCTCTCTCTCTCTCTCTCTCTATATATATATATATATATATATATATATATATATATATATATATATATATATATATATATATATATATATATATGGGGGGGTTTCATTTTCACCAAGAGTAATCAGTGTGGCTAAATATAACTGTCTTGCTTGTCGCATGCTTCAGATCTCGGACTCAAGTCACCTTTGGCTCACATCTGACGCCTTTATCGGCGCTGCCATCGTAAGAACTACAGGAAATGCAGAGAATTAAAGTTTGTTATTCTTTGAGCAAATATACAGAAAGCTGCCGAGAGTGTTCGACAATCCTACGGGGGGAACTCGGAATTTCATCTGAATTGAAAGCTTTTTAATATTTCTTTACGTTGCTCATACGTGTTTGTATGTGTGTGTGTAATCTTCATTGTACGTGGCATCTATAATTTCTGTAGAATATCGAACATGTAATAGAAATGGTAAATACTTTGGGGGACGTACATTATTCTGGCCACACTCTCATATACCTGATGTTATATTAACGGCTGGACACGAGTGCTACTTTGGCTTGATACATACCAGGAAAAAATCTACACCATACGCACCTCTACTTAGGCTTGAAATATATAAGGAAAAAATATCTACGCCGTACGCCTTTTATTTTTTTCAGGTTAGGGTCAGCGGTTTGGGTCAGGAGTTAGGATTAAGGTTAGGCGTTAAGGTTAGAGTTTGGTTTGGGTTGTACGCTCTCTAGCGACGCATAGCACATGTATATTGCATAACAAGAAGATTAATGAGACGTTGATTGCAATTAAGTGTAGATATCATACCAAAGTAGATTCATGGTCTGTTGATAACACGCCAAAGCGGCACCCATATAAACGTAAAACGAAACGGTCTCATGAGTGCGAAGCGGGTATCCGAACTAGTACATCAAATCAAAAAATCTTAGGGAAATACTTTAATCACGGAAACTCTACGCCTGCATCCCAGCATCTTGCAGTGTGTGTGTGTGTGTGTGTGTGTCAGCACTTAAAGAATTCGTCATTGCCGACGGAATTTCTTTTGTCTTTGCTGTCCCTGTTTTCCCCATCGCTTTGTCGCAAGTAAACAAGGGCAGATAGCGAGTCAGTTCTACATTTTTTCTAAATGAGACAAGATGGAGGCGCATTTCCCAACGCCTTTTAGCTCCCATCTCCAAAACAACAACAACAACAACAACAACAACAACAACAACAAAATTACCGATAAACAAATAACTTAAGTTCCGACTATGACTACGACGACCTGAGCCGATGACAAAGGAAACGACTCGACACGCGTCGGCATTTTGTTTTGTTTTTTAAGGAAAAGGAAGGGTCATGTGACCCATTTTCCCGCTTCTCGCTCTTTGCGTTCTTCACTTTTTGCCGCTGACGAGACTTCGCGTTAGCTTTTGTTTCGTTGCTTTGGCTTGAAGTCATCTTCTTATTGTGACATCATCTCCGCTATCTTTCTTTTGTCTTTTGCTCTATTTTTGACTGCATTTCTTTTTGCCATCTCCTTCAAGTGAAAAAAATCTTATTTCTATCGTCATTTTCATTGTTCATATTTTTTGTAACAATAATGTTTGAGAATTTGACTTTTATTTGCTTTATTGAGATTGCTGTACTTTTTACAGAGAAATATGTTACAATCGTTAACGAGTATGCTAGCGTTGAAAGAGGAATAAGATAGAATTATCTTAATTCTATTACTTCAGGGGATACGGATTATCGTTAGATCAGCGAAGTAAAGCCACTTCGAGCTGGTTAGTACCAGATGGATTAACATTTGGGAAAACCAGGCGCTGTATGTGAGAGGACGTAGACAGTTGCTTGCAAAAACTGCAAAACCTAATGTCGTCACATCCCTTGACCGGTATATACACATGACTAGAGGTCGTTTGTGAATACAATATTCCCTAGAAACTTCCCCTTCAAAGGAAGCCGGCGTAAGCCGCATAGGGTGAATACCACTTCGTTTTGTTTATTTTTTATGACACCAGGTGTAAAACACTTTAGCAAAACTCTAATTTTGCTTGAAAGGTCTCTCTCTCTCTTTCGCGAGAGAGAGAGAGAGCGAGAGAGAAAGAGAGAGAGGGAGAGAGAGAGAGAGACCTTTCAGACAAAATTAGAGTTTTGTCGAAGTAAGCATATAAAAAATACAAAATTTACACACATACACACACATCAAAACATAAAAATCAACCTCTCAAAATGGGACAAAAACGATTCAAGACAGCAGACCTTGCAAACACGAAGAGCTCGATATCCTTCCAGATAGAGTTTTATAACAATAATCTCTATAGTAATAAAATTATAAGATAACTCCACGTGTCTGTGTATTTCTCGCGTCAACGTAACTTTCATAATTACACACTGAAATACAATTTCTTATATTAATAGAATATTTATTAAAATAAAAACACAGAAGTGTAAAATAAAAATAAAATTTTAAAATCCATTTAAAAAAAAAAATTCATTACAAAATTAAATCCACCAGAATTTCATTTCTCTTTCTTCGTCAACAAGTCAGCCATTTTAATCTGCTGTTAATATTTGAAAATAGAATGTTTTACTCCGCGACCGTTTGAAATTTGAAAGACACATTTAAACTGGCTTTAAAATTCTTAGCAAATTCTCATGTTGTAAAAGATTGAAAGCTTTGATAGCTATTTTATTTTTAAGCTTTCTGGTTTTAACATAGTGGAAGACAATGATGGCATTGATTATTTCCCCTTTCTAATGAAATGGGCAATTACTCAGTTAACAGTGAAAAGTAGAATCCCGAAGTTTGCGGCGAACTGACGCTGACTAAGTCCAACTTTCGATTCACCTATAATATGGCATCTTTAAAACTCTGTAGATTCTAATACTTCTTTATCCGGTACTTGTCATACTTATTGTTTTTATCATAGTTCATCCAAAACAAGGTAGGCTGATACTGTAGACGTAAAGGGCTACTGATAATTAGGGGGTAAGTTTGGGGGCGGGTCATCCTAAGTTGGGAGGTGTGCAGCGAGATGTCTGTTTACATTAGTTTTAAACAGGTGTGAGAAGTTTACTAGCACGTTAAAGGAAGCCCACCTTCTTTGTAACAGCCTTGGCAATGTCTTCAATGTAGTTGTTCCAATTCATGTTGCCTGTGAAGGTTAGGCTGAGGTGTTTGATGTTGGACTCTCAAGTTGGTTGTTATTAGCCATGGCACTCGTAGTCATTGAATGAAAGAAGCATTAAATAATACCATCCATTTATGACCCCATTCTCCTATAGACTGGAGGTCATTTTAAGGATTCAGCCATTGCCTCCGATATGTGCTCGTCCATTTTGACCACATGACGAGAGTAGAACGTGGTGTTGTCAGCAAATATACCTATCTCAGACTCAATATCATCAGAGAGATGGTTTATGAAAATCAGGAACAGTAAAAGTCCAAGGATGGATCCCTAGGGTACACCAGCATTTACATCATGTTGCTTAGATGAATGGTCATCGGGGACAACCTGGATCTTTCTATTGGTTATGAAGGATCTAATTATATTAAATATTTGTCCAGTAATACTATATGAGTAAATTTTTAGAAGCCTTTATGTCAGACCTTGTCAAAGACTTTAGATATATTAAGCGCTATCGCCCTAGCTTCACTTGCCTTATCCAGTGTATGATATATGCGTTCACAGATGACCGTTTGGATATCCGCAGTAGATCGTGCTTGTCTAAATGCATACTGACGGTCAGAAAGAAGTTTAGCATTAACTAGGTGTCGGATTATCGCTAAATTGATTAGGGATTCAAAAGATTTTAGCAAAGATCGGGAGTAGACTGATAGAGCGGTAGTTCTGAAGATCAGTTCTATCCCCAGAATTCTTGAAGACTGGTACCACAGAAGCAATTTTCCAAATATCAGGGAGGTAAGATTAAGCAAGGCATTTGTTGTAAAGTTTGGAGAGGACAGGGGACAGTTCAGCAGAGCATTTCCTTATTACTGTTACTGATGATCAGGTCCACAGCCTTTGGAGGTGTCAATGTTTTTATAATGTTCATGACCTGTGATGGGGTGATGACTAGGTTTTCTAGTGTGGCTTCGGTCCGCAATGGAAATTTAGAGATGGGGTAGTTTGTTGAGTTCAAAATTGTGTTTAAGGCGAAACGCTGGACAAGTAGTTCAGCCTTATCAGTTGCCGTGCAAAAGATATCATTATGGTTTGATAGCGAGGGAATTGTTGAGTGTCCATTGTTCACCACACTATTGTAGATTTTCCAGTAATCGCGAGTACCTAGTTTCTGTGACTGAATGCGTTTTTTGATAATCTCTGTATACCTTCTCTTTGCTTCACCTATCACTACTTTAAAATAATTTCTTGACTCTATGAACTTCTGTCTATTCGCAGTTTACTTATGGTGGCTGAATTGTCGGAATGCTTGCTGCCTCAGTGCAATAGCAGCTGCATATTCCGAAGTTAACCATTGAGGAGAGTGGGGTTTACTGTAGAATTTTCGCATCGGTACATATGCTTCAATGCCTGCTTTCACCCATTTGTTTACTTCATTTGCATACTGATCAGAAGGGAATAAGAATGTTTCCCTCTATTGGAGGTTGCTGATGTGATCTCTGATGGAATCAAAATCAGCCTGTTCGTAGTATCTCGTCGTTTAGAGCAACGGTTCATCATCCTTTCGACGATTTTAAGGGTGATATTAATCATTAGCACAATGTGATCAGCGTTCCCGAGCGAACTATAGGCATTCGTTACACAAGCCTCGGCTTGCTAGTTCACACGATCGGGGAGGCGGGTCAGTAAAGTGACAGTTTCTGATAGGGAGGAGAAATTATACGTAGAGTTACCAGCTGCGTCAGTAAGGATGGAGAATCACAGCCAGTCACGATGATGTACATTAAAATCTCTAAATATATGTATTAAATGGTGATATATAATGTTTATATATTGGTATCTGAAGCACAAAACATATCTATTAGTATGAAATATCTGTGTTTACAAACTTATACTGTTGCTTTGCACTGCTTCGAGTTCTGGCCGTCGACGAAAGAACCAGAAACTTTTAAAATGTATTAATTATTTTTGTGTTGGTGTCTATTTACTTCTTTCGTACCGATATTGGCCTTGATTTCTGACTAGAACAATGAACGCCGCCTTGCTATCCCCCCTCCCCGTGGACAACTTGGGGCCGCTTGCTTGTCACTTAGTTCCCATGACAAGTTATGATCGCTCTTGTTCTTACTGGTTGAGGATACAGGTTTAACAGCTTGTTTAACTGCTGTTTCCGACTGGTAATACAGGAGCCCTACCTATTAGGTTGCACTAATAGCGGTTTCTCTATCAACAATTGTAGAACTGCAGTGCCATATCGCGCATGGAAAGAGATTCTACATTTATCTACGGGTGGTTTTCCCAATGCCACAACCCCATAGACTACATGTGTGAACTTTGTCTTCCGACATCCAACAGCACCTACTTTTCTTACGCACTATATCTAAAAATAATATTAGAAACAACCGGTAAAACGATCAAACTAGACGCCAATTAAAAAAGCAACCAAATCACCACCTACCTTGAGGCTCTTCTTTTACAAATATCCGAGGGCTTAGAGCAAACCTCGATAATATAGAATCCTTCCTCCTTATAAACTTGTCAGATATCCTCGCACTAAGCGAAACTAATTTAAATTCGTCAACCTCCTCTTATCGTTAGGATATGTCAGGATTCCTCTCATTCTGCCGTAAAGACTCTGACAAACACGTGTATAGGCTCTGTATATATATATATATATATATATATATATATATATATATATATATATATATATATATATATATATATATATCAGTAATACCCTCCCGTTGACTAAACTTAGTCTAGAATCTGAAGATTAGGTCTACATGTGCTTTAGATTAACCTTGCAACACAGCGTTAGTTACCTATATTTCCTTTACCTTTCTCACTCGACTAAAGACTGTGCCCTACTTGACTATGTCTCATATAGTATAGACGCCGTACTTTCTTTTGATCCGAGCGCTCAAATCCATGTATTTGGGGAATGAAATGTCAAACATAGAGATTGGCTTAGTTTCTCAAGTTACACAGATCCAGCTGGCAACAACACGCATAGTTTATCGATTGCATATTCTCTTTCACAACCCGTTACTTTTCCAACCAGCCCTCCAAATTGAGAACCAGCAACCCTCACTTTTCGCCCTATTCTTGACAACATTGCTAAATGCAACAAATTTTCATAGCTCACTCGCGAATGCTAATAACCTTGTAATAATGTCTGTTATCATATCTAATGATTCATTTCCACCTGTGCCGTTTCAGCAAGCATTCCGCTGTTTCAACCGCCATGAATCAACTACAAATATACAAAAGGTTATAGCATCAAGAAACTACTGCAAGAGTGTAATAGCCGCAGTTAAGAGTAGATATACTGGGATGACTAGGAAACGTATCGAGTCGCAGATAGTAGGTACTCGTGATTTTAGGAAAATGCATAATAGTGTAGTGAACAATGGACAATCAACAATTCTCCCACTATCAAGCCACAATGATGATAAGGCTGTAGTTCTTGCCTAGCAGTTTTCTTTAACCTCCACTTTAGACTTCATAAATCACTCTTTCTTTTATTTCCCACCACGGAGGGAAACCACAATAGTGAATCTGATCATCACCCCTCCCTATGTACTAGATATCATAAAAAACTTTGACATCGCCAAAGTACGTAGACCATATCTTATCCATGCTTATACTAAAAAGAAATGCTCTGCTGAGATTGCCCCTATCCTTTCTAATCTCTATTACAAATGTCTTGCCGAATTTTGCTTCCATGATAGCTGTAAATTTTCCTCTGCGGTACCAGTTTTCAATACCTAGCCGAAAAATTATCGCCTTATAAGTCACCCCGTTCTCTTAGCTAAACTCTAATAATGAATCTAGCGATAGTCCACCACGTCGAATATGTAAAACTTCTTTCTGACAATCATTATGGATTTAGGGTATCTCGTTCTACTGCAGATATCATAACGGTCGTATCTGAACGCATATACCATACACTGGATGATGCAGATGAACCTTGCGGGGTAACGCTTGATATATCCAAGGACTTTGACAAAGTCTGGCATGGAGGTTTGCTCAGGAAAATTAATTCGTACGTTATTACTGAACGAATATTTAATATAAAAAGATCCGTCTTAGCTTAAAAAAGATCAAGGTTGTTCTCGATGGTCATACATCTAAACAACATCACTTTAATGCGGGTGTGTCCAGGGGTCGACGCTTGAAGCTTTATTATTCCGGATCTTCATAAACGACATCCATGATGCAATAGCGTCCGAGATGGGTATATTTGCTGGTGACACAACTCTTTATTATCAACATGAAGGCAAATCGAACACACAGAAAATTACATTCAGTTTGTAGTGAATGGAGGTTAGAAATGGATAGTTACATTAACTACTACCAAAACAAAGCTCCTTTCCTTGAACAATTATAAGAAACCTTTTCAACCACCGATTGCCATGGTTGATAGCACCCTTCTCGAGAGTCCAACATTCAAACTCCTCAGCCTAACATTCACAGGCAACATAAATTGGAATAAATACATAGAAGATACTATCATTTCTGCTGCAAAACAGATAGTCTCTCTCTACCGGGCTAGTAAACATCTAACATCTGCCAGTATCGCATATCTTTATAAAGCCACCATTCGCCAATGTAAGAAATAGTATTGCCACATCTAGACCAGTGCACCAAGCACTAGTCCCTCCCTCTTAGACAGGTACAAAAAAGAGCTTATAATCTAAAAATACTTTCATGGTATGTGCTCCGATGACCTCGTTGCACTTGTACCTCTTTAATATAAATACTCTCGACAAGCCTGACTAGTAGTAAAATCCCACCTCTTATCTGTAGAGGTATCCAGATACCGGAAAACTTTGTACACTACTAGCTTGTCTATTTATACCGCTTGCCTTTCGAATTCCTACCCTGCTTCCTGCTTCCCGGAATGTATACAGAAATTTAAATATAATGTAAGCAAACATCTTGCTGCACAACTCCCGATTTAAGATGCCCCCTATATATATATATATATATATATATATATATATATATATATATATATATATATATATATATATATATATATATATATATATATATATATATATATATATCATTTAATAACACTAACCCTTCATGTCTTAGTAGCAATATGCATTGTCTGGCGTGAATTTAATATATATATATATATATATATATATATATATATATATATATATATATATATATATATATATATATATATACATATATATGCACATATATATACATATACATATATATACATATATATACATATTTATATATATACATATACATATATATGTATATATATATACATATATATATATATATATATATATATATATATATATATATATATATATATATATATATATTACTACATTATTACGTCGACACACCTGTTCTCGTTAGATCACCGAACTTAAGCGACGTTGAGCCTGGCCAGTACTAAATGGATAAACCTTTGTGAATACTAGGTGCTGTGTTTCTAGTCTTCCTGTACTTTTCCTTGCCAAGCAGTGCCGATTAAAAAAGGTATGGTTGAAGATTGTGCAACCATTACTTCATAATTACACGCGCAGTTATCCTTACAGGGGGTATCCATTGTCTCTCAAGACTGAACGAAGGCAATGATATATATATATATATATATATATATATATATATATATATATATATATATATATATATATATATATATATATTAACGAAAAATACGTCCCATGAAGTTAAGGGCGACTAATAATGTAATTTTCTGCATGTTAATCACTTAGGAAAGTGAGACAATCGAAATAATAGTAAGCAAAATAACAACGAACGCTACAATCACCAATAAAAATAATTACATAAAAATACACCATATATATATATATATATATATATATATATATATATATATATATATATATAGAGAGAGAGAGAGAGAGAGAGAGAGAGAGAGAGAGAAATTGATCAATCGAGTTTTGTTTTATTTTGTTTATCTTTTTCTTTAATTTTTCATTCATCCTTTTATTTCTTCCTGTTATGGATAAGTTAGTCAATTTCAAAATATTTAAACATTATTTTGCATTATATTTATTTATAAAGTTTACGTTACATAATTCCTCATCTCATGTTATCTAATATCATTTATATAAGTTGTGGTTGTGGTTGGATTGTTTCGTATTCGGAGAACCTCAGGTTTAAGAAAAACTTCCAAAAACACATGTCTCCAATATTTTTGCTCGATCCTTGCGATGGCAATTCTAGGCAATGTTGTTGGTTAGTGTGCGAGTGTGTGCTATGTAGGGAGGCAGACACAACAATGGCGAAATGGAGAAGGTTTCAGAAGTGGCGGGGTAAATCACGGGGATTGGGGAGGTGAAGCCATGTTCGAAATTAGAAAGAGAATCGAAAGTGCAGATATTTTCGTAATGAGCGTTTTATGAATGAAAAATAATTTTAAAAAAAGAAAGTTGGGGGCCAGCTGTTTGGAGATGAGATTGAGCGCACAGAGACAAAGAAGGGTAACATAAATATGCGTTGTTGAACGATGGATGATTGGGTTGGGATATGTGGATTCACTGGCATTGACTGAAATGGGGTTAGACTGGTGATAAAGAGAAGTGGAATGAAAGCAAGAAATTGAATAAGTGGCTAGAATTTGAGAAAATAGAATGAGTTGAAGACAATGGAGAAGTTTTTAAAGTGTTACAAGTTCGTACAAGCGTGATCGAACGAAGAAAGAAGAGCGGACACCGTATTAGGATTAAAAATATATATAGTACATCTATATATATATACGCTTATATCTTTGTTTTTTGTCACGATGGCGTCACAAAACCAATGATGGCATAAAGACAAAACGTCAGCTACTAAAACAGATTGAAGACACCAGTAAGATACTTTATAACGTCATAAATGCTGAAGTAACAAAAGGATGATGTCATCCTTTAAAACAGGAAACATAAACGACCAGTGACACTTCAGGTCACCAGTGCTCTATGTAGACAGTGACTAACCTTGCGACTGTCTGAGATTATCATTCCCTACACTGATGAGAGCGAGTGTCTGAAACGCTGGCGTATCTAGGTAAACATAATTTAATATTATTAATCTAAAATTAATATTGTTATAAGCCCCTTTAATAAGATTGAAGTTAAGCCTCGTTCGGAGAAGTTAAAAATAGACTGACACATAGCTTCTTTTTTAACATAATTCACCCCAAACAAGGCAAGCCGCCACTGTGCACGTAAGGGGCTACAGTTAGAGTGTAGGTTTAGTGTGTCATCCTAAGTTGGGAGCTGTGTAGCGAGATGTATGTTTACATTAGTTTTAAACCTCTGCATGTCGGTACAGTCGGGGAACAGGGAGCAGGGAGTGAGTTCCAATGGCTGGAAGCTGGAGGAAATAATCTATTGGAGTAAAAAGCTTTCCCGCATCTGAGGACCTCCAGAGTGAATGGATGAGATTTAGCTGATTGTCGAGTTGGTCTAGTGAATTTACGTTGAGAGGCCACCAGAGCAGCCAGTTAATCGGAGTACAATCCATTGAAGTATTTGTAAAACAAGTACAAGGATGGAACTTTGCGGCGATGGGACAGGGGCTGGAGCTTGCTTGACAGTGAGGGACCTATTAAGTTAGCGACACATTTTTTAACCTTGTCTAAGAAAGAGAGAGAGACTAGTGGATGATGCACCAGCCAAGATGTGACAACAATACTCCATGCATGGACGGGTGGTGGCTTTGTAGAGATACATGGTAATGTCAGGTGTGAGAAGTTTACTAGCACGGTAGAGAGAGACCATCTTCTTTGCTGCAGCCTTGGCAATGTCTTCAATGTATTTGTTCCAATTCATATTGCCTGTGAAGGTTAGGCCGAGGAGTTTGAATGTTGAATTCTCAGGTATGGTATTTATTTGCTATGACAATCGGTGGTTAAAGAGATTTTTTGTAGTTATTGAAAAAAACTCATACTTCAATGGATTGTGCTCCGATGAACTGGCTGCTTTGGTGGCCCCTCGATGTAAATACACTAGACCAACTCCACAATCGGCTAAATCTCATACATTCACTGTGGAGTTCCTCAGAAAAAGTTATCAACCATTTATGACCCGAATCCACTACAGTCTGGGTGTCATTTTCTAATGATTCAGCCATTGCCTCGGATATGATCGCGTCTGTTTTGCCCATATGACGAGAGTAGAGCGTAGTGTCGTCAGCAAATATACATATCTCATACCTAATGTCATCAGGGAGGTCGTTTATGAAACAATAAAGGTCCAAGGATGAATCCTTGAGGTACACCGGCATTTGTGTCATGTTGCTTAGATGAACGGCCATGAAGGACAATCTGGGTCTTTCTTTTGGTTAAGAAGGATCTAATTATATTAAATATTTGCACAGCAATATCATATGAGCTTATTTTTAGGAAAACCCTTTTATGCCATACCTTGTCAAAAGCCTTAAATATACTAAGCGCAACTGCCCTAGCTTCACCTGCCTTGTCCAGTGTATTATATATGCGTTCAGAAATGACCATTAGGATACCCGGAGTAGATTGTGCTTGTCCAAATACATACTGGCGGTCAGAAAGAAGTTTAGCATTAACTAGGTGCCGGACTATCGCTAAATTGATTATGGATTCAAAGATTTTAGCAAAGATCGGGAGTAGACTGATTGGGCTGTAATTCTGAGGATCAGTTCTATCCCCAGAATTCTTGAAGACTGGTACGACAGAAGCAATTGTCCAGTTATTGGGAAAGCAAGATTCATCTAGACATTTGTTGTAGAGTTTTGAAAATACAGGGGTCAGTTCTGCAGAGCATTTCTTGATTACTATTACAGGTATAAGATCATGCCTACAAGCTTTGGAGGTTTCAACGTTTTTTATGATGTATATGAACTGTGATGGGGTGATGACCAGGTTTTCCAGTGTGGTTTCGGTCCGCAATGGGAATTTAGTGAAGGGGTAGTTTACTGAGTCCAAAATTTGTTAAATGTATATATTTTACTCGTTTTGTCTTCTGATCAAGCACAACTCTCTATACTACAACATGTGTTCTTTAGTATTATTTTGAAATATCGGAATAGTGTTCTCATCCTGGATGTTACAGTAGTCCGAATAATCTAACTAGTACAAACTATCAAGCTACATCTAAAACAAAATTCCGAGCCACATGTTCTTTATATTATTATTAACCCCTATTTACTTTATTCTCCGCGAGGACAGAGTTACATACATAGTCAGTTTTTAATGTGAGGAAAATTCAACTCCCCCCCACTCTGGATTAAGAAAATAATTAAAAATGCGTGAGTTGAGAATGGATTTCAGAAAATATGAAATGTAATATTAGAACATATATTACACTTATATACGAACCAAAAGGCCAAGCAGTATGCGTGTTTGTATGTACACTAATACCTTTCTAGGCTGATGAGCTACAGTTGAAATTTGATTTGTAGATACTACTTTATGTGGAGCAGAAAGTGGTGTAAGCGTAGACGCAAGGTGCAGTTTATGAAGAGCATGCAAATTACTCCGTCCAGTTCTATTCAAGACATAACGACCAACGTCACAGAATTCTAACAAATTGTTTATTTTTTTTCAGAATTTAATTTGTTGAAATTGACTAAATTAAATTGACCAGATGAAATTGACTAAATTTTTGTGAATTTTAGTTTTTTTGATTTGACAAAATGATCAATAACAGGAGACAATAAAAATATGAATGAAAAATTTAAGAGAATGGTTAAACAAAACAAAACAAAACTTTATTACTCAATTTCTCTCTCTCTCCCGCTTTCTCTCTCTCTCCCTCTCTCTCTCTCTCTCTCTATATATATATATATCTATATATATATATATATATATAGAGAGAGAGAGAGAGAGAGAGAGAGAAAGAAAGAGAAAGATAGATATATATATAGAGAGAGACAGGCAGACAGACCAACAGACAGAGAGAGAGAGAAAGAGAGAGAGTGTGTGAGAGAGAGAGCAATTGATGAATCAAGTTTTATTCTATTTTGTTTAACGTTTTCTTTAATTTTTGTTTTTGTTATTATCTTTCAGGTTGCTATTTCATTACTATTTTTTAAATTACTGCTTTTAATTTTTAATTTATAATTTTACAATTTTTATTTTTATCTATATTTTATTTTTTATAGGTTTAAATATTTTAAATTTGATGTATCCTATATATTTGAAATAATATTATTGGTATCATTGTCGATTTTACTTTTTGAGTACCGTGAAATTGCATGATAAGAAAATCTGGTTTTCCCACATTTACGGGATATGTTTTTTTTCAAGTAATGTTAAAAGATGATGTTGTTCTCTCTTGAATTATTGTATAAAAGGGCGCTGAAGAAGTGGCTTTTTAGAATCATCTGATATGTAATACAAAATAAAATGTTTCAAATTGTTTTGAAAACGATCATACGCCAAATATTCGTTGTGTTTGAATTCTTGGAACTAAAATAAATAATGTTCTAATTTTATTTATCTTGTATATATATATATATATATATATATATATATATATATATATATATATATATATATAATTAAATAATTATGAATTTTTTTATCTACATACGTATATGTTTCATCCTCACGAGAATCGTCAGTATAGAGAAGAATTATTCGAACCGGTCGTCAGACTCGAACCCTGGAACACAAGTTATATTTTAAACCCAAATTCCAATGTCGTTGCACCTACGCCGTTGGCAACAACTCGGTAAATAAGCGAGAGTTATCCTATTTAAAGGCAGCTGTCGTAGAGAGTTCAACTATTGAAAAATTATTGCATTAGAGCCACCATGACGGCTATGTTATTACTACTCGCTACAGGGCCCAGCCTAGTTTGGTGGCGGCAAATTATTAATTATAAATATTTTTATCTACATATGTATATGTTTCATCCTCACGGGATTCGTCAGTGTGGAGAAGAATTATTCACATCGGTCGCCGGACTCTAGCCCCGGAGCACGGATATATATATGGGTAGTCCATTGGCCCCCACTTTAGCTGATATCTTCGTCGGATATTACGAATCCGTTTTATTTAGGTCTGTAAAGATGCCCACTACTTATATTAGATATGTGGATGACACTTTTGCGATGTTTTCTTCACAGAGTGGAGCACTGGCATTCTTTCATGAGTTAAATTCTATTCATGAGGCGCTAAAGTTTACGATGGAAAGTGAGAAGGATAATTGTCTTCCCTTCTTGGATGTTCTTGTTGAACGTTCAAGGGTTGGCTTTCTCACTTCCATCTACAGGAAGCCTACTTTTACGGGCCTGTATGTAAACTGGTCTTCTATTGTGCCTAAGTCTAGAAAGGTAGGCTTAATTTACACTTTGGTGCATAGAGCCCTCGTGATTTGTTCTCCAAATAGATTAGAGTGTGAACTTAATAGGATCAGGGATATATTCATTGATAATGGTTATCCTGAGGACCTCATCAATGATTGCATTAATAAAAAGGTTGCTGATTTTAAATCCCCTAAAATATTTGGGCCTGTACAATGCCCCATTTATTTAAAATTACCTTGGATAGGGGGAAATAGTATTAAACTAGGTAAACAGATTGTTGATAGCATTAGCAATTGCTTCTACTCTGTTTCCTTACGATTAGTTTATGCTACTAGACCTGCTTTTCCTTCCTTTCGCAAGGATAGTGTGCCCTATACGAATCATAGTAATATTGTATACCAATTTAAATGCCAATGTGATGCTGGCTATATAGGGCGCACTTCCTTGCATTTGCAGACCCGCATAAACCAGCACGTTCCATCAAAAATACGTCAGGGAAAGGTAGGATCCTTGTGTTACCCCTCCTCTAATTCTTTGGACTCTGCTATTGGCTAGCATTTGGTTGAAAACCCTAGCTGTGCCAGTGGCTATAAAATAGACCGTTTTGAGGTCTTGCATCGAGCAGATTCCAAGAACCATTTGAAAATATTGGAATGTGTCTCTATGGCTATTCGAAAACCTTCCTTGTGCCGGCAGAAGGAATTTGTAAGATCGCTTAATCTCTTTAGGGAACTTTGAACTCCTTCCCATTTTTTTATCCCCTAACGTAGTGCCTTTTAATCGACTTTTAACGAAATCATTAAATTTAATTTTAATCGCTTTATCGTTAATTTTGGCACACTCAATTTCCCCATTTTGCTCTTTCTTTCGACGTTATTATTAATTAAAACTATCGATTTTATCCTGACGAGATGATAGTCGAAAGGGCCTTAGAGAGATTTCCGCGTATTCTTTTTAAATGTATTTATAAGTTTTGTACCTCAAAACATTTATTTATATATATATAATTTCCACTGAGACTTAAGGTGTTAGTGTTATTAGGGGCCAGGTTTATAGGGGACAGGCTAAGTTGGAAGTTGTGCAGCAAGATGTTTATTTACATTACATTTAATTTCTGCACATTTTCTCAGTCGGGAAACAGAGAGCGGATAGGAAATTCTAAATGCAAGCGGTACGAGGAAAGACTGACTTTTCACTCTGCGTCATTTTTTCCAACGTTCTTCAAGCTTCCACTACTGATGCGGTCAACTTCATAGGTCACGTTTTCACTTACCGATGCGTGTATTAAGCATTATACACTCGTCGATAACCCAGGTTCTTGGTTTTCTGTTGAGAAATCACTCGGACGCTGATGTTTATTTATAAAAAGGTTTATTAAAAAGAGAAGAACAGTCGCATATACAAAAGAAATCAGAGAAACGTGTTACTTGCGTATTTGCGCGATAGATAGATAGATAGATAGATAGATAGATAGATAGATAGATAGATAGTTAGTTAGATAGATAGATAGATAGATAGATAGATAGATAGATAGATAGATAGATAGATAGATAGATAGATAGATAGATAGATAAAGTAGCTTGTCTCGCTACACCTAGCTACATCATGCGATCCGCCCCATTAAGGACGGCACCTTGGACACATCTCCTCTGCTTGAAGTGTCGTCAGGAAACAGACAGACAAATTTCCGTCCAGAAGTCACGTGGTTTTGTCGCCTTCCGTTCTGGAATCACCTCTGACTCTTAGATGTCACTCAAACTTTTCTGTTCAAACAACGGTTTTCTTTATGTCACACATATATCATTGCGGTCAGGTGCAAACTGCTTGGCGTTTGTGTTGGAAATGACTACCGACTTCTTAATATAATCGGGTTAATTGTTCTTTAATTGTATTATGTAGTACGTTCTTTTGATGTACTCTGGCGTAGGAATGCAAACGCGGGACTTCTTCTAGCACACACGCGATTTCGTTCCCCAAGTTAGAGTGAATAAACCGTCCAGACCAGACGTATTTCATTTGTTTCCCCGAATCGCCAACGATATGGTAAATCTACCTTGTCGAACGCCGCACTTTATATATAAAGCTGTGTAATTCCTTTTTCAGCGCAGACCAATAAAAAAGTATTTTCATTTCAAACTATGATGTCGTCTGTGTATTCACTATTGTAGTCACATAAACTTTGCATTGCAGTTTCCAAATCTATTTTTAAAAATGTCTCTCAAGTTGAAATAAACAGATTAAAGATAAACAACGAAATCAAGTTATGTTTGATTGAATAAGTTTTGATTTTACCTGTATCCCACAGCGGTAAATATAGACACAAGGCTCCTCTGAAAAGGGACATTCTGGACAATTTATAAAAATTAGCCATGATCGGCCCT
>OY744522.1:108978293-109003293 GCA_963556195.1 Sepiola atlantica
TCAGACAGAAAGACAGACTATATAAATATATACATGGGTAGACTATATATATTATTGAAATAATTATTTTAGACCTTTTTCAGCTAAGCCTTTTAATAAATAAACAAAAGAAGCCGTCGAAAGTTGTAATGCATGTTCCTTTTTGTTGAACACAGTTATTACGTCCGATTTTAGCCGTCCGCCTCTTTGACATGTATATAGTGGTTTATTTCTCATTTCGTCAGTCGTCATTTACGATAGCATCATTGGTTAGCGCATTCGGAATTTAATTGGTACCTTTGTTCCGGGGTTCGAATCTTACGACTGGCGTGAACAGTTATCTTTACACTGCAAGGATGAAACGTATGTAGAAAGTTTTTTAATATATATCATTAAAATTGTGATAGCCTTCTAATACACCGCTCGCTCGCTCTCTCTCTCTCTCTCTCTCTCTCTCTCTCTCTATATATATATATATATATATATATATATATATATATATATATATGTTCCAATTATTTTTCTAGACCCTGTACGTTAAAATATTTCTTCTGTCTTATCTCCTGGTGGTTCTTTACGAACACGGTTTCTCTCACTACAATTAGTCATCATACGTGAGGGATAGCTGCGGCGATTTCCCCATTTGGAAACACTTGTTGAGTAGTAAAGGGGTACGATTGCTAGTGTTCATCTGGTGATTTGGTTGACACATACATAGGAAACCTAGGCCATCGGGTCAGTGAGTGCGCTCTGTTATCACGACATGTCATGCCCTAGAAACGGACGTGGCGTCACATGGCTAGAAAAATGAGTGAGGGGGAAACCAGTTTGTTGGAAGCTATTTTTTACAAACGAGTCACCGCTTATCAAGGCCCAAAGGCCACTCGATAATAAAGGTTATTAGATTGGAGAGGTAGACGGTGAGAGATCGAGGGGATTTATAACGATTATTGTAACTGGTCAGAAACTGCTTATTTAAGAGGACGGCTCATCAAGAATTTGTTTACATTAAACTTGAAAACTGCAACGTTAAAGTCAACATGGAAGCAGCCCCGTGATACTGTCTTCCACGGACGGGCAGCTTTAGGAAAAAAACTTTGCTCATGGAAGTTCCGCTTAGTTATAGATACAAAGAATAATGGAATTTATTGACAGTGGTTGTAGCTAGACGAATTTTTGTGACTGTTTAACAAGGTAGACCATAAAATAAAGTCTATCCAAGCACTAACCATGAAAATAGATAGAGTAGAGAAAGACAAGTAACGTAGCTTCTGTGAGAAAGAGGTTATAGGGTCGAGACGAGGACATCGCCCACTAGATTTTAAAGTCAGTTTTTTACTCTGTCAAGCCAGGAAAGAAGCTCTGAGCAGCACCTCACCAGATATAGGTACTCTATCTTATGACGTATTTAACTCTAATACAGGTAGCGAATTGCGTCAGGAGTGAGATACTTTCTGGAGCGGTAGAATGACTCAATCATTTTTCCGACGAAATTGGCAACGGATTTGATGTAAATCTTCGATTTCAGGTCTGGAGTGAAGGTCAGTCCTAGAAGCTTATCAAAACAGGGGGTTTCCTTAAGGCTTCCATTCATTTCAATTGGGGCAAAGTGTTGCTATAGATGGTTGTGTCATCTGCATAAATGAATCATCTTAGAATGTGATTTGGGAGCTTATTGATGAAGCTGAGGCAGAGAGTTGAGCCTAGAATGGGTCAATGAGGCATGCTAGCTTTGATGCTATGTGCTTCAGACTTCTGCCTATAAACAACTATATTTATGAACCTAGCACTGAGAAAGTATTTTATGGTTGAGTGGATATTTCCAGATTTTCCATAGCTAGAAATCTTGTGAAGTAGACCATTATGCCAAACTCTATCAAAGACCTTTAATATGTCAAGAGCTATTGCTCTAGAAACGAAGCCTCCGTCAATAGATTCACTGATCTGGTGTGATATTACAGTCTGAACATCAGCTGTTTATCTTGCAGAACGAAATCCGTATTGCTTTTGACTGAATAGACTGTGTTTTGCTGAGGTGATTGGCAACTTCTATATTTATCACAGATCAAGGCAACTTACTCAGTACGCACAGGAGATGTATTGATCTGTACTGGGATGCAGAAGACCGATCTCCAGAATGTTTAAATACTGGTCAGACTGACGACGTTTCCAAGGTGTTGGGAAACATTTCTCCTTTCGAGGCGAATGCCACGTGTGAATACCACGTGTGAATACCAAGAGTGATGATAAATTAAGGGGCTAAGGGGGACAGATATCTGTATCCCAGAATGCCCCTCCGCCGCTAACAGAAGAGAAGGCAACGTGAACACCTCAATAAAGGGTCCTTTCTTCAAATTCAGGATATTCTTCTTTTCTTTCGTGTTGTTGTGAGACTGTAATTCCAGGCGCCACAGGAAGAGCGGACGACACGTGATAGGTGATGTTGTGATTTACAATCAATAACAAGGTATGTTCATGAGCTATCCTTGTATTTTATTTGATTCTGACTTACGAGATATTGGACCTC
The DNA here is from genome assembly GCA_963556195.1 of Sepiola atlantica. Lineage (NCBI taxonomy): Eukaryota > Metazoa > Mollusca > Cephalopoda > Sepiida > Sepiolidae > Sepiola > Sepiola atlantica. The sequence continues at coordinate 108,980,800 of OY744522.1, forward strand.
TCCTTCGGAGAGAGGGAGGTATACGTAGCACACTAACTCTAAATAATTATAGTTATGTTTCGGAATTTGTACATGAGGATTGCAATTTGGATTATTTGGATTATTAAGATGGCTGTTATCATCTTGGATGTTATTCTCACAATGTTTCGGCCGATGTTGGTACCGACCTTCGGGAATCTTTTTGTCGAACTAGGGAATTTTTTATCTTTGTTGGTGTAAATAAGGAATAGATATGCAAAGTAAGGATCAAGTCAGAGTTTATTTAACAAATAGTTGTAATAACACAAATGTTTATCGCGAATAACAAAATTATATTTACTGAATAATTTCAATATTTATCCACATGACTGCATAGAATTTTATTACATCAATAATCACCTACTCATGGAATCATTGAATTTCTATATTATAGCACGTGTACTGATTTTGCTGCTGCTGTTGCTGCTGTTAAGCGAGTCGGGCCTCCACATAGAGCTCAAAACGATCGTGCCTCAAGATTGTCCGGACGGCATGAAATCCTCATCATTGGTCGAAGAACAGCAAGGTTTAGCGCTTTCATGCGAAGTCAGGAAAGGTTTCAGCCAGAACACTCTCACTCCATTAATTTGCGGTTCTGCTTCCTAACACATCTTTGCTTGCCACACACAGACAGAGACGACTAGAGGACGACGGATTCTGATGCCGACTTCTGCATTTTCACCAGAGCACTACAACGGTGAAGAATGGTTTAACTTGAAGGGTGCGTTTGCAGAAGTATTGACGGCTCCCCATGAGGTTATTTTCGTTGAAAATTGACATCAATCGGCATAAACATCTCGTTTTGGTGATAGACCAAAACTTTTCAATCAGGTTTAAATCGGGAACCCGATAATCAACTTTCCACCTTGGATGCACAAACTGGCTAAGAATGGTTGGGTACACGAGCAGAGTGAGAGAATTCTGATGCATAAAAACAAAGTCTCATAGTAGCCAAAGAAACACGTCATCTAACTAAGATCTAAAAAAAAATCAGGGAGTTTCAATGGGCGACATATGTCATTTTTACTCCTTCGGGTGATGTAATAGGATCAACAAGTGATGCCTGCTCATATCCTGACTACTATACCCTGTTGTGTACGCCTCAAGCAATGATGACGTTTATCTCTGAAATATACCCAACCATTGGCCCAGCCATTAGGTTCATAAAGGGTGGCCCAGCTCTCATCAGTGAAAAGAACGCGACTAATTTCCATCTCCAAATATTTCCTTGCATATTTTATCCTTAAACTGTTGTGTCTTGTCGTAAGAGGGGTCAATTTCAGTGTAACGTTCATAGAATCTATGGTCCCAAGAATGGCATTCGTTGTAGATTTCGGTACATCAGGACGACTAGCTACGGTGCAAATAGACTTGCTAGATTGTCCAGGTCTTCTACGGGCTGACAATCAATATTCCTCAAATCCCTATCAATGACAGTCTTAGAAATCTCAGCATTTGATCTTTTGTCTCCTTCGTGTTAGGTCCTTTTGCAATCTTTTCACAGTATCGACATGACTTATTTTGGAGGGCAATAGTACCAGGGGAGGTATCTTTAACAAATTCTTTGAATATGACTGCGTTTTAATCGTCGGTTAAGGATTTTCGACGTCCCATCGTTGTTACAGATATAAAACGCTATTATCGTCGATAACCCTGAAAAATAAAAAATAAAAAATAAAAGCGTTAATAAGAGCGAACAACGATGCAGAGCACAACGTTAACAAACACAGCGATGTTGTCAGATTTTCTGTAAACATGATTAGAAATTTTTCACAGAAAATTGCGGAATGTTTACTTTTATAAAAATAATGTGTTACTTTTCTATTTTCATTTATTTCTTTTTTCATAGCATAGTTTGTCATTCTCAAAAATACACATGACCATAGTCACGATGAACTAATGTCATAAAATATCATGAAGTCAATCCGATACCCAGCTTTATATATTTTTTTTAATAGGAGCCAACAATTATGTGAAAAGCGCAATAATCAAGGTTATTAATTCAAGTGAGAATCATATGTAGCACACTAATGAAAGTTGCTACTTGACATATATGGAATATGGTTTGTTACTTAATTGCATATAGGCCCACAGTGATTCCACAAACCACATTATATAACCAGATGTCAATGAAAGAGTAAGCGCCATATTTGACAAAACAAATGTATTGTCTGCTGTATGTTACTGAATTAATTATTGACTTGACCACTATCATTTCAAATTCATCTACTGTACCCGGATAGAATACTAAAAATTTATCTAAAAGACCAAGAATTATTTATTTACATATATATATATATATATATATATATATATATATATATATATATATATTTGTAATAGAAATAAGAAGAATTGTTTGATAGAATTTTGAGCGAATGATATAGAGTTTTGAAACGAATAATACCATTAGATAAGTATTCATTTCCTGTTGATTAAAAGTTTCTTTTTTTCCTATAACAGCATCCATTATAGAGTCCGATTAAACATATTCTTAGTTTTTCTGATAAACAAGGATATTATATGATTTAATACGGACAAAACGGTTGTTTGGGAATATATATATATACATATATATATATATATATATATATATATATATATATATATATATATATATATATGTATATATATACATACATACACGCACGCATATATATATATATATATATATATATATATATATATATATAAATGGAGAGATAATAAAGCTAAAATGTTATCTTTAGAATAACCATACCTTCAAAAGTCAATGCTCAACATACAAGATAGAACAATAATAAAATGAAATGAGTTATGAGAATAACATTTTTAAAAAGAACAATATTTATTGTATCATCAAGTAGTTTAAACTTTGAATATATAAATAAACGAGGCAGATCAAAAAAGTGGTTCGCGGCTGCGTGTTGTACAAGCTTTGAAATTTGGCAATCAAAGTAACAGACGACAACCAGTTTACATAGTTGGGTCATCATGGCTGACGATAACCGATGCCCTTGAATTTAGTCGGTGATGCTTTTACAATCACTTTTTAGATATGCTTTGGGAAGATATCTTACTGACAATTGATTTACTGATTTTTTTTAGTTTTGGGAGAGTTATATACTTTTATTCCATCTGGTGAGTCATGCATTTTTTTTTGCCAATGATCTTTAACCATAAGGTCTTAATCCCTGCGGAATATTTTCATTATTCGAATTTCTGGAAGACTTTCGTCTGTATTTGCCGAATATTCATAATAACCTCGATGTACTGTTTATGGACATGTTACATTTTCATATCAAAATTATATTTTTTGTATTGTTGTATTTTTCTTATTTTGAAATATGTGCTAACAGTAATATACGTTTACTGTTTTATCCTTCTTCTGATGATGATAAAAACTTGCATTTTTGAAAATCCATAGGCCAAAGGAAAGGAAAAAAAGTGTATATATATATTCCTTGTTAAAACTACTTGATGATTCAATAAATATTGTTCTTTTTTCAATTTGTTTTCTCATCACTCATTTCATTATCTATCTATCTATCTATCTATCTATCTATCTATCTATCTATCTATCTATCTATCTATCTATCTATCTATCTCTCTTTCTCTCTCTCTCTCTTTGTGCGCATTTTTCGCTGTTCTCAATTTACTACCTTTCAATTCATATCTCTGTCTCTACCTTGTATATGCTTTCTTTATTGCTTTTTCTGATTCTTCCTCTCTGTCTTCCTCTCTTTCTTCCCTTCCTTTCTTATCCCTCTCCATTTCTCTCTCTTTCCGCCTCTCTCTCTCTCTCAATTTTTCTCCCTCTATCTCTTTCTCTTTTTCTCTTTTTCTTGCCATCTGCTTTTACTGTCATCATTTCCTCTCCTCTTCCTACTTTCACCTTCTCTCTCTCACACTCAATTCACTCTCGATTTCTCTTCATCTCTCTCTCTCTCTCTCTCTCACTGTATGTATTTCCCCTCTCTCTCTCTCTCTCTTTCTCTCAATTCCTCTAATTCGTTTCCATTATTTCGCTCTCTCCCTTTACCTATCTATCTGATTTCCTCAGCTCCTTCTGTTCTCTCTTTATATCTCCCCGCAGAATATGCTTTACTGCACGTCATCCCCACTTTTCGATAGCTCCCGACCTCATTCTATGTCAATCCAGCTTTCTCTTCCTCCCACTACTTTCCCTCTCCTCCAACTGTCTTTTATTTGTGTTCCTTCCTTCTCTCTCTCTTTATCTATCTCCCTTCTGAACCCTCTCTCTTTCTCCCTTCTCTACCCTCTATATCTCTCTCTCTACTTAACCCTCTCTCCCTTCTTAAAAGTCTCTCTCCCTTCTCAGTCCTCTCTCCCTCCCTTCTAAACCTTCACTCTCCCTACTCAAACATCTATCTCTCCTTCTCAAATTTCTCACCCTACTCAACCCTCTTCCCCCCCCCCTCTCTCTCTCTCTCTCTCTCTCTATCTTTCTCTCTTTGGGGTTCCAGTCTCAAATCTTTCTCGCTCTGAGCATTGTTTCTATTTTCTTTTATTCGTTCTCCCTCTCTTTCTCTCTCTCTCTCTCTCTCTCTCTCTCTCTCTCTCTCTCTCTCTCATCTCGCTATCTCTCCCGCCTCTCGCTATCTCCTCTTCCCCTGTTATCAATCACTGTCCATAGCCCACATTTTGTCATCTTGTTCATTTAACAATTGCTTCACGGCCACGTAACGTATCCAACGAAGGTAAGTGGAAGTGTACTTTTCGGGGGAAAAATCGTCGGGAGAAATCCGTGAATATAGGGGGAGAGTAGGGGGATAGGGAAAGAAAAGGAATAACACAACAGGGGAATGAGGAGGAAGAGGATGCGGAAGAAAAGAAGGTGACACAGTTGAGGAGTTAGGTCGGGGTTGTCGATGATGATGTTGGGGGTTGGAAGAGGGGGTACGATGATGTATTTGATGGGGGGGGGGGAGAACAATAAACGACCATTCCACACATCGACCTTATAACGCTTCCAATCCTCTTTTTCTCTCGGCTCTGTATCGCCCTCACTCTCACTCTCACCGGCAAACCATCTTCCTCACCCTCTACCCAATTCTGTCTCAATCTGGTTTTAAGCCATCCCTCCCCCGACTCAGCTTCCCATCATCTCTTCGAAATCGTCCCTTCAATTGACTCTCCTCTCCACCCAATCCCCCATCTTTTATTTTTAGCCTCCCCCATACCTGGCGATCGCCCATTTCTCCAATGTGATTCATTGACAGTCTGTGACAACGGAGACCACAATTAGTCATCAGCTGTTCAGGAACCCCCTACCCAGTTTATTTCTTTCCCGCGCTTTTCTCCCTCTTAATATTCATATATATATATATATATATATATATATATATATATATATATATATATATATATATGTATATATATACATATATATATATATATAATGTCTGTGTAGTCTACATACACAAATACGTAACGTACATATATATATATATATATATATATATATATATATATATATATATATATATATATGCTTCAATAGTTTAACTATGTTTACACCTGTATATACCTGTGCATATATATATATATATATATTATTGTGTTCGAATCTTACCAAAGTCAGCCACACTGTAGATCGGTGGTGCCGTGAACACATGTGTACGTGGATTACTTTTATAAATAAAATAAATAAATACGTCTCCTAATAGGAGCGATGTAATGCATATCGTATATGTAAAGAAGGACACTCTCTAATCGCATAGGAAAATGAACTTAACATGTGATAGCGATCATAACAACTGTCATTATCTCCAAAAAACCCAAAAATCTTAACTAATCTCTCTCTCTCTCTCTCTCTCTCTCTCTCTCTATATATATATATATATATATATATATATATATATATATATATATATATATGTATATATGTGTGTGTGTGTGTGTATATATATGTATAAATATGTATATATATATGTATATATATGTATATACATATATATATGTATATATATATGTATATATATGCATACATATGTATATATATGTATATATATATGTATATAGATGCATGTATAAATATATATATATATGTATATATATATATATATATATATATATATATATATATAATAAGAATACCCGTCCCAGAACGAGTAAAGTTAATTCCCTGAATAGAACAGTTTTGCATAACTTTTATGCCCCCTTTACGAAAAATTTAAACAAGAAATAATGTTTCTAAACCATAGAACCTAGAATCTGTATTCCAATGTTGATTAAAATCCATTCCATGATTTTGATACAGAAAAATGTCTTAAACGTAAGCTTTAAACTTAACCCTTATATGCTTTTTTATATTGGTTTTAAAAAAATATCATCGATGAAACTGATTCACTATTTAGCGGGTGTGCTGATACAACATCATACTAATACCTACTCACACTTGGCAACAGGCGCGTTGCAAATGCGAAACAAGTTGCAGTTTGACACATTTTTGTTGAATATTATATTAAATAGTCATTTTGTTGGAATGTGTCATATTTCAAACAAAAAAAACATTTACGTGTTAATGGGTCTTAAAACGTAATTAAAATTCAGAGAATCTGGCGTAACTGGTGTTTAATGACTATGGCTCAAATTTAATGCAAATCTGAAATATCTGAATTTTCAAATAGGCTGTTGTGCTTATATTATGCCCACCAAAGCACTCTTTAAAACACTCCAAAGAAATTGAAACAAATTTGACTTTATTAATCAATATATTCTCCTTCTAAGATTCCAACGATTCGCTTACAATACTATTTTTTGTAAAACGATTTGTTTTTTTACCTCAAAATACACCCTAGTTCTTGATATCACTTATCTATTAGAGCCAAATCTCTTTCGTTGGAGCATTCTTTTGAGGTCTGCATAATAGCTAGAGAATAGGGCGGTGCGAAAGTAATTCGAAGTGCAATTCATGTGGTGTATCCATCAATATAATCGAACTGTGATACGGTGCATTGTCTTGGTGAAGAGTACCTTTTCTTCTTTATTTGGGCGATTTCTTCCTTCAAACGCACTAATAATTCTATATAATATTCGTTAGTATGGTTCTTCCTTTTTTAAGTTCATCAATGTACAAAATACCTTGTGTATCTGAATTTTTTAGATGAGGATTAATGATTTGTATAATTTGAACTATTCGGACTACTGTTCTCATCTTAAGTGTTATTCTCACAACGTTTCGGTCGACCTTCTTCAGGTGTATTTTGCCGAACTCGAGAATCTTTCTGTCGAAGTCGGGAATTTGCACGGAATTTCGAACGAAATCTTTTTTTAATTCACCCGGGTAGCATGCTCTCGTTCCGTCAACCATGGCCAGATAGAAGTCTTCAGTAATTCGCAATTCTTAATATCGCCCACATTGAGAGTTAACCTTCAACCTTCAGAATACTGCACCTAGAACTGTATTTTACTCAGAATTTATCCGTTACGCCACGGGTCCTTGCGCACAATTTTAGTATGGATTTTGGAAGCCTTAAACCTATTCTTGTATTTTGATGCGCAGTCTTACTTTTATCACTATAGATTACTTCATATTACTATATATATATATATATATATATATATATATATATATATATATATATATATATATATATATTTATATATATATATATATATATATATATAATGGTGGCTTTATCTATTATTTAATGGTTCCCATATTGTATTAAATTCTATACTAGGTCGGCTTAGTATTTAATTGTCGCCCAGCATATGCGCTGCTTCTTTGTATTCGTCTTACTCCCCACTGTTTTTCTCTATATATAATTTGTATTTTGTCCTATAAGGGTAGATGGTTTCCCTTTTCCCTCCATGTGTGGTCAGTTATACCCGACCTTTCGATATCTCTACGTATTACAGCTTCTGCTATTCTTCTAACCTTACCTTTAGTTGGCGACATGTCACACCTTTGTCTTAGACATATGGTTTAAATTTCATTAAAATCAAATATACGTATTTGAAGTTTTAGAAAGGTTCTGAACCCATAAGTCACTTAGAGATAATGGCACGTAGATATTCGGCACATAGAGGGTAACGTAGAGATTAGGAACCACTTCCATTGTCTTCCCCGGTGAATTTTATACATATGATATTAATTTCATCAAAATAGAATATATTTGAAGTTTTAAAGAATGTTCGGCCCCACAGCTCCCTCGGGTTAATTGGGCACGTAGAGTTTTGAGACTACTTCAATTGTCTTCCTCAGAAAATCTTATACATATGATTTAAATTTTATAAAAATAGGATATATTTGAATTTTAAAAGGATTATGCTCTCATAGTCGCAATAAAGGGTGAACTTTGAGATTCAGAAAAGTTCCATTGTCTGCCCCGCTAAACTTTACATAAAATCTAAAAGCGTATTCTCATGTAGATTCTCTAACCTTTTTTTTCTATAGGGAACACGCAAACATCACACACATACACACAGGCATTGAGTTTTATATGTATAGATAAAGCGACATGATTTCTTGTAGTGTGTTCGTTTACTCAGATGTTAAGACATGGGGCATTACTTGTCCAAACAATATCCTAATAATTACATTTAACTTTAAACAATCCTTCTTTCATTATGTTATTTTACGATACCAAAATGTCCTTCGCTTCAGTTTTGTTACAATGGTGACAATTTTAAATAATGAATTGAATAATGCTGGAAGGATAACTTATATTTTAACCTACTGAGATTTACCTCTCCTCTATGTTTATTTCATCTCGTGACTCCTTCCGTGTTTGTGTGCATCTGTTTATTTCTCGTCTAATAATGATTTACGTATTATATATTCGATTTGTCTTAAAATCTAAACTTTATTAAGAGAATTATTGAAATAATCCAATAAAACGAAAATTCTATTCTTCTAAATATAATGACATTACTCACTTCGAGTTAATTCCGTGTAAGTAGAGCTATTATATATATATATATATATATATATATATATATATATATATATATATATATATATAGTTAGCTATGAGAATATACTTATGCCAATTAAGCTACACAAAGGCTCCCGCGTTTCATCTCCGGGGGGGGGGGGATCTTCAGGCTGCCTGTAGATTCCCCCCGGGGATAAAACGCGGGAGCCTTTGTGTAGCTTAATTTCCATAAATATATTTTCATAGCTTACTATCTAGCTCTACTTACGCATCGAGCACTGTTGAAGTAAATAATAAAAATGGATACATAAAAAATTATATATTTTAAACATATTTTATGTGGATACATGAAATAGTAATATATATATATATATATATATATATATATATATATATATATATATATATATATATATATATATATATATATATATATCGTGATTTTCTTTGGGGTACATAATTTTATTAGAGCAATTACGAAGAGAAGACAAGTTATATCTGTCATGATTAAAAGATACGAGAGGGGGGAAAGTGCCAGTCGACCGGTTTCGCCCATACTTAACGAGAACTGTATCGTGGGATTTTAAAAGGGGAGAATGTCAAACAAAGGAGGGGGAGAATTATATCTTTAAAACCAAAAAGAGCGTAAAAACTTGTCTTGCCTTTCCTCAAATTCCAGAAATGCCAAAGACTGCTATAGCAGAAAATCAACTGTGTATGCAATTTCATGTAAATATATAAAGGTGAAACGTGCCGCCAATAAAGGTAAGTAGAAGAACATCGGAAAACCGTAATAAGTAGAGATATTGAAAGGTCGCCTATGCCTGACAACGACCTACGAAGAAGGCCTGACCCTGAAAAATGACGTCATACACTTTAGGACAAACGAGATATGCCAAAATGTCAAGTTGTCGATAATAAATAATAGCTTTTTAAAAAGTTTCAGACAACTTTCAAAATTGCATTTAAAAAAGAAAAGAAAAGGAAACTGAACTTTATTCAATATTTATGTTTAAAAACCAAAATTAATTTTTTAAAAATAGTTACGGTGCGTATTGTTTCTGCGTTAAAAGTAAATAAAAATCACTTTGTTTCGTGGATTTTAAAGACTAAAATTATTTCGATTGTGAACAATTTGAAAACAATTTTATTTACATATTTATTAAAATAAAAGCATGCTAAGTATAAGCAATGACGATTATGATTTGGATATATATATATATATATATATATATATATATATATATATATATATTATCACAACCTGTGCCCTGGCGTCATCCGGGAAAGATATAAATTACATTTTTTAAAATAGAAGTATTAAAGTATAAATTCGTGAAAAAGAAGTTGAAAATCTCCTTATAATTAATTTAGATGAACAAAATAAGATGTTTGCATGATTTTAATCAAACGAAATAGATTTCTCTAGGTTCCGGGTGCCCCCTCCCCTACGATGGAAGTAATGGGTTATTCGTAAACACGAAAACCACTTCTCCCCCCCCCAAAAAAAAGTAAATGTGATCCAAAATATGCGTGAAGCTTTTCAAGGTCTTGTTGGCGCATTTTCTTATGCCATCCATAATGACGGCACCACGCTGTAGAGGATGAGTTGGTGACCAAAAGTAACCTCGTGACCAAACAACCCATGAGTTCCCTGATAATATGTAGTAAGCAAATGCTTATTTCGTATTGCCCATTAAAAAAAATGTAAACAAAAAAAAATTCAGTGTTCTTTTTGGGGGGAAGGGGGTGAAGTTTTATATGTATATTAAAATAAAAACAGGTGTTCTTGTGTGAATATCCGATTTTCTTTGCGATTAAAAGAAAAAAAAAGAAAACTTTGAATTTCCATACCAAAAAGTAATGTAAGATTTGTTTTTAGTTGAAGAATGAAACATGTATTTTTAGAAAATAGTAATATGACTATGAGTATTATTATATTATGTGTATATGTAATGTTTAATAAGTAAGTTAACCCCGTGATGCAAATAACTCCTGTGTCCCGTAATAATGTTGAATAAGTCATTGGTAATTTCGTCTGTTTATTTACTCCTCGCGGAGTTAGGCACAAGGCCAGTTTTATCTTACTCCCATAAGTAAGATGTGACCCAAGATCGGGTCGAGCAAGTGGGGTTAAAAGCCAGCGCTCGAGAGGTGAGCACTCTGGCCATTTAAAAATTGCCTGGGCAGCCCCGTCGGCATTCCCCGGTAGGGGCGCCTCAGCCAGTAAGCAATAAACTTACTCCTCCCCAAAGAGGGGAGGCGAATCCTGGGAGGGTGGACCTCCTAGAACTGCACAGGACAGGCGTGCAGTATCCATCGGAACCGATACTACACTTTGATCTTAGCCAAAAGGCCGAGGATCAATTTTTTCGTATGTGCCAAGAAATATAAAGGTATAAATCGTTTTTAAGTTTGTTTTTTTTGTTGTTCGAGTTAAAAATGTTATAAAATCATTGAATAAGCGTTAAGAAAATGTTATTGAAATAAATCTATGTTTAATATTGACAAATGAAACATGTTGATTTGAATAAAAATTAAAATATTACTATTATTATTATAATGTAATGTTTATTTTACTGTGATAAAATTAAGAAGTGTACTTACTATACATGGAGGTGCGTATGTGTTATTTCGTAATGCAGCGCGTGATGTGGTTGTTTTAACGTAATCCGTTATTCCATAACGTATAGATGTTATGTGTTAGAATGGCGGAATAATATTCCCGTACTCTTTAATTGGCCATGTTTCCGTTCAACGGTTCTGAATTAAATAAAATTCTGGCGGTGTTTTCAGTGACGGGTAGAGTAGATAATTGGCAGTGAGTAAGTATAATGACCAATGTCTCTGTGGATGTTGTATTTGAGAGAGTAAGTTATTTAGAAATAAATATAGTAATTATTATATGTTAAAGAAAGTATGCAAAAGTTGCTGCAAACCCGGTGGAGTGAATACGAGTATTGCAGTGGGTATTTTAGTAGTGTATGATGCATGTTGTTCTTTTCTTACTCTCGTCACTTTATATATATATATATATATATATATATATATATATATATATATATATATATATATAGTATTATTTTTTATTTATGCAAATATTATTGGCTACATATGTGCATACATGTTTCAGCTGTGATTTTTCTTAAAATCCAGCCTTTTCGAAAAAAAAGCACAGCTGATAAATGTATGCAAATATTTAGCCAACGGGCGATACTAAGAATACAATTACGAATTACTTAAGACTTCTATTCGGTCATGGCTTATGGAACGAGAGCAATCTACTTGCGTGGATTAAACAAAGGATTCCGTTTGAAATTTCGTACCGATTCCCGAGTTCGACATAAATATTCCTGAGTTCAACAAAACGAACCTGTAGTAGGTCGGAGATTACATGTCAGAATAACATCAAAGATTCGAACAGTAGTCCGAATGATCCAAGTATTACAAACAGTCGTAGAAATGGACTGCGGCAAAACTAGGATCTGAGTTTTGGTGGTGAAAAGAGAGAAGCTTGGTCGGCGAATTCAACGATTAATATATTATTTCAAACATAAAAGTAACAGACAAAGAAAAATACTATTTGAAATAAAAGTGTGACAAATCGATCGACTAGTCGACCGATGGACAACACCTTAAAATTAACGACAATTGTTAAAAAAAAACCCGCGTAGAAGAACCGCGTCAAAAAATATCTGCCCCCACTCCCCCGAAAAACAGACAATGTGCGGGTTGTAAATAAAAGAAGAAACAACGTTTTATTACCTACTGAAAAGCATGGAATCCTTTAATGTCATTGAGTATTTACTAGTGTTAGGACGATTAACTGGAATCGGGAATCGGGAATCGGATAAACCGGAACTTTAGGGGGTATCGGAATCGGAAAAAATGTTACCCTAATTTCTGATGCTAAAAACAATACTTTTAATTGTTTTTTGTTGTTTTTTTGTTTCTTGTTGTTTAAAACTTAATTTTCCATTGCTGGTACTACTGATAAAATGATAAATATTTATTGATTTTAAACTACAAGTAAAACTAAAATCTATATATCCCCACCCCACAAGTGTATTTTTACTTTTACGAAAATATATGCACATATTACATAGGTTTTTACGGTAATCCGAAAGTAATAAAAATAAAAAAGCAACAACCCAATAGCTAAATATTTAGAGGTTTTAAAAGAATCAGAATCGGTAATCTTATCGGAATCGGGAATTTAGAAAAGAATAGGTAATTGTATCGGAATCGGTAAAAATATTGGAACTGTTCGATCACTAGTATTTACGTAAAACGTTCGTTTCCCTTATATTTCTGCATTCACATATATCACACACCATTCCGCGATGCAATCAACAGTAACCTTTATATTAATAATTACTACAGATGTCAGAAATATTTAATGACTTGAGTGTGTATTTGGTCCACGAAATTGATCCCTTGAACTTTACTCTAATTCTAAAATAACCCTAACCCAGCGCATGACTAGTCAGGATTCTAAAAGACGGTCAAGGGCGTGTGAGCGCATTGCGTATTACTGGCGGGTCATATTTTTTATTTGCAAATCTATTTTTTTGCATTAGTGGCGGGGCTATTTTACAAAAGATCCCACCCCGTATTGAGGAATGAATTGTGAATAAAAATAGCGCGTTTCGAACAAACTAATAATTATTTCGTAGCACCTATTTACTTGACTCACGATGAGGACTAAGTCGGACACAAGTTCAGTTTTGAATGTTGGGGATATCCGGTTCCCCAAAAAAAGAAACTCCGGATGGAGAATAAAATTTTTAAAATCCCTTATGTGCACTAGTTGACACAAAGTTTAGGCGAGCTCATGAAAAATAGGGTACTTCTGCAGTTTACGGACCGTGCTGAAGTAATAACGTTATTATTTAGAAACCCATTCTTAACATGGGGAGCGGGAGCTTTGTTAACTATTCTGTACTTTCATCTAACAATTTAATAAACAAAAGATACCGTAAAAATTGAATTTAACTTGAAAATCCTATCTAAAAAATAGCACGGTCCGTAAACCACAGAAGTACAACAAATAGCGCTTGATCTTAGTTATGACATAGGCACCACTAACCTTTTTGTCTTGAAGTTATTAAACCAACCCAAAGTCTGGTTAGGAATATAAAAAGTAGCCCTTGTAACAAAGACATTTTTTACGTTTTTATTAATACTACTCTTAAAAGATTAGTATTAATAAAAACGTAATAAATGGCTTTGTTGCAAGGGCTACTGTTTATATTTAATAAGGATTTCAAACGTTGATTTTCAAGTGAGGCTATTTTTTTCCTTTGTACGATCGAATGCAACACATTCTTTCGCCAGTTTTCTTTTCCATAACAACTAAGGTTCGCCTTTGCATCATTCCAGCAACATAGGAGTCGAGAAACCATCGAACTTTCTTTGTTGATATGAGGTATGGTTCGGCTCGGTATTTGGACGTGCATCCTGCCAGGCATTACTTCTCTTTCGGGAGAGGGATTAGTTTGAATCAAACGCCTGAAGAGCCCTTCCACAGAAATGCCGACGGCTCCGCTATCAACTATTTTCACATAGGACGAGAGTGCCCTCTCGGGGGAACTGATTTTCTCCACATTCCCGGCCTTGTGCCACACCTTACTGTAGTGTGAAACAGGTAAATACCAACACATCCCTTCGATTCATTTTTCCTGTAGCTTTAATTATCCCATATTGTTCTTATTCACTTGTTCCCCACGAGGGAAGAGTTTGACACAAGGTCGGTTTTTAATGTGGTGAAAATCCATCTCTCCACCCTCCCCCCCAAAAAAAAGCACTGGATTGGAACAAAAATAAAAACTGTCTCCCTCTTGAAGGACCTTTTCTTCACTGACAGAGAACAGAAAAGACGAAGTGTAGCAGCAGAACAGATCCTACACTTTGCTTCCAGCCAAAATCTCATCCTGTTAAATAGTTACTAACAAAACAGCACACTAAATTTGATTAGTACAACCCCTAGTCAGAGAACAGAGATGCGTGTTTAATCGCCTCCATAAGAGAGGGTAGTTATGGCACTGAGTGAGCTTGAAGGCAGAATCATTTCAACCGTTACACGCTGTGAACGATTCAAAATGGTTTTCTCCATGTTGGTACGATAGAAATAGGAAGGTGGAAATTGCATTAGTTAGTGTCACGTAATGATTGGTTTGAATGCTTTGCCAGAAGCCAGTCATTTTTCGTAAAAGTGTTTAAGCTTCAAGTTCTTTATATCTTCAAATATTTATTCACATTTTTTGGTTTGGTTTGGTTGTTTTGTTTCACGGCATATCAACCAATTTCGAGTTATTTAATGCCGAATTCAGCCATTTTGTATAAAAAGTGTTTCTGCTTCAATCTCTCCTTCAAATATTTATTTATAGTATTTAGTTTAATATTCTGTTATGGGCATAACCCTCAAGAACAAAAGACACCTGGATTTTCCCCGAATTAATTTAATTTAAAAAAATTAATTTAGAAAATTGTAACAACAAATTTGTGGAAGAAAATTGAGGTTAATCTATTTGATCTCGAAGGCTGACAGAGAACACATGTGACTATGACGTCATTTGAGTATGAAAGGATGCGATCCGTTTTACTAGTCAGGCGGCGAAGGGGCGAGATTTGCTAAATGTAAATGTAAAATATTTCCAGGGAGGAGCATTCCAGAACGCGTTTAGTAGACTAGTAGTCTAGGAAAATTGGCGATACGAAGCGAGTTGGAAAATTAACGGAACTGATGTCCGAAACAATTAGTTTCAAATGCAAACAACAAACTGCATAAAATTTTACGGCAATTGGCGCTACACTATGAGGTCGTATCAAATGTCGGTAAATAGATATTTGGAGAGAGACGAAATGGCTGGTAAGTCTACGAGTGATGGTAGTATTATTTATATCCGTATATGTATTATTTTTAGAGACAGACGGTACACTTGTTGAATTTTACAAAATGTACACAGAATTACTACGTTATACTAGGTTAGTAGTAAAAACGGTTTGTTTTAATGCGGAAATGTTACAGTCACCTTAAAAATTCAAGTTTGAAGATTTTGTTTTCGGGTTATTCGCTAGTATATATATATATATATATATATATATATATATATATATATATATATATATATATATATATATATATATGTATATATATATGTATATATATATGTATATATATATATATATATTTAAAAACTATACATTACATATTCCAGAGATATTCCATGGTTTCATTGACACCAGCAGACCTTTACTGTTTAGAAAAAGCCCTTACAACCCATTCCAAATCATCAGCGTCTTACGGAATAAAGACAGTTCGAAAATTCCGTGAGGCGCTGATGATTAAAATTGGGTAGTAAGGGTTTTTTTTCTAAACAGTACAGACCTACACGTGTCAATGAAACCATGATACACCTCTGGAATATGTTGTATAGTTTTTAAATAAATAGTTTGCATTTTAACTCTCGCATTCTTACAATCGAGCACTTTATTGATTTCTTTCAAAAATACCCCGGCACACTATACTAAAAACACGTCCTCTCCGACGAAATTCGGTCAGAGAACGATGCTTATCTCCTTAACGTGGTTAAATCTAGAGGGATGGGATCAATCTAAAGCGTTTCTTCAGAAGGTTAAGGAAGCATTTACGTAGGCCATTTAAAATGTGTATATGATAAATATGTATAAAGCTCTACCTTGTATTGAGCACTTTTAAAAACATTGGTTTTAAGTTCATTTTATTTATATATTTGAACTAGTTTGATATATATATATATATATATATATATATATATATATATATATATATATATATATATCAGGCCTGTCTACAATGCATCCAACCTTAGGCCAGAAAGAATATTTCAAATACGTGACGTGGTTAGGACCCTAATCCCCTTCAAAGTAGGCCCCTTGTGTATGCACACACTTTACTCACTGATCCATCCACTGCCGGAAACACCTCTGGAAGTCTCCTTTTGTAATAGTGTTCATCTCCGCCGTAGCGTTCCGCATTAATTTTTTTCGCACCCTCTCAACAACAGCAGCACTCCAAGCAATTTGGGGGTCTGCCAGACGCTGGTCACTATCCGCTGATGTGCGGCAATTTTTGAATCGGTTGAACCACTCCTTTATTTGTGTTACACATCGCATCTTTTCCAAACACCTGCTGAATCTAACGGTACGGCGAAGATGAACACCATTCCAAAAGAAGACTTCCAGAAGTGTTTCCGGCAGTCGATAGATTGGTGGGCTAAGTGTGTGCAAGCACAAGAGGCCTACTTTGAAGGGGATTAGGGTCTCAACCTCGTCACGCATTTGAAATATGTTTTCTGGCCTATGGTCGGATAATTTTTTCGACAGACCTTGTATATATATATATATATATATATATATATATATATATATATATATATATATATATATATATATATATATATATATTAATAATAATAAATATCTTAGTAACCACATACATATATGGTTTATCCATACCTATGTGGATAGATATAACTCTCCAGCTGATCGCACGATTCGAACCACGACTAAAGTCAGCTTTGACTCCTATTAACAGCTACATAAAATGAAGAGAAGTAAAATCTATTATCTCTTAAGCACATATACAGTAAGCAACCGAGAGTGCTCGATTATGCAAGGAAGGGAACTCGCAATTTTTTTTACTTAATTGGAAGATTTCAATATTTCTTTTAACGGTGCTTATCCGTGAACGGAAACTTTAAATAATTATTTAAATAATAAATATTTTAATATCCACATATATGTTTCATCTTTACCAACAATCATTAGTGTGGCTAAATTTAAGTGTTACGCTGGCCGCACGATTTAAACCCCGGACTGAAGTCAGCTTTGACTCCTTTATCGCCGCGGCCATTTTAACAGCTAGACGAAATGGAGAGAAGTAAATTCTTCTAAAGATTACATTTGGCAAAAAAACTCTGACAATGGGATTTTCCTGTAGCTACTTGTATTTGTTCAAGTATGAGTTGAATTCTCCAAGAAACACGTGTAAGTTTTCTTTACTCCGAAATTAACATTAAATCACAGTATGATATAACCGTAACATATATATATATATACATATATATATATATACATATATATATATATATATACATATATATATACATATATATATACATATATATATATATATATATATATATATATATATAGAGAGAGAGAGAGAGAGAGAGAGAGAGAAAGAGAGATGGAATATATATAAACAAAATTATTATTCAAGTTTTAACATAGATTTCTTTATTTTATATGTTCATTAGACGAGTGTTAAGCTCTTATATCCAGACATTTCAAAGTAATAAAATATACTTCTGATCAATGGGAAACAACTTGTAAATTAGTAAAAAGTCAGTGAATGATTTATAATAAAAAGAGAAGTTTCAATTATTATTTTTTCAAATCTCTTTTTTCTCGTTGGGCGAGCATCAACGTTTTCACTGATTATTTGTACAATGTAGTACTCTTATTCAACTTGAAAATAAAATCATTGTGCTTCTGAGCCAAATTTATTATGACAAAAAAATATAATCCAAGAGAGATTTTCAACAGATTCATATGACTGCATAGCATGTTCCCGAAATTAGCTCCCTCATGTTTTGGACAGAAAATGGTACAAAATGCCACTCTAATCAAAGTTTCTATTTGATTTGAGTGATAAACAGAAGAAAAAAGGAATATAAAATTAAATATGTATTAATGCACTGATGAAGATTTCTTGTGAATTTTTGGTAATATATATATTTATATATATATATATATATATATATATATATATATATTGTGGGTGTGTATTTAGGCAGCATATTTTAATTTAGGAAAACATTATTAATAAAACACGCAGTGTTGTTGCTTTATAAGACGTTTTTTTATTTTTACAGTTTTCCGAATAGTCCATTTAGTATTTCGGTCAAATTGGTATATATAAGTTCCGTGGTTTCTTGTTCCATTTTTCTTTTTTCTTTTTTGTACTTAACAAATCTGACTATTTAACAAAACTACAAACAATTTTAGACGATCATTCTAAATTTTAAAATGTTTTTGAAAACCTATTGATCAACTTAATACACATGTAAACAATCTTATTACAGCAAATAATGCCGTAAACGATAACCTTGAACTCCCCAAAATAAGTAGGGATTATAAACCTGTTTATCTATACGGTACTTTAAAAATCCATAAACCTAACTCCCACCTCCGTCTAATAATTTCTCAAAGCAACACCTCATATACTAATTAATCAAAACAATTTATGAATAATAAATCCTTATTTACCAAGTAAATACAGTGTAAAGTTCACCTTTGAACTCATAAATGTACTGCAAACACTCCCAAAACAAAAACAGATAATAAAAGTACCGCTTCACTCGCCGGTGAAAACTTATTTACAAAGGTTTCAGTACACAAAACAATTGATATCATTATTGAGAAGATACAATAACCCATCCTTCCCTCCACTAAAAATTGATGCTAAAATACTCAAAAAGTTATTAATTTGCACAAGTCTCTTTCTACGCATCATAAGAGAAACATCCATACTAAAATCAACGGTGTTTCTATGGGATCGGTTTTCGGACCGACCGTCAGTAATTTTTACATGGCTGACATCGAAAATAAAATATTTAATATATTTACTGAGCCCTCCATTTATGCCCGCTACGTCTATGAGATTCTCATTTTAGCAGAAAATAATGATGAGATTAAAAAATTACAAGACATTTTTCAAAATAACTCCGTACTTACATTCACTTATGATCTTAACGTTAATAATAAAATTCCGTTTTTAGATGTTCTTATTAACTCTAACAATGACGCATTCATCACCTTGGTTTATAAAAAAAACCTACCTTTATTAATACATGCATTTTAAGTTACAGAAGCGAATGCCATATCGATATGAAATTGCAATGATTAAAAATCTATTAAACCCTGCAAAGCTAATCTCTTAAAGCAAAAAATTTCAACGAATTAAAAAAAACATTAAGCAAATCCTAATTAATAATCAGTTTGCCAATTATATTGTAGACGAACAGATAAATTTAATGATTAGAAACTTAGACAATACTAATAATAATCAGCTAAATAATTCCCACTATATAAATATATTCTACTGTAACCAAATGCACCCGAAATTTAAATTGAATGGAAAAGCTCTTAAAAATATAATACATCGTTACATATCCCAATTAACTCTAATTATAAAATGTAATTCATCATTTATTATTTAAACAAATGAAAACATCAAACTATGTAGTTAAAATAACACTTCTCAAACCCAAAATACATTAGGAAGAACCAATGTAATATATCAGATTCAATGCCAATTATAGAAAGTGTCCCCGACAATAATAATAAAACTAATTCTTACATCGGGTCCACAACCACAACACTTTCCCGATGACTCACCTTACATCTCTCCGATACTATCTTCATTTGTCAACACCTAAAAACATTACTGACCCCCTTTCCAATATAGACACATTTTAGTTAACAATACTAAAATAATACACCACGATACCAACATCAAACAATTAAAAAACGTTGAAACCTCTTCATAAAGACTAAACATTACACAATACATAATGTGAATTACGAAACTAGTTGCAACATTTTAAAGCGTATAGCTTAGTAATTAACGTTTCAAAATTTTTAGCCGCTAAGCAATCATACGTTTTAATCTTGCACACTCTTTTGTAATATTTTTTTTTAACATGGTTCACCCCAAACAAGGCAGGCCGCAACTGTAGACGTAAGGGGCTTATGAGAAAAGAGAAAAGGGGAGAAGGTTGGGGGGTCAGCCTAAATTGGGATCTGCGCAGCGAAATGTCTGTTTACATTAGTTTTAAATTTCTGCATGTCAGTACTGTCGGGGAAACAGGGGCAGGGAGGGAGTTCCAGAGGCCAGCAGCACGAGGAAAAAAGCTATTCGAGTAGAAGGCTCTCCGGCATCTGGGGACCTCCACAGTGAATGAAGGAGATTTAGTTTATTGTCGAGTTAGTCTAGTGAATTTACGTCGAGGGGGCACCAGAGTAGCCAATTCATCGGAGCATAATCCATTGAAGTATTTGTAAAACAAACATAAGGATGCTACATTGCGGCGATGGGACAGGGACTGGAGCTTGGTTGACAGTGAGGGACCTATTAGGTTGGCGACTCTTTTTTGGACCTTGTCAAGGAGGGAGAGACTAGTAGATGATGCACCAGCCCAGATGTGACAACAATACTCCATGCATGGGCGAATAGTGGCTTTGTAGAGATACAGGATAATGTCAGGTGTGAAGAGTTTACAAGCACGGTAGAGGGAGCAAACCTTCTTTGCGGCAGCCTTGGCAATGTCTTCAATGTATTTGTTCCAATTCATGTTACCTGTGAAGGTTAGGCCGAGGAGTTTGAATGATGAACTCTCAGGTAGGGTGTTATTTGCCATGGCAATCGGTGGTTGGAGAGGCTTCTTGTAGTTGTTGAAGGAAAGGAGCTTTGTCTTTGCGGCATTAAATGTTACCAACCATTTATGACCCCAATCCACTCAGCCTCGAGGTCATTTTCTAAACATTCAGCCATTGCCTCGGATATGATCGCGTCTGTTTTGCCAACATGGCGAGAGTAAAGCGTGGTGTCGTCAGCAAATAAACCAATTTCCGACTCTATGTCATCAGGGAGATCGTTTATATAGATCAGGAACAACAAAGGTCCAAGGATAGATCCCTGGTGTACACCAGCATTTATGTCATCTTGCTTAGATGAACGGCCATCGAGGACAACCTGGATTTTTCTTTTGTTTAGGAAGGATCTAATTATATAAAGTAGTTGCTCAGTAGTACCGTATGAGCGTATTTTCAGGAGAAGCCCTTCATGCCATACCTTGTCAAAGGCCTTTGATATATCAAGCGCTACTGTCCTAGCTTCACCTGCCTCATCAGGGAAATTAAATGTCTGGAATACTGGTTTCAACTGCCGACAATACACAATGTGGCGTTGCAATAGTTGAGGTCACTTAAGAAGAGAAGAGGAAAAAAAAAAAAGTCAAAATTAAAAACAAGGAAGAACAACGATAAAAAAGCCGGCCGACGTGAAAGTGTATTATCGCACATTGTTCCGGTTTTTTGGTTTTTTTTAATGTATTTGGGACCGATTATTTGCTTGTTGGCTTGGTGGAAGAAATAATGAACGAGCTACTTTTCTAAGACTTTTCTAGGACTTTCTTTTTTATCGTTGTTCTTCCTTGTTTTTTAATTTTGACTTTTATTTTTATTTTTTTTCCTCTTCTCTTCTTAAGTGACCTCAACTATTGCAACGCCACATTGTGTATTGTCGGCAGTTAAAACCAGTATTCCAGACATTTAATTTCCCTGGTGATCTGCCAAGCAAGTAACTGCTTGGTAGTGAAACACGTGTAGGAAAAACATTTAATTTGAATAAATAATATTTGTAAGAAAAAATATCTTTAATGGTGATCATTGGGGTCCTGAAAGGAATGCTTTGGTAAGCCTTCATAAAATCACATATAAATGCTCTGTACTCTGTAATCGAGTCTCATCGAGCTTGTTTTTA
>OY744522.1:109008293-109013293 GCA_963556195.1 Sepiola atlantica
GAAATAAGTTGTACAATGAATATGGAAACATCAAACCGGAAATGGTTGAATAACACTAATGTTTTAGTTATATTTATCATGAATGTACTTTGGTAGAAAACAGAATGAAAATTGACGATTTTGTAAAAACATTTTATTTTGCATATTTTGAAGTGATGCTTGGAAATCGGGACGAAACATAGGCACCTCACCTAAGTATGCAAAACTTGCAAAGAGGGATTGAGACAGTGAATTAAACGTTTACGGAAATGTTTAACGTGCCAATAGTTTGGAGGGAGCAGAAAATTAATTATGATGACTGTTACTTTTGTTGTTTCTATTAGAAAAGTGTAAAACCGTGAGAATAAAAAGTCAATATCGTATCCAGATCTATCGTATGCTAGAAGGCCAATGCCACATAGTGACGATGTGCCGTGTTCACAACTTTACGTAGCATCCCCATAGACACTATTGAACTGGTGATGATAACAATTCAATTGAGGAACATGCTAATCCTCAAATGCCCAAGTTTTTCGATCAGAAACAACTAAGTTATTCGATAAGAGACAAAGGAATCGTCAAAGGTTCTGGAATCAAGGCTGAAATAAAATAAAATTATTGTAGAAGGACGCAAAAATAACTTTTTATCGGAACCGTGATCAAAATTTATACCATTGTTTAGTAAAGTTACTTTTTTTACTGTAATGATATTAAAAATCCCCTCATACAAATAGGCGTTACTGAATACAAGCATGAAGAATTGCGGCACTTTTTGGACAGCTCTAAATGGAGTTTAAAATCTGTACTTTTACATAACGGTAACAAATATGCGTGTATTCCTATTCGAAAGTCTACAAAAATGAAGAAAGAATACCAAAATGTGAAACAACTTTTGAACAAATTGCATTGCTAATGACACCAATAGGTAATTTGTGTAGATTTGAAAATGGTTAGCTTTCTAATAGGACAAACGTCGGGTAATACAACGTATCCTTGCTTTTTTGTATTTGTGGGACAGAAGAGATAAAGCACAACATTGGGTGATGAAATGATTGGCCTGTGAGAGAAACTTTGGAGAGTGGTGATCGAAACATCATTGATGAACCACTTGTTGAAAGAAAGAAAATAATATTACCGCTTCTTCGTATAAAATTGGGAATTATCAAACAACTCGTGAAGACACACGATTAAGGCAGAAATAGTGTTTGTTATGTACGCAAAAGCTGTCCAAGCTTAAGCAGTGAAAAGCTTACAGCAGGAATATTTGAAGGATCTGAAATAACAACATTGATCAAAGATCCAACATTTGTGAATTCAATGAGTGATATCGAATTTTTTGCTTAGAAATACTTTGTGAATGTTGTTGAAAATTTTCTTGGAAACCACAAAGCTGACAACTATGAAGATCCAGGAAGCGAAGCTTTAAACCAAAGTAATAAACCGAACTATGCTTAGAACTTTTCGAATGTAATTGTTTTCTCTTTTTAACATTCTTTAATAATACAAGTTTTATTCTTTTCGACAAAAATATTTTGTTTTGTCTGGCTTTGACCAGGGACTTTTACCCCGCCTAATAAACCGGTATCGTCCAGGCCTTTGGGTCTAGATTTACGCCTGTCTATTGGGGGTTGCCTGTCCTGTGCAGTTCTAGGAGGTGCACCCTCCCAGACTTTGCCTCCCCTCTTTGAGGAGGAGTAAGTTTATTGCTTACTGTCTGAGGCGCCTCTACCGGGGAATGCCGACGGGGCTGCCCAGGCAATTTTTAAATGGCCAGAGTGCTCACCTCTCTAGCGCTGGCTTATCTAATCCCACTTTCCCGACCTTGTGTCACATCTTACCTTGTGGGAAGTAGATAAATAACTTGTTTGGCTTTGACACTCACCCGTGAAAAAAATTATTCACCACAAAACAACATGATCTTGATGTATAATCTATGATGAATTATGAGTCATGTTTACTGTTTGAGGGATGGTATGTGTTTATACCACTAGATGAAAAGAAAATGTTTTATCTCTTTAATTTAAGAAAATAGAAATTCATACAGTGCAAATTTCATGAAAATACATAAAAAATAAAATAATTTCGATTTCCGGTACACCAAAAATCTCTCTTGATGAGAAAAGAGACCGTATTTTTGGGATTCGGCGTGTTCAAATTATCCAAAATCACTTACTGGCTTTTTGACAGCAAACTTAGTGTTGATCTGTGTCATAGGTGTTATTATAATTTTAATATTTCGAGCGGTCATCCGATGTTTGTCAAACCACGATAAAGAATGAATAAAAATAAAATAGCATTCCGTTGTCTAAACGTGCGAGTTAGTTCACGCGAAATCTCTCTACCGATTAGCAAAGAAAGCCGTTGCTTTTTCAAAAAAATGCACGTGCAAACATTCCAGGATATATTAAAGATACCACCTACTTCCTCAACAAATTAAAACAAATAAATACTCTGCTAAACGAAGCTGTCTGATGCTTATACTTTCTGTAAACATTCTTGGTTTACAGAAAACAAAGTAACAAACTCATGGCCGCGTGCATTGACCGAATCATATATTCCGACATCTGTTTGATGCCTTCACACGTAAGTACATTTTTGACATTCGAAAAATAACGCATTTTCTTTCACTTTTTGTTTTCCATTTTCTTGATAATTTCTTCGATTTAAGTTCTATTGAATACTATCTTACCGATATAAAGTCAGATTAAACATGTCGTCTCCCGACAGATGCAATTTCAGAGTTACACACAAGGTTGGTTTTCAGTGTGGATAAAAACTCACTCCCCCTTAAATTTAACTGAATTATAACAAAATAAAAATTGCATCTCTTTAGAAGGATTTCTTCTTCACTGACCGCGGACAGAACATAGTTTTTGGTTACATTTTGGTTAGCATCTCTCTTTTTGATTTTGGTTTTTCTCCTTACTAAATACGTATTTCAGAATACACAAATATATCAATTACTGATTGGAAAAAAACACAAACAAAAGTTCAGCGACAATGATAGCGAAGTGTAAAAAACTCACTAATTTAGGTGACTAAACTAGGAAATAACACTGTCGTCGTAAGTGATATGAAGCAGCTTAAAACTTGTATATTCTTAACGATTCTGACACGTCACATAACTGAGTTAAAAATCTTTTAGTGAATTTAAAAAATAAAAGCGTGATAAAAAATATTTGTTTCCCAACGTAATTATTTCACTTATTATCATTACTAAATACTATTGTAAGTGGATCCTCAGATTCCTGGGAATTATTAAAATTGGATGTTGAGATATTGAAATGTTATTTAAGAATTTAAAATGTTTTCTTTGTTTTTTTAATTTATAACTTGTGTTGTAAAAACATATATTTTTAAACAAATATTTTTATAAATATTTTAATTTAAGTTATTTTGATACATGTCTCTAGAAGACTTCACTTTCTTACATAGAACCTACTTCCGATTTTTAGAGTTTAACGTTCATCCAATGAAACATGTCGTCATCTAGGAAATAAGCCGATAATACTAGAATATTTACTCATGTAAAAAGTGTTTTTTTTTTAATGTCATACGTAATACAAAATTTATTTAAACTCCAATACGTTCAGCATATCATAATCTTTTAAAAATATATACAATTTTAGAGCTGCAGCATATTGCTTTTCTGAAAAAAAAACTTATCTTTCACTTAATATACACGTTTGCCAAATTTTTACTATCACACTCATTGTTGTTATCCCCCCCCCCCCCAGAAAAAAAAACAATAAAATCAGATTTTACTTTTTTTTTGGAGGGGCGATTACATGTAAACAGCCTGATAAAAATATCCGCAAAGAATGAATTAAAAACGAAACAAATATATATTTTTGAGTAGGGGATTATTTTTATATAGAAATTTAACGTAACATAGCCAGTTAACGGGAAATAGAATCGTGTAACCAATTCTTATTTTTGTTTTTGTTTTCAATTTTACTTTTTTGAGGGAATAGTGTTTTCTTCTACATTAAAATAGTGCGCGGAAATTATTTAATGTTTTACCCTACGATAAAAAAAATTGTGTAAAATTAGGGGGGCATAATTATTTTACTTAAAATTTTTGTTTTTTTCTGCTTGAAAAATAATTAAAATATGTATGTAAATGGAGGGGGAACTTTTAGTTTTCTTGAGTGGAGAAAAAACTGAAAGTTTTTAAATTTCTTTTTTTGAGGGGGTCAGTTATAAATATACTGTAAATATATCTTATCTTGCCCTAAACTAACCATAACATTAACCTAAAGTAACCGTAAACTGACCTTAACCATAACCTAACCTAACAATAAAGTAACCCTAAACAAATGTAGAAAGAAGCGATGTAGCCGCATGTGAAAATTTATTTTTCTGAAACTGGGTACAATTCAGAAATTTGTAAAAAAATATTTCCGAAAGAAAAAAATGAAAAATAAATATTGGTTACATGTCTCCATTTATCGCTAATTGGACAGGAAGTTTGTGCTCATTTTACGTTAAATTTGTATAGAAAAGTAATCCCCCACTATAAATTTAAAGTATATATATTTTTTAATTCCTTTTTTATTATTATTATTTTATTTATTATTTGTTTATTATGCCTCCTTGGGCATCTCCCCTTTAAACATCTTCTCAATTCAACAGTTAAAAAAAATTAACTCTTAGTACAGTATCGATATGGATATCGGATGGGTTTTTTTCAAGCTGTTTATATGTAATCGCATAAAACAGTAGAATCTTATTTTTCTTCTTTTCTTGGGGGAGGGGGTAAACTACCATGTAAAAAGTACAGTTACTTTTGCTTTCGGTGGTTGATTTCTCTTTTCTAATCTTTGTTTGCATATAAAGTACAGTAAATGTTATCCTGTTTCAGTTACCACTATATATTAGTACAAAACAGCTTCATGTACAAATCTGTCCCAGCATTTCCCTAATATAAATCACAAGGGCAATCCATATAAGTGGTGAGTCTCAACTTGACTTCAACTTGCTTACGCCATGGGCAGTTTTATGTAAGATGTTCAAAAGTA
>OY744522.1:109018293-109135793 GCA_963556195.1 Sepiola atlantica
AAGTGACAACAAGTATTTTCATATAAGTTTCCGTTCTTTGATCAATGTATGTTTCCCTCTGCTTCAGGCGCACAACAAACCCTTTTATTAGAATTCAGTAAATAGTCCTTTTTTAGATGTTTTCCTTTTGAAACTTTTCCGAATTTCTTTTGTACTTTTATTCATCCCAAACAAAGCACATTGCCACTGAGACGCAAGGGGCTACTAAGTGAGAATGGTGCAGCGAGATGTTTGTTCATATTACATTTAAAGTCGGAGAAACAGGGAGCAGGTAAGAGATTCCAAAGGCCAAAGGTTCGAGAAAGGAAGCTATTAGAGTAGAAAGCTTTCTTGCATCTTGGGACCTATACAGTGAATGGGTGGGATTTCGCTGCTTGTTGGGTCGGTCAAGGGTATTTACGTTGAGGGGACACAAGTGCAGCAAATTTGTAGGAGTATATTCCGTTGAACTAATTGTAAATCAAGCACAAGGCTGTAACATTGCGACGATTGGCAGGGACTGGAGCTTGGAAGACAGTGTAGGACCTATTAGATTAGAATTTCTTTTTTTAACCTTGTCTAAGAGGGAAAGACTAGTGGTTGGTGCACCAGCCTAGATGTGGAAACAATACTCCATGCATTGGCGAATTGTGGGTTTATAGAAGTATAGAATACTGGCAGGGGTTAGAAGTTTTCTAACCAAGTAGAGGGAATCCACCTCCTTTGCAGCAGACTTGGCAGTATCTTCTATGTATTTGCTCCAATTTATGTTACCTATGAATATTAAGCCAAGGAGTTTGAATGTTGGACTCTCCGGTAGACTGCTATCAACCATATTATTATTATTATTAATATTATTATTATTATTATTATTGTTATTGTTGTTGTTGTTGTTGTTGATGATGATGATGATGATGATGATGATGATGATGATGATGATGATGATGATGATGATGATGATGATGATGATGATGATCTATGGGGCATTTCTACTGACTACCGGAACAAAGGATAGCAAATCAAGCAAGACAAATACTCAAGAGTGGGTGGTTCTCGGGGAAATCAAACAAAAGATAAATGGCGTCATAGATAAAAAAAACAAAAAACATCATGTGCCTAAAACTCCCAGAGATAACATAAATACAGAAACTGAAGAGGGCGAAGACTACGAAACCACAAAACTCACTGATTAAGAAGCAAGAGAAGTAGAAAATATCAAGCGATTCATACACGAGAACAAAACAAAACTCCCATCACTAAGGAACGACGATTAGAACAAGTTAAAACTTGAAACAGAGAAAGTAAACAGAGTACTCGTGTACATCTAAACAGACACTATCACAGACCTAAACAACTTGATATATGCGGGGCCAAATCAATAAATATGAAACTAAAAAGAGAAAAAAAGACTGACCAAAAGTATGGACAGAAGAAATCTGGATGGGAGATCAGACTGGAACCCCTAATCACCAAACTTCAAAAGGAAGCTAAAACCGTAAACAGGATGAAGAAGAACAGTAAACTATGGAAAGGGCACAACTTTAAATCGCAAGGAAAAACTAAATAAGAAACATGAAGAACTAAAACAAAAGATAGCAGTAAAAGAAGAAGATTGAGAGGATAAAATACAAATAGGAACAGTACAAACAGAACAGGACCTTTGAAAACAATGAAAGCCAGTTTTACAAAAAAACGTAAACAGAGAAAGAACAAAAACAGCACAACCGGACCCGACAAAAACAAAATATTTCTGGAGCAAGATATGGGAAAAAGTTCAAGATCACAACGAAAATGCGAAACGGCTAAAAAACATGAAAGAAATTGAAGAAGCAGAAACAGAAATTAATGGAGAAACTATTAAAACAACACTAAAGAAAATGGCAAACTGAAAAGCATCAGGCCACGATGGAATACATGCATACTGATTCAAAAAAATGCACGACCCTACATGAAAGGTTAGCACAGAAACTGAGACGATGTATCTACAAAACAAACGTACCAGAGTGGATGACCAAAGTTAGGACAACACTCATACAAAAAGACGCCAAGAAGGGAACGATCTCAAGCAATGTGGAACGCTATAAATGAGAAAGCAAATTTACTATTCTCTACACAGCGGTGAACAAAAAGGATGCCGGAAAGGAAAATCAGGGGCGCATGATCTGTTATACATCGATCAAAAGATCCTGAAGGAAGTCAAAAGCATGGAAAAAGAACATATCCATGACATGGATTGACTACAAGAAAGCCTACGAAAGAATCCCTCAAGCATGGATAATCGAATGCTTAAAAATATACAAGACAGGATTATTAATCTCATCAAGAAAGCAATGGAAACGTAGAGATTAGAACTGACAGCTAGAGAATAATACTTGACGGAGATCAAAATACAAAGAGGCATTTTCCAAGGAGACTCCCTATCACTACTACTGTTTATCATGGCCATGATGCCACTCAACTACATACTCAGGAAATGTGATGTCGAATACAAGTTCACATGCACAGAACAAAGAATAAATTATCTCGTGTACATGGACGACCTGAAACTATTTGCAAAAATTAAAAAGGAACTAGAAAAGCTGATAAATACGACCAGAGTCTTCAGTCAAGACATTCCAATGGAATTCAAAATAGAAAAGTGTGCATTGCTAGAGATGAAAAAGGGACAGCGGGAGATGACTGAGGGCATGGCACTACCCAATCAAGAGATGAGGGCGCTAGGCGAACAAAGCACCTATAAATATTTGGGAGTTCTGGAAGCAGACACAATCATAAATGAAAGAGAAGATTGAAAAAGAGTACTTACGAAGAACGAGGAAACTCTTAGAAACAAACTTATATAGCAGAAACCTAATAAAAACAATAAATACCTGGGCAGTATCACTAATCAATCTGGACTATTCATAAGCTGAACAAAAGGAGAACTCAGGCACCTTGACTAGAAAATTAATGACCATGCACAGCGCATTACATACAAAATACAATACAGACAGACTCTACGTGAAGAGAAACGAAGGGGGAAGAGGACTGGAAAGTATGGAAAACTGTGGACAACACTAAAAAAGAGCTGGATAAATACATTAGCCAGAACACAGAAAGGCTGATCACCGCAGCGAGAGACAATATCTCAACGAACAACTTAGGAAGCACCGATCCCAGAAACAAACAGACAAGAAAAGAAAAGTGGGACGAAAAACAAATACATGGTTGTTTCATAAGAATGACAAGAAAAGAAAGGCACGAGAATAATTGGCATGGCTGAGAAAAAGAACACCTGAACAAGGAAACAGAATCCCTACTAACGGCTGCACAAAACAATGCGATTAGGACAAACTACATTAAAGCTAAAATAGATAAAAACCCAGGTAAACAGTAATTTTAGATTGTGCGGACAAAGAGACGAAACAGGAAATCACATAATAAGTGAATGCTACAAAACTGGCCCCAAAAGAATACAAAAATAGGCCTTAATACGTGTAGAAAGTAGTACACTGAGAACTATGCCAACAACTGTATTTAGAACATTCGAGCAAATGGTGCAAACATAAACCAGATACAGTACTCGAAAACAAAACAAAAAACACAAAATCCTCTGGGATACGGAGGTACAAACAGATAAACTCATACAAGCAAGGAGACCGGGTGTCATAATAGTCAACAAGAAAAAAGCGTAGATTTTGACGTCCCAGCCGAATATAGGGTGAAGACCAATGAGACAGAAAAGCGAAGCAAATACACGGAACTTGCCAGAGAATTAAAAGTTATATGGCGTATGAAGAAAGTAAATATAATATCAATAATCGTAGTAGCATTATGGACAGTTCCGAAGAACCTGGAACAAAGTCTGGGAGAAATTGGAATCAATGGGAAGACTGAGACCATACAACAAACGACAGTGATAAAAAAACAGCTGACACCTTAAGGAAAATCCTTAAACGTAGAAACCTTTCCACATAAGCTACGAAGACTAACCAATCACATGCAAGGTGCAATAGGGAGAAAACAAAATGACATGAAGAGCACCACAAGAACCCAAGGAACATCTCTATCTCTGCCACATGTGCCGAAGTTGTCATAGGCTTTACATTTGTTAAAAGGTTGCCGATTTGTACATGAGGGGCTCCAAGGACAATGTAGCAGAATAACTAATTTATCGATGAATGGAGAGAAGTGAAGTTCATACATATCTGAAATATGCTTGACTACTACATGGTGTGTGTTTCCCTTCCTTCACGAAATTACTTTCTTTTTTCATTCCGCTTCTTTTTTGTTTTGAAGTTTAGCTAACTATTATAGGCACGCCTTCAATCTTTCTAGAGCATATTCTCAGTTCCCTTGGGGGAACATGATATTTGTTTCAAATTTAGTTTTTAATGGATTTAGCCTTGGATCAATCCGACAATGGTTTTGTTGTTGTATGGTTCTGTTTAGTTTAGGAGGTCCACCTTCCAAGGCTTTACGTTCTCTTTGAGAAATGGTTAGTTTATTGCTAATCACCTGAGGCGGTTCTTACCAGAGAATTCCGACAAAGCTGCCCAGGCATTGTTTGTAGACGAGAGTTCGCTTCTCCTAGTGCGTTACCTTTTTAAAACTACACCTGATCTTATGTTTAATTATATTTTATTTATCTTAACTATATCGATATCCATTGTCCATTGTCCTTAACTAAGAGCTGAGTTTGGTTGGATCGTCTTCACTATAGTCTAAGAGCCACTTAATTCTGCGGCTGCCACATTACATGATTTATCACTAAAGTTTACTCGTCAATTAATATCTAACTTGGAATCCATTCTATGCCACAAGAATAAACTAACCAACTATATCCAATACAGGGTGGAGGAGAGAGATAGGCTGCAGTTGCGAAATCTTACTCCTGAATGATAAAGTTTACAAAAAAAAACATAATACGCCCACGTTACTCATCATGTTGCCTAGAATACGTATCCAATAATTCATAATGATAAGTTCATTAGATTAAGAGTTTACTCCACGCATATATATTATTGACGCTCACACGTGTGCACATCGATCCGGTTAAAATATCATTACATATTATAATTTAAAATTTTATGTGGAGCAATTCTTTACGGCATTATTTTTTGTATTTCGCTTATTTTTTTTTTTAAATGGTGGCGCGAGTTTGGGAATAATATCAAATAAAGAAAGAGAGCCGTTACTTATGAACGTTAAACTATTGAACATCACTTTGGGCATTATTATAGATAAGTAGACTTTTGTCCGGTTGGGGATATTTTCTTGTATTTTGTGTCCTCGAGTCATGAGAAAAATGCCTCACTTGTTTACAAAGAAATGGAAAATATTGTTTTAGATATCTACTTTTGCAGAAGTCAAGGGAAATAACTCATGACATGATTATTTTCTTTTAAAGTATTCGCTGAGTAAAGAGAAAAGTCTCTAATTTATAAGTGTTCATTTAAAGAATACGTATTTTCAGAAAGAACGTGATGCAAAATAAAATAGATTCGTATAAATAACATAGTTGAAGTAAACATTTGTTTAGATATTTACTTTTGCAGAAGCTAGGGGAAATAACTCATGACATGATTACCTCCCTTTAAAGTGTTTGCTGAGTAAAGACAAAAGTCTCTACTTTTAAATGTTCATTTAAGGAATAAGTATTTTCAGAAAGAGCGTGATGCAAAATAAAATAGATTCGTGTAAATAACATAGTGGAAGAAAACATTTTTTTATATATTTACTTTTGCAGAAGTCAAAGAAAATAACTCATGACATGATTACTTCACTTTAAAGTATTGGCTGAGTAAAGAGAAAAGTCTTTACTTTAAAAGTTTTCTTTTAAGGAATAAGTATTTTCAGAAAGAACATGATTCAAAATAAAATAGATTCGTGTAAATAGCATAATGGAAGGAAAAAAACGAAAAATAGGCTAGTTCCAATTAAGTATCTAAAAAAATAAAAGGTGCTGGTGCATTTGATCGGTACCCAATTCCTACACAGAAAAACGTTTGATCATGGAATATTATTTTAGACGATGTAAAGAAAAAAAATGACCTCTTCTCTGACATTAAGAATGCGTTTTTAGCAAGTTTTTGCTGTCGGAAAAGAAATAAACCGTGCGCTATTTGATAAATTAAAAAGAAATTTTAATATTTTTTGTTTTAATTAGTTCTTTTTATATTTTCACAATTTTTGATTTTATTGATCTGAAAGGTTCGCTTTTTTGATCCGTGCGCTCTTTTAAGAACCACCTTCACACACAAACTGATTCCAGTTTTTTAATTAAAAAACAAAATAATATTTAATGGGTTTTTTAAAAGGTTCCTTTTATCTTTTGTAAATTTGTGATGTTATTGATTAGAACAGTCAAACAAAATTAAAATAAAATCAATTAAAATCTCCTCCTGGCTACCTGTGGCGGCAAAAGGGACGGGGTTACGCATTGAATTAGTAAATCAGAATTAACATGGTGATAACAAGCATGAGTAAAATTTAGGGCACATACACCGATGCGAAACTAAAAAAAAGTGATAGCCGTTCTTGGTGATTCCCATCACATAACAGAAGGCACATCTTATTTGTTTGTTTGTATTTTCTTTGGCTAAGAATTATACTTTAAATTGAATTGTGTTATGTTTTCGCTTCGAATTTGCGGTTGCCTCCTTTTTTAAATCTCTTTTAATAGAGCACAATTTCAAAGGATGAGTCATTTTTTTCTTTTATACCGGTTGAAATAATATCACGTGATCTAAAGTATTTCAGGGCAGGAATTTGGTACCGATCAAATACACCAGCACCAAATAAAAAAAAAACGTTAAAAAACGGAGGGAAACATTATCCCTGTTCATGGAAACAACGTGCTCGCCACTCGAACTTTGTACTTTTCTCCAGTGACACCGTATTCAATGCAGCAACGTGTTAGACAATAGATCTGTGGAACGCAATACAAAGAGGCTGCTTCCTAGTTGACTAGAACATCGTTGTTTTCAAGTCCAATGCTAACAAATTCTTCTCTTCGATAATAAAATTCTAACCAGTTTCAGACATTATTACTAATCCTCAGTGTTGTCTCACCGTCCATATTGCAAACTCATTAATCCTTATCTACGAGTGGCCTTTGGACCTTGATAAGCGGGGTACTCATGAGTATGTACAAAATCTTCATGACGTAATAAACTATTTCCCCAACAATATGGTTTTTAATACTAAACTCAGAAACAATTAGCTCGCCATGACGGTCACACGATCACACAAATATTTATGTATATAAATACTCTTGTTCCGACATGCACTTGTGCTTTCTCACATCCAGATGCTGCACCACAGACAGAGACGAGTCTTTTATAGTAGCGATAAGGTAAGTCAAGAATATTTCCACTACTTTAGTCAGGTTCTGGCTCATCACGTCGGCCACAGTATCTATATGTCAGACGGATTGCTATTTGGGTATGACTTTAAAAATCCGCCAAGATAGCTTTATATGATAGATATATACGTCTTAAAATGTCGACCCTGTGTCTTCTCTCCTTATGTGTTGTTACCTATGTGCTGACCTACGCCTAACTCCCGATACCTTTGTCAAACGATATTTACACGTAACTCTTAAAGCATAGTACTTCAAATAATATGCAACATTCGTAGTGTATTCGCAGCTTATAATAACAAACCGGAAGTGTGCACCTTTAAATCGGAAGTAAAAATGGTAAAATGAAAATGAATACGGAGAAGACTGCGCACATTGGCCAAGGCTCTTCGCCAATCGGGTAACGTTGATTATTTTTTATTATTTGTGTTAGTAAATGATTGCAATGGATATATGAAGTGTAATTCAATAAGTCTCTGTTTACTTGCCTCCACACCAACGCATTTTTTTCTTTTCTTTTCTTGATAAAGAAAAGAAAACAAAAAAACGTA
Organism: Sepiola atlantica; assembly: GCA_963556195.1. NCBI lineage: Eukaryota > Metazoa > Mollusca > Cephalopoda > Sepiida > Sepiolidae > Sepiola > Sepiola atlantica. The sequence continues at coordinate 109,026,166 of OY744522.1, forward strand.
CACAAGTTGTAACTCTAAACAAACACATACATACTTCTAATGACTTTTTCCCACTTCGAACGTTGCGGAATGTCGTCATAATAGACATGGCGTCGCCCCAGATAATTGTGCAATTGTTTGCAATCGTATAAACAAAAAGTGTATTATTAATTTTCTACTATTGGGGGTTAGACAATAATATAGTGCGGTTTGCATTCGCGCTAAATCTTAATAAACAGTAATAGCGATGTTTTACTTTACTTTGTTTCATTTATGATTCGACAATTGAAAATTATAGAAATTTGCAGCAGACCGTGCAGCTATTTTGCCATTACATCTATTATTATTATTATTATTATTATTATTATTATTATTATTATTATTATTATTATTATTAATAATAATAATAATAATAATAATAATAATAATAATAATAATAATAATAATAATAATAATAATAATAATAATAAAAATGAACATGTAGCAGTCACATATTCTAATTGTATTATGTACTACTTTCCTTTCATGCAAATGAACAGGTGTATCACTGGAGTGGTTGCCACCCCTCTCACACACACCAGCCAATCAGAAGATCTGGCGTATGAATACAAATCGCCGAACTTCTTATCGCACCCACGTGATTTCGATATCCTGGCGAGAAGTTGGAGCCAGTACACCGCCCAGACTAGACGCATTTCGCTGGTTTCCTCAAATCGCCGACGATATGGTAAATTTACCTTCGTTACATGCCGCACTTTATAACGACTGACTGTATTGCTGCTTATTCCTTTTTCAGCGCAGACTAATAAAAGTTGTTTTCATTTTAAACTATGGAGTCGTCTGTTTAAACTGTTGGAGTCAGATAAACTTTCGGCGAAAGTGTAGTATAATTAATAACGGAAAAAAGATGGAAAGAAACAAATATACAACAAATAACTGTCATACACGATAAAAAAATGTAATATTCTATTGATCTGTTAATTTTTTACTTTTGAAAACTATTTGTAAGTTTTGTTATTTAAAGATTTGGTTTATTACTTTTACTGAACTTAATTTCGGCAACAAAATGGCGGTTGAATTTTGCTTTTTTATGACCGCTTGCTTTAGGCTTAAAAGATACAAAATCAAAAAAACTTAACGTTAGCTGACTGAAAACCACGTCCGGGCTTAAGGTTGTGGTTTCGTAAGTCTATTTTCTTAAAATGTTTTAATATATTTTACGCCAGAACACCTAAAAATAAAAGTACTCACACGTAGGTGTGAAGTTGCGAATTGTTAACGAATGAGAAGAATTCTCGCGCGTTTTAAACGGCTTGTCTAGGATCTTCTGAGAGCAAGCTGGTTTCAATATAAACAGACGTACGCTAATCAAAAAATAGGTTTTAGGCTGATGCTGTACGTTGCCGTTACTCCGCGTACATGTTGAAAACAATAACAATAACGCGCAAAACAAAGGCAAAGGACGACCAAAGAATCGCCATCTACACTGAAGATCCTGTAACAGCTAGTGATGTTTTCTCTACAGATACAGCCAGGGAAAATGGTAAGACACACACACAAGTTGTAACTCTAAAAAAACACATACATACTTCTAATGACTTTTTCTCACTTCAAACGTTCTACAAATGAGGACATTTAACTTTTCAAACACAGACACGAACAATTCTCTTCCACAAAATATATGTCAATCATCTGTAAATTTGTAAATATATAAATATGTTTTGTTTGTTAATCAAGCTTTTATCTCTTTCATTCATGAAATATATGTTTGTCCATTACTTCATTTTTTACATACCAAATGTTATCGTAGGTCCCGATACTTCTAAAGACGCAACAATTGTCTAGATCTCACCCAAACCAGGATTCGTTAAAACAAGTACCAAGGTGAATGCGTCATATCGGCGACAATCGTGAATTGACTTTTCTCTCCGAGCACTTCTCTCTCGTCATTATTCGAGGGACGCTTTAAGCCTGTTTTCGATTTGCCAAGCCAGCAAGACATCCGATGAAACTTTCTGATGTTCCGAATATAACCTTTTTTTTATTTGCCATTTGAAAAAGATTATTTAAAATAATACTGCAATAAAAGTAAATGTTTACATGAACTTTTAAATTTAAATTTAATAATCATATTTTGTCAAATGTTGAATAATGTATTTATTTAAAACTAGAACGGCAACCCGACGTTGCTCGGGGGCATGGACAACAAAATAAAAGAGTTAAAAGTGTCTGTAATATTTTTATTATAAGCCTTCACACTCTCTTTCTCTTTCTATCTATCTCTTTCCCCTCTCTATCTATACCCCTTTTCCCCTCCTGTATCTCCCGCTCTCGCCTTCCCCTCCTTCTCCTATATCACTTTATCTCACCCCATCTCTCTTTCTCTCTCTCTCTCTCTCTCTCTCTCTCTCTATATATATATATATATATATATATATATATATATATATATATATATATATATTTATGCAAACATTGTTAAAAAGAACAGAATTTGTCTGTTTAATTATACCTTTTTTTATTTTTTCAATTTTTATGATGGTCTTTTTTGTATAAAAATCAAAAAAATAATAAATGTTCCATAGGTATCACTTGTTTCACGAACGTTTTCGATTCTTCGTCGAATCATCCTCAGGTGTCAAAAGCAAATGAACAAACAAGCTGGAGAAAAAAGAGAATTTTAAAAGACGGTGGTGAAACGCGCAGAGAACGTTTTCCGCATTGTTCCCGGAAGTCGTTGGCGATTTTTAATTTAGCAACGCTGGATGACATCACAGGACAAAATCGCATTACGTTCAGCATTTTAAAATGTTACTACTAGTTTCATATGTGATGCTGTTAATTTTAGGTTGTTGTGTTTTTATGTAGATAGCTTCGAGTATATTTAATTCTTTCAAATTGGTTTGGAATGTATAATTTTATATATATATATATATATATATATATATATATATATATATAGTACAGCTGTTATATTTATTTCTATAGATTTATAAAAAGTACTCAATAAGAAGTAGATTCTTTTTTGATATCAAACCAAATATTCTAGCGATTAGGGAATTACCTGACCGCTGGAATATTTGGTTTGATATCAGGAAAAAAATCTCAAGTAAGTAATAAAAAGAGAAAAATATCAAATAAATAAAGAGTCGAAAATGCTAGATAAACCAAATAAAAATAGAAACGAAAAGAAAGTGCGAAAGGATAAAATGTAATCCGATATGAGGCTTGACCGTTAAATTATGAACCCATCCCACCCGGGGAAATATACTGAATAAGGAAGTCCGCAATTTCTCATTTGAATGTCTCTTAAGGTCTGAGGAAGTTGACTCTCTATTAGAGAGGACCACTGAAGCATGTATGTAACCAATAATGTCTGTACAAATAAAAAATTATACTATATATATCACCCTCTCTCGCTTTCTCTGGCAGCTGAAAAAATCGTTGACGAAATAGTACCTATCTATATCAATACAAATATTAGCAATACTGCTACTACTCATAATAATAAAGAAAACATGTTTGTGACTATATTAGAAGTGAAATAAATTATTGACTTTCATTTTTACTATTATCAGTTATTTTTAAGATTAAGCATCCGCTTATTTTCTAATAAAGATTAAATTTGCATACGTGATTATTCTTTCCTTTTTATTCATAAGTTTTTTATAAGATTAAGCTTCCTCCTTTAGCTTATAAAATTAAATGTGCATACGTGATAATGAAAGTGAACCGGATACACGTACGTTTACTTTTATAATTGCTAAATTGTGACCCTTCATTATCATCATTACACAAACCATCTTAATATCATACGAAAGATTTCCTTCTTTTTTCCTGTAAGAAATTCTATATTTGAATTTACACTTTTTTCCTGTACTCATAAAATTTCATTAAAAAAATAGAATGAGTTTAGCAAAAGAGTAATGGGTTTGGTCAGTTATAAAAATCTATGAATGAAACAAGCGACATCTTGCATGAATGGTTGGGAGATATCGGTAGGGTAGTGTCACACGGGAAAAGGGCGTTGTGCGCATGCCCGTACTGTAATTATCGAAACCAATTTATTAATGTCAACACAGACATAACCACCACCCCCGCCACCGCCTAGTCCAATAATTCGTCATCAACAATAAATAAAAAATAAATAAAACAAATAATGAATAAGTACAATAAACAAATAAAAAGCAACAACAAAATGGGGTAGAGTGGGGTGAGAGTATTTTCAAAAACTTTGCCGAAGGCGATTTTGATTTTAGAGTTTTCATTTTAAAAACGTATTTGATTGAGAAAGTGTAGGGGTAGAATATTCGAGTTCGTGTTCTCTTTGTTATTGTTTATTTATGTGTTTATTTATTTGTTTATTTATAACAAAAGGTTGAGTGAGAGCAAACGGGAATAGTGTTTTAAATGATGATGAAGAGAAGTAGGAGAAGGGGGAAAGCAAGAGGAAGGGGGTGGGCAGTTTGAGATGCTAATTCCGCCAAAACAAAGAAAACGTAGACTGGGGAAGAAATAAAAAAGATAAGTTTTTTGGCGGTACAACATTTTTCAGTTGCCTTTATATACGAATACACTATAAAAGTGAAACCCATTCCATGGCCTTTCCAATTATTATCAAAATTAATTATTTATATACAACCCGGGGTAAATCTAAAAGAATTATTTAACTTAAAATAATAAATATTAGAGTATCAAGCAACCCAATGTAGTCATTTTTATGCTTTTGTGTGCTTAGTTGACCTTTTGGCTAAGATCAAAGTGCAAGCGAGACTTGAAAGGCGACGGTTTCAGAAACGCGAAGAGCTGGAGCGCTTGGTGATCGGAGTATCGAAGTACCGGAAGAATCGGAGTTTACCGATGTTTATGGCACCGATGAAGCTTTATTGGCTATGGTATCCAAGCCCGTCTTGATGTTAGGCTTTCGTGTGCGCTAACTAAAAATGCGACTGATAAGAAAATTGGTACAGTGAAGGAATCCCCTGACTTGTATTTCATCAAACAGACAATTGGAAGTGCTTGTGGAACAATTGCTTCAGATCACGCTCGGGTAGACAATGCAGAACAAATTGCTTTCCAATCGGATGTATGTATGAACGAGTTTCTAGCGGAAACCAAGTCTGTGACCTCAGCAAGAAAAAGACTTCCATCAGACAAAAGTATGTCAAAAGATTATTTTTTTATATGTGTGCGCGTAGCCGGCGTAAATTATCCGATGATAGGAAATAAAGAAAACCAAAGTTTTCCATATACGTTCTGTTCTTTGTCATTCTTGTTGGATCTTACCGAGTACCCCGAAAGAACGGGTAATGCAACACATACTAAAAATTCGATCACGTGTTTTCTATTTCCTCACACTTAGATCCCACTCTCATTTAGAGAATGACCTGATTGTTTTTGGTTCTGAACAAACCGGAAAACAGTATTCAGTATAATCTTTAGAACGGGTTGGGAGGGGTCATACTAACTCATTTTTGTTTGTTTGTGTGTTCCCCAATTCCTGTGTTATTCCAATGAAATTTGTACATAAATAGAATTTTGGAAAATAAAATTTCCAACAAATTTGGGGATATCTTAAATAGGACGGCCCCTAGAGTAAATGTCGTTTTCTTGTGACTGAGATGATTCTTGTTAAGAGTAGGATAGGCATTTTTATCACTTCAGACCAAGGTTGACCAACGAGCCCCTTCTGTCCCAACACTTTTTATAGACTTGTTCCTAATTTATTTTTAATATACATTTTTTATATTTTCTGCAAATAACTATTTCAAAGTGTAGAATCTGTGCTCTAAATAACAGCGACATTAGACGTGTTGCCGTAAGTTTAAACCGGATAAGAAGAGGAAACCTTAGGAGCGAGAGAGGGGGGTAAATAGACATACAGACAGACAGAGAGTGAGTGAATGTAGCAATCGTAGCATAGAGACTATTATAATAATATGGCAAGTCAGATACACAGAAATCCCTGCACCTCCAAAAGTGTGGGGGTATGTGTTCACTTAACAAAAACAAAACAAACTTTCGCTCGAATTTGAAAATGTCATTGAGGAAAACAAATATCAAAGTTTCCTTGCGATAAATAATTCGTTCTATTCTACAATAGTGACACTTCACATTTTGATGATCAGACTAAGATTGTTTGTATTGTCATGCAAAAAATGTTCGAATTTACTTAATAATGCCTTGAAAATCGAACGTTAAATCGTTGTTTAATCGCTGGCAGGCATTGGTTTGTTTGATTTTTTAATAAATGTCGTTTAACTTTTAAATTGTGATAATGAAAATAAAATAAAAATATAAACGGGCGATAAATAATTCGTTCAATCCTAAATGAATTCAAAGAAATAAAATCACGAAAAAAAAACAAATGAAGCAAAATTAACAAATATTTAATAAAATATGTTTATTCAATTGTTCGTTACGAAATAAATTCAGTAAAGTTATAGTTTAAGATATGGTTTAAAATGTTTTGTTGAAAAACAGATTATTCTATTTTGATTGGACTGTCTTGTAATAAAAAGATTTATTCATAAAAGAATGAGTGATTATTCGAACACAAGAAAATTACTTAGGTGGGAAAGAATTATGTAGATGGTGGCATTTGAAAGCGACTATGTGTTTGTTAATTAAGACGATAAAACGGAAGAATTGCATAAACTATAAGAAACAGGCATGTCCAACGGTCGAATGTTTGCAATATTCCTATATTATTTGGCAGGGAGCGATTATTATTTACATTTGGAAGTTTTTATGTCATGTAAAATATAGTAAGGAGGTTCAAATGAAATAATTTCGGTGTTTTAAAATTATTTCCCTTGTACTAAGAAAGGACCCGCTATATTAAAGTTGCATGGAAGGAGCTAAATATAAGCCATTAAAAAGGTTGGCATTATACTTAGTAAGAGATGTATTTGTGAGAAACAGGTGGATCGGAATAAATGTAAGGATCTTCTTAAATAGACGAAATGTAATTATTTTTCTTGAAACACGCACTAGATATTGCTGTAGGTGGTTAGCTGAAATGTGTAACATATGAAGTAGTCGGTTATTTTCCAATAATGTCTGAAGTTGCAGGAGAAAACGACTTGATTTTATTATATAGATATAACAACTACCTCCCCTTCTCTAGATATATCACGTCCACATCTTCTCTACAAACCTAAATATAACCTACAGTCGCACCCCAATAATATCTACTCATCACAAATAACATAATCTTACTAGTAACCTACCTCGGAATATATTCAGCGAATAAAAATAACAAATATACATGACTAAGATGTAAACCTAACCGATTAACACGAACCATCAGATATGCCTATCAATGTTATTAGATACAAGCTTACAGAATTAGCTAAATTAAAGGACCCCACATGACCCTATACAGGTACCACCACATATATTACGATGATAGCGAGCCTATATTGATCCATCCACTAAATATGAAACTCTTCTATTAACACCAAACCCCTATATAGCTAATTAACTACAATTAAACAACGGTTTTACACTCAAATATATCCCCCTCCCCCCAAAAAATATATAAATATAACAGTTTAACATTTTAATAAGAGTAATACATCCCCACCCAGAATCTAAGCCACTCGCCGACCAAGAAATTACACCACACACTTTCAACCATAAATATGAAAACACTATTGAAGCAGGAAAACACACAGCATCGGTTATCAACAATTAAATTATTTTAAATATATTAGTTACGATTAAGACCCATATAACTATACAGTCCGTCTCTGCTAACTCGGTGTTCTCCCTAAAAGGAAAGTTTGAGCGTATTAACCGGTAGATTTTACCGGTGATCGTGTAAATTCATTTTTCTATTTGTTTTAATATCGTAAGTCGTTGATGATTTGAATAGACTTTAACGGCCTTTTCTAAACGGTACAAAGTCAGTCAATTAAACCATGGTACGTCTCTGAAATATGTAACGTATGGTTTTCAAATAAATAATTTGTATATATATATATATATATATATATATATATATATATATATATATATATATATATATGAACTAAAACAGTTTTTCTCTACTTTTATGTCTCCTGGTGAATATTAAATCAAGATATTATGATACTCAACCTTATGTGTTGAATGCTTTTTTTTTTCAATTTTGATCAAAATTAATTACCTGATTTGTATTCTAGAAACTATCTTAAATTGAAGATCAAGCTTAATACCTCTTAAGCTTGAAAATGAATTGAAGTCTAGGGAATCTAACATAAGTGGTGTCCAATGACTTTGGATCGAAATGCAAATATGAAATATTTAAATTTTCAAATGGGAGGCGTTGCTTATTTTATGCTCTCAAAGAACACTTTACTAATACTACAAAAAGATTGAAAATTGGGAAATAATTATTATTTAATATCAAATACTTATTGTTTACATTTCACAAAAATCGGAGGTATATGAATTTTCACAAAGGACTATAACCACCTTTATAACTCTTTATCATAAAACTGAATTTAAATAAATATAGACCACATTATCCACGTTTTTGCCTCGGACTAGCAACGTATCTTCTGTGCGAAAGAGGTTGTAGGGAAGCGAAAAAGACACCTCTCACTAGGTTTCGAGGCAAGAAAGGGTTCTTTGTGCAGCATGTCCCTAGATGTCTTTCATCTTAGAACTATTAGCCTCTAAAACATGTAGTGGATTGCGTCGGAAGGGAAATGCATTCTAGAACGATAGAATGATAAAACCATTATTCCAGTGGCCTTAGAAACAGATTTGATGTGAGTTTTTCATTTCAGGTCGAAAGGGATAGTCAGTCCTAGAAGCTTATCAAAGTAGTAAATCGTCGTTTGATTATTTTATGTCGCAACCCTACATACGTTTGGTGTACGATTGGTTAGTTGATAAATTTGTTTTGGAGTCGTATATTTTGTAAGCAGATAGTCTGTAAGCGATAGTTTCTATTTGACCAATAGGTGGGACGCTAACAGATAGCACCACACCGGTCAGATTGGACCTGAGAGTAGTGGTAACTAAGGAGGGGCACCACACGCCCCAAAGCTCTCAAATTGAGGGATCACAACTAGATATATCGTGGACGGTTTTGGGAGGAGGAGCTTGAGTAGTTCATAAAGACATATATAAGAGTCAGATACGTCCGAAGATATAGTACTGTTGCTACATCTTGGGAGGTGTAGCTGATAGCACTCTACGTTGCCTTGATATCATTCAGAATCGACTTCGAAATCTAGTGGGGATAATCTCTTCTGTTTATTACAGCCCCTTTATCACAACAGAGACGTTGCTAGTCTCTCTCTAGCCTATCGTTATTTCCATAGAAGGTGATCGACTGAGCTCAAATCTCTGCTCCTCCTTGAAAGACATTCACAGCAAGAACTCGCCTTTATACTAAAACGAATAAAAACTTACCTATTTACATCAGTGTACCCAGCATCAAGCGAAATTTACCGCGAAAAGAGATTCTTTACAGGGGTTTGCTGCTTGTGGAACACATTGCCGCAGGACTGCTCCCTCGCAGATTACAATTTGGTTGTCTTCAAAAATCTGTACTTGATTCTGACAATCAGTAAATCTCATTAACCCTTATCCTCGAGTGGTATCTGGCCTTGATAAGTAGAGACACTCTCAGTACAAAAAAAAACATTGAAAACAAAATTGGTAGAAAAACACTTAAAAAGGGCTGGGACAGATGCATATCATGTGGAAATGTGATGTAGAGGCACGGAAGTTGTCCAAGAGTGTCCGAGGAAGCCTTGTGTCGTGTTCGGGATAGCTAACAGATGGAATGCGTGATAATCTTATAATTGGCTACCGCTGACCCCTCTCTTCATAACACTTGACACATCAGTTCCATCATCATCCAATGCTAATCCAATATTATATTCGATCTCCGCATTAATGCCGAATCTGGTGCATTCAAATCAAATCAAATCAAATTTATTTGGCAAAAAATAGCATAGTGCAACAAGCCATGTAAAGAGACAAGTGGGATCAATTTGCATGCACATATAGTCTGAATGTTTGTCCAAGACAGTGTTAAGCCTCGAAATGATAGTCATCGCTACGACCTCCTCCACGGGTTGTTCTACGGAGAAGAAACACGGTAAAAGAATGCTGCCTTTCTTCTATTCAGACGTAACATGACGGTGCTACATCTTTTGTAGTGCTCGCGGCTACCACGACTTGGCGTTGGGGTGAAAAACTCATCGATAAGTAGATTTACATTCCTGTTGATGATGTTGTACGCCAGAATCAAGTCTCCTCGCATCATCCGCTGCTCAAGCGAGAATAGATTTAGTTTGGGAGCCGCTGTTTGTTAGTAAGCGTGGAGAATCCTGTCACCATCCTGGGTGACAACAGTTGAACACACTCCACGTGTACGGTTACTCTTTGTAGATCAAGATTTGTTCCTTGAATGACATACTCAAGAGTAGGTCGTCTCAGAGTTATGTATAAGGGACAGAACGTGTTTGCCGTTAGGCGGAGAAAGGGTTTCCGGATCAGGTAGAAAACCCGCCTGACTTTTTTCGCCATCTTGATACAACGATGCGTTGGTTTGAAAGAGTTGTCCACATGCGTGTATGTTTTTATTTTACTGATGGCTCACCCCGGGCAGCCACTCGAGGATGAGGGTTAAAAAGATCGTTAATTGGACGATGATCGCCGCCACAAGAGGAACGGAAACAATGTGAGGAACTTGACAGGAATTGATTTTCCAAGAGGACGGCTAAACAAGTATTTGTTTACATTAGACTTGAAAACGACCATGCTGTAGTTGGTTGGGAAGCAGACGCGTGGCATCTTGTTCCACAGATGGGATGTTGTAGGAAATAACTTTGTTCATGGAATTTCCGTTTGCTTTTTAGTAAAGAGTGAGAAAGAAAGCTTAATTCATGTGGTTGTAGAAAGACAAGTTCTTACTGTGAATGTTTACAGGGGGGCCAGGGATTGGAGCTCAGTCGAGCACCTACCATGAGCATAACGATACAGTAAACAGAGGCCATCAACATTCTTTCTGTGTAAACGAGGCTGTAGGGATGATAAGAGATTACCACCACTAGATTGCTAAGACAAAAAAGAGTACTCCGAGCGGCACCTTCCAAATATGATAATATAAAACGATATGTAAAAAAGGTAGTATCTGATTACGTAATAAGACGGATCAACAAGAATTTGTTCACATTGTATTTGAAGGTGACTATATGTTACAACATATAGTAACCTTCAAATACAGATAAGCAGTCCTGTTGTATAGCGTGCCACAGATAAGTAGTTCTTTGGGAGATACTCTTTTCATGGCAGTTCCGTTTGGATTTAGGTACGCAGACGAACAAATGAAAGTGTTTTGCAGTGGTTATAGTTAGACGTTTTCCTGCTGTGAATGTTCTACCGGGGGACAAGAGCGAAGATCAATCTAGTGCCTACATAAAAAACCATGACAGAGTTGAAAGATCATCCCCTACTAGATTTCAGAGTCGATTTTCCTTTTTACAAGGATGTTTTTCTAATAAAAATTCAAAACACTAACTCTTTTAACGGCGACACCGATAATTTATATTTCATTTTTATTCTTTTGAGGGGGTCCCTTCCTCTTTTTGTCACGTAAATCTTTTACAGTTTAAAATATATATATATATAACGTTTATTCATTAATAAAAAAAATCTTCGGATTTTTAGTGAAAAAATCACACCTTTTATCCTAAGAAACTATATTGAGTGGGATCTTCACTCGAACACACGCCTCGATTTTAAATCACATAACGCTTTCTTTTTTTACAACTACTATTCAGTTTTTATACTTTGAAAAGGCACGAAATAGTGCTTTGAGCATAATTTCATCAACGAAAAACTATTGGTAACATGTCCGTTTTTTTAACAAGCCAAAGGTTCATTTCGACAAATAAACAAAATAGTATTTTCATGAATAAACAAAACCTGTAGACATTGCATGTTATTTCGTAGACCAAGTATTACTATGGGGAGCGCATGTTAAAGCAGCACTGCTGACCCTCTCGGAGCTGATACGGTCACGTGTTTAAAACATTTGGTGAATTCTGCTCTTTCTGGGTTATTTTTCATATCTCTCTTGAACAAAATATCGATGGTCAATCTTTCGCGAACAGGAAAATATCATTGATTTCCAAGATAATTAATCGTCTATCCAATCAAATTAAGACATATCGACCGGAGAAAATCCTTATGCGAATGGCAGAAATAATTTCGACGATATTAAACGATTTCAGTGAAGAATAAATTCAAAATTAGTTGGTGATATATCCAGTTCGAGTAGTGGCACGTGAAGATTTATTTCAAGGGGAAATAAAGAAACAGCAGCCATCTTCTCTATTCGATAACAGATCGTAATCGATCCTGGAAATACTTCACTCTAAAATACGTATATCCCTTATCTAACACAAATGGACTTATCCAACGATCACAAATATACCCAGCGTTGCTAGGACAGGTGTAAATTGAGCTGAGAGGTTATGTTTAAACTAACGGGACCCGTGGAAATTCCCCAGTTGTATCTTCCACATTTGGTATATTGCTACCATGTATTCTATGGCGTCAGGGGCGAACGCAGACTCAATAATATTATTGTACAACCTTTATTCAACTGAAACATGCGTATATAAGTACTCTTGTTAACATAGTTTAAGAATATATCTAATTGTGGGGGTGTATCTCCAAATGTTTTGTATGAGTTTGCAACATATTTCTATTATATGGACGTTCCGCGCGAACGCAGGCCCCACAATATTATTTTACCATCTTTGGAGAAAACAGATGGTACACTTTGAATTATTTATTTGCAATAAATATAAAAATACATTCGAACAAATTAGGCACGAAGCCATCAAAAGTGTGGAAAGTAGGGGGAGAGGCCGGTGCTCATTCTCTGTCTATCCTTCTCTATCGATCCTACTCTTTGCTAGAATGCCCGACCCCCATGAAAATGTATTTTAGTTTAAGTTCCACGTTCGACACAAATAGTGACATCAAGTGGAATTTTTAAAATTACGTGTTTGCATTGCATTATCGGCTATCGAGCGATCCTATCTTTAAAAAGGAGGAAAGAGTGATAACGTAAATACGGACATGAAATTGCCTTAGCGTATTATTATTATTATCATTATATAGATATGCACAGATTTTCTACACAATAAATTAAATTCCACAAAAAATCCGCTACAATGTTGAAATTTATGAGAACATATTGCTAATTGCCACATTTACATCTCTACAAATGAAACATTTGGAGATTTATATTATTATAGTAGAGCTATCTGGCGTTGTATGGTGTCCTGTAAAATAAAATAGAATAGTAATAACAGTGTGCGTAAAATCTTATTTTCAAATCCTCTCTCCCCTCTCTCTATCCATCCCTCTCACTCCGCTTCTCTCCCTATCCCTCTTTCTCTTGGAGGGTAATCAGCAGTCGACTACTTAGGCTAGTTTCTGTGTTGTTTTTCTTACATTTACGAATAAGAATAAAAAAACGTATTTTTTCTGACGCTCCATGCACTAATTTCGTCCTTCAGCAGCCGAACGAATGAATATAAGTGTATTTTTTACTATAACCCACTCTAGGATTTACTGATCACCACAAAATCTGAACGCAATGCAAACATGGTGGACCAGTCGGACACAACGCCAGAAAGAGAAGTTTAATTCTGAATTTCGCATATGCATGAAGTGAGTCTTCCTGTACTTATATAGAAGAGTGGATTATCACATTGGCAAGCAATGTTTAAGGGAAATAACTTGGATCTGGTCTAAGAAAGAAAACTTCCAGATAAATAGATTGCATTCTCACGGTGGCAAGTAATGTTTAGGGGAGATAACTTGGATTTGATCCAAGAGAAATAACTCCTAAATATTTTAAGTCAAAATCGGTATCCATTAGGCCCACAATAGTATCCTTTAATACAATATGAAATTTTACGTTACACTGTGGAATGGAATGGGCGTAAGACCATTATCTTTTAAATACAACCAAAAGTTAAACTAAAACAAAACATTTATATTTTAATTCATTTTAAAGAATAAGTTTTACGGAGTCCGTGAAATCAAAAAGTATACAACAAAATGCTCAGCGAAATCCGCCATTTTTGAAATCGAACATAAAAGAGAGAAAGAACGGTAACTCGCTCGGATAAATAGTTTGCCTAAATTGAGTTAAAAGCGAAGCAAAAATATTTTCTTCTCGACGAGATAAACTTTCAAAAGACAAAGAACAACGTCACAAGAAAATGCGCGGAATTTTTGGTAATAATTTTGATTAATTTTTTTTTACCTGCGTCCTCGTATCTTAAGGATAAGTTGTGTCCGTCGGTCGAGCAGCCCCTTTGTCTGTTACGCCTCAGTTTGAAATAATAATTGTCATCGCTAAATAGGAAAAAAGAACGGACGCATGTTATTTGTGATGTGTCGACGCATCTCTAGAAGAAACCCCGCCCGTTCGTCCATCTGTCACACTTAAGTTTGAAATAATATTTTCGTTGGTTTGTCACACTTAAAGTTAAAATAGGCTGTTTAGTTGGTATTTTTGTTGTTCTCTGTATTTTTACTAATGAGTCACCACTTATCAAAGATAAAAGTTAATGAGATTGATCAATTGACAGTTGAAAGATGATAAATACTATGAGAGGATGGAAAAGCTGTACAAACTACCCACTCTAAACAACAGTTTGCCTAGAAAACAGCAATTATTTCTCCTTTGTCTGAAACATCGCTTAGGGAATATAAGATCTAAAGGACAAATCACGGGGGGGAGGGCCGAAAGTTATAAGACTATCGAAAGTAAACCCAAGGTTCACTTTCTATTCTCCCTATGCCATGCTTCAAGCTGAAATATCATTTTGATTGGTTTGTCACACTTAAGTTTATAAATAGCCTTCACGTTTGCGTGTTACGATTAAATTGTAAATGTTATTTTCGCCTGTCTGTCACGTTTAAGTTTTAAAAAGAAAAGTAGAAAGTGGATATTGGGTTGACTTTAGGTAGCTTCGTAACTCTCGCTTCCCTTATTTTGTTCTTTTAGTCCTCACACTCCATGATCGATGTTTCTGACAAAGGGGGAATAATTGCTGTTTTCTGGGTAGGAATCTATCCAGCTAACACTTATCGTTGGCTGTTTTTGACCTTGAAGCAGTATTTGTTAGCTCCTTAAATCAAGTGGCTTCATGCCTTGTCTGAAGCGATTTCCATAGAAAAAAACAAAACATTTTAATCCGTCTGTACCGTGTGAAGTAAAAAAAACCGACATTTTCGCTGGTCTATCACCTTTAAGTTTGAAACATCATTTTCGTTGGTATGTCACGTTTACGTTTGCAATAGCAATTTTCATCGCTACAAACGCAAACTGAGTGGACGCATCTTATTTTGGATGCGTCCAAGCATATCTCCAAGAAGCTCTGTCTGTCAAGCTTAAGTTTGAAATGGCATTCAATGGGAATGCCATTCACGCTTATGCTTGTAATATGATTTTGTCCATCCGCCACGCTTAATTTTGAAACAGTATTTTAGTTGGTGTATCATGTAGTAATATAAAATAGTATTTTCGCACATCTGTCGCGCTAAAGTTTGAAATATTTCTTTCTGTCCTTCATACACTGAGGCAATTTTTATTTTTGTCCCAATCCAGAGCGCCCCGTTTTGGGGAGCTGTATAGTCCTCACATTGAAAGCCGACCTTGTATAAAATTCTGCTCTCGTAGGAGGGCAAGTAAATATGAAGTCTTGTTGTTTTGACACGCGTAAATTTTAAATTGCATTCATGTTGAGCTGTCACGCTTAAGTTAGAAATAGCATTTTAGTCTGTCTGTCACGTGGAAATGTTACATAACATTTTTGTTAGTCTGTCACGCTAATGTTTGAAATAGCGTTTGTGTTAAAATAACATTCAAGTTGGTCTGTCACGCTTAAATTTCAAATAGCATTCTGTCAGTCAGTCACGCTTCAGTTTGAAATATACTCTCCGTGCCTAAACGCGTAAATTGGATGGACGTTTGTTAATAATAGCGTTGCTTGTTATCATTCTATCTCGTTGTTATCGAATATATTTATTGCTGGTGGATATTTGAAGAGAGCTTTGTTCTCCACACTTATCTAACCAATCAGGATGAGAATTGAATCTTAATCAACTACTTTAATACACATATGGAGAAGAAGAAAAATAGCGTATTTTCCTAATGAACTTAGGAATGAGGATCACATTGCAAATTGATAAACACGCTTTCCCTTCGAATGCCGTTCGGAAAAAAATAGTTTAGTCGTCAATCCTTTGTTCTGGATCCAAGATGGCGGCCATTCGTCAATCTATTTTCTTTTCTTTATTTATTTGTCTTTCTTAGTTATCTTCGTTCCTTCTTTTTTTTTCTTTCTTTCTTTGTGGAATTGGGCGGAAGAGTACATTATAGGTAAGTCGCGCTCTAGTTAAAATTTGTATATATTTTATATTCGGGAAAATATTGAATAAAGACGTTTTATTATTATTATTATTATTATTATTATTATTATTATTATTATTATTATTATTATCATTTCTTACTTCTTTTCTAGATAGATTATTAGGGGACCTTCGTCAATTCATTTTCTTTCTTAACTTCTTTCTTGTTTTCTTTTTATCTTTAGGAAATGTAAGGAAACAATTCTTTGTTTCCTTACTTTTTTTTCTGTTTCCTGCTTCACTCCATCCCTTCTTTTGTTGTAAATCGAAGATAACGGACTTTCCTCCTTTCTTTGTCATTCTTTTATCCTGTACTTACATTTCTTTCGTCCTTGCCCGCTTTATTGCTTGCTTTTCATTTCGTTCTTTCGTTTTGTTCGGCTTTCTTTTTGTCTTTACTTTTTCCTCTCTCTTACTTACTTTTCTTCCTTACTTCTTTTCTAGATTAATGATGGAGGACCTTCTATCAATTTCTTTTCTTTCTTAACTTCTTTCTTTCTTTTATTTTTTTCTTATTTCTTTTCTTTCCTTCTTTGTAACAATTTTCTGATTTTCATGTTCGTCTTTCTTTCTTTCTTTCCTTACTTTTTTCTTTCTGTTTCTTGCTTTGTTCCATTACTTCTTTTGTTCCAAATCAAAGATGACGGACAATCGTCATTTCCTTTTCCTTCTTTTTCTTGAAGTCTCTAAACTTTCATTTATTTATTTATTCATTGCTTGTTTTGCTTCACTCTGTCTTTTCTTTTTTGTTGTTTTTACTTCTTTCTTTCTTTCTTTCTTTCTTCTTTGCCTTCTTGACTTCTTTTCTAGTTTAATGATAACAGACCTTCGGCAATTACTTTTCTTTATTTACTTCTTTCTTTCTTTATTCAACCATCTTCTGATTTCCATTTTCTTCTCCCTTTCTTTCCTTACTTGGTTTCTTTCTGTTTCTTGCTTTGCCCAATTCGTTCTTTTGTTCTAGATAAAGATGACGGATATTTATCATTTTATTTTCCTTCTTTTTTATGTCTGTACATTTTTATTTATTTTTTATTTATTTATTGCTTGATTCGTTCCTTACTGTATGTTTGTCTTTCTTTCTTATTAATCATTTTTTGTTTTCTTTTTCTTCTTTCTTTCTGACTCGCCTTTTTCTGTTTTTTTTTCTTTCTTAGTAACCAGTTTATGTTGCTTTTTTTTCATTTTTTCTTATTTCCATTCTTGTTTCTTTTTTCTTTTTTCTTTCTTATGTTTACCTTTATTTTTCCTACGTTGCTTCATTTATTCATTTGTCTCAAATCAATGATAGCGGATCGTCGGAAATTCTTTTTTGCTGTATGTTTTTTTCAGTTCTGGGTATGACCTTAAAGTGCATTCGGTGATAAGGTCCCAATTTTGAGAGTTTTAATGTGTGCAATGTTACTTGTTAGTTACCCTTAATCCCAGGTCCACTCTGATCTGGAATGGTAGTACCTGTCAGGGTCCCGTTTTAAGGGTAAATAAAATGTGTCCAGGGCCCAACACTAAACGGTCACATGCACCCAAGAGCAAGATGGTCGCTTTTACTCCACTCGCCACCACGAAACACATCTTTCCCAGCTCTTTTTACCTTTATTCTGCCTATCCTATTTCTTAAGTATTTGTACATAATAGGAACCGTGTTTCGGTGGAAAAGTTTAAAGGTCAAAGAGTCAGAGAGTGACACAAGGCGGAAGTTTGAAACCACGTGAATTCCAGGCTAAGATCTCTCTCTCTCTCTCTCTCTCTCTCTCTCTCTCTCTCTCTCTCTCTCTCTCTCTCTCTCTATCTCAGCCGGCGAGATTTCACTTACGCAAAACATGCCCGGTGGCTCTTTCCAAGAAAGGAGCAGCGCACGCGAGTAGCTGATGTAGCGAGATAGGCTATCTATCTTCTATCTATCTATCTATCTATCTATCTATCTATCTATATATATATATATATATATATATATATATATATATATATATATATCTCACGTGTATAATAGTTGTCTCCATGGTGTGTTTTTGTGGCTGTCCTTTGAAATAAATTTTGTTAAAAACTAAATATTGGCGTCTACGTGGTTTTGTGTCAACAAACAGAAAAGGACCTGGGTCCACAACGACGGCGGCAACAAGAAATGAGAAACGATCACACGCGTGCGTAAGGGATTTTGTGCACGCGCGGTAGGTGGAACAGTATGTTAAATACCAAAGCTTCCTCCAACTGTCATGGATATGACACAGAATTTTATCCAATGGGGAGACCCCAATTTGAGGGCTTTAGGGTATATGGAGACACTTTTTAGTAACCACTACTTTGATACGGAGTGGTAGTACCTGGCAGGGTCCAATGTATGGGTTGAATAGGGGTTGTATTTCTTACAGACTATTTGTTTATAAAATATACGCCGACAAAACAATTTTCTCAAAGTACCAATTGTAAGAGACATATAAAATGTTGGCAATGTTTAGAAGATATTACAGAAGATAGAAAGACAAATTACACACTAGTATGAATTAAATGTAGGCCTACGAAGGTCGGCGATCAGAGTATCGCGCTAGTGTGAATTAACAGAGAAAGACATAAGTGTTTCATTAAACCAAAACCCGATAAAAGTAGATAAGGGCGCCGCCCGGTCTACGACAACAGCTTAGATTATCACTGTTGTATCAAGGTAACGACCACTGCCTAAAACAGATTTGAACGGTCACCGCGATGTCTGAGTCTGGTTGGAAAGAATGTCACCTTCCGTCCCAAGTTGTGTCTTGGACACAAGGCAGGTGTGATTTGAACCGACAAAGCCCCCCCCCAAACATTCGCCAACGAATTGGTTTCGGTGGACGTAAGTTAGGAGAACTTACAGCCATTGGTGGAATTACATTTTCTCGGTTATCTGTGAACGAGTGAGTGAGGCGGACCTCCCTCCCCTCTTCTCACCAGTGAGCGGTCAGGGATGGGGGGTCGATTGAGAATCCCAATTATGGCAGGAAAAAGAATAATAAAGAAAGGCAATACATTTCTTTTCTTTGTTCGCTGACTGACCTAAGACGACGCGTAACAGACTTTAGGGACTCACTCTTGCTCGCCACAGGGGTCCACGTTGGTGGGAGACGGACCTCCTCCCCCCCCCCCCCCCCCGTGTTTGGTGTTGGTGCTGTGTTGGTCTGAGACACAAAGTTAGAAGAGACTCGTTTTTGCTCGCACACCGAATCCACGTTGCTTTGAGACGGATCTCCCTGGACTTAGACAATATTGCCAAACTAGCTAAAAATGGTTTATTAATAATTAAAGCGCCGAGTTAAAAATACTGACTTGACGTGAAATATAGAAGTTTGCTTTTACTTTCTAGTTTTCGTTACTAAATAATGATTCTTTAAAATAAAACGAGACTTTTTTTCTATTATTACACTTTTTCTGCTTGAAATGACCCTTTGCTTCGCAGCGGTACCAAGTTGATGACCCAATCCGGATAATTACCCACTGATCTATCAATCACAACGTAGGAGTGCGGTAATCGCTGGACCAGGCTTTTCGACATATGCGGCTTTCATCAGAACGGCAACTTTTTTCTGAACAGTACCGGGTGACCAACCGAACTCAGAAACGGATAAATTGGTGACGTCACCGACGCAGTGAGCGATAGGGTACCAAAATGAGCAAATGACAGTTTACATGATCAGAGTCCCGTTTATAGGGTAAATAAAAGTTGTCCCCAGCACAACACTAAACTTTGTTTAGTGTCTTTCTCTTTTAGCCTATTTATATAAAATACTCTCCTCCATTTTTCTCTCCTTCTGTTTCTCTTACTTTTTCTTGTTCTTTCCTTTTTATTTCCATTTTATTATACCTTTCTTTTATTCCTTCTGTTTTCCTTTTTTTCTATCCCATCCTCCTCTTCTTTCTTACATGCTTGATTGATTTACTCTTTCTTTCGTTCTTCTGATTGCCTCCTTTTACGTGTTTAGTTTGTTTGTTTCTTTCTTTTTTAGACTCGAAAGAAGAAAAATAACAAAGATTGAAACAAAATGGCGCCGGTCTCTCTCTATCTATTTATCTCTCCTCTTACTCTCTCTCTCTTTCTTTCCTTATCTCTCTCTCTCCCTGTTACTTCCTTTTCCTCGTTCTTACTTATTTTCACATCTTATTCTTATCTCCTCTTATATTTTAGCCTATCTATATTCAAATACTCTCCTCCTTCTTTCTCTTTAGTAAAAGATGTTTTCGACATTTGAATCGATATCAATTTATTTGCAGAATTCACTACTAATTGAATATGTAAACACAAATACTTTCTTTATTATCATTTTCCAACTATCCCTACCTACCCGGTTTTTGCCGTGATGCAGTGAATTGATTTTAGTTTTTAATTTTTACTTGAAAGAAAGAAATATTTTAGTTCCAAAAAAAGACAACTATAATAATATTCAATAAAATTTTAAATGTGATTCATCACCCTTGCTGATTTTTATTTTTCAGTGATCATTTAAAATTACAGATTCCCGAATTCGAGATAAACATTCCCGAGTTCGACATGACACACCTGAAGAAAGTCGGAGGTTACATCGACCGAAACGTTATGAGAATAACATCTAAGATGAGAACAGTAGTCCGAATAATCCAAATAATCCAAATTATTTTTTAAAAAATGTTTATTATTATCAGTCCTCTGAGGCGGACTAAGTGATTTTTCAAATAAATTGTAGCGAAGTACGTTATTTTATTGCAAATAACATGGTACAACAATAACATATGAAAATTGGCTAGTGAGAAGAACAGTTTCATTTGTCAGCTGAAATGCTATTTCGGTCTGATTTAAAAATCTAACTATATATCAGATATTTTGATCAAATTTCAATTTCGATTTAATGTCGTTCTAAATCAATCCTGTTATTGATTTTATATCCTGACTAGCAGGCACATTCGGCGTTGCCCGGGAATAGATAATCATCCCTGTTTACTCCTACTCCTAGACGTGATACTTATATTACCATTTTTATTCTTAGTTTATAATTTCTATAATTCCGATTTTAGATTTATAAATATCAATGCCAGGCGCGAACGGAGACCTCACGATATTATTGTGGAACATTTTAATACAAAATTCATAATACTATTAGATTACTCGTGAAATTAACTATCGACATTCAAATATTGTTTTAGTGACTATTTCCCCCCCTCTCTCTCTCTCTCTCTCTCTCTCTCTCTCTCTCTCTCTCTCTCTCTCTGTTACTTTCTTTTTCTCGATCTTTCTTACTTATTTTCGCATCTTATTCCTTTCGTCATTTTCTTTTTAGTCTATTTATATTCAAATACTATTCATCTTTCTCTCTCAGTCTCTCTCTCTCTTTTTTTTTCTCTCTCTCTCTCTCTCTCTCTCTCTCTCTGATACTTCTTTTTTTTCTTTTTCTCGTTCTTTCTTACTTATTTTCGCATTTTATTCCTTTCGTTTTAGCCTATTTATATTCAAATACTTCTCCTCTTTGACTCTCAGTCTCTCTCTCCCTCTCTTTCTTTCTCTCTCTCTCTCTCTCTCTCTCTCTCTGTTACTTTCTTTCTTTCTTTTTCTCGTACGTTCTTACTTATTTTCGCATCTTATGACTTTCGTCATTTTCTTTTTAGCCTATGTTTATTCAAATACCCCTCTTTCTCTCTCAATCTCTCTCACCCCCCTCTCTCTCTCTCTCTCTCTCTCTCTCACTGTTACTTTCTTTTTTTTTTCTCGTTCTTTCTTACTTATTTTCGCATTTTATTCCTTTTGTCCTTATTTTCTACAACATCTTACTGCGCATTTTCCTTAATTTTCTCAAAAACCATGCTTCTCCCCCCTTTTCTTTCAGTTTTCTAATGCCTCCCTCTCTCTATCTATCTCTTTCTATCTCTTTCTATCTATCTCTTTCTATCTATCTCTCTCTATCTATCTCTTTCTCTTCAATCCTTTCCATTTTGCCCGCTCTTTTACGAAATTCCAACTCTAAAACGCGCGTCATCTCTCTCTCTCTCTCTCTCTCTCTCTCTCTCTCTCTCTCTATCTATCTATCTATCTATATATCTATCTATCTCTTCTTTCTATTTTTCCCGCTCTTTTACGAAATTCTCAACTCTTAACCGCGCGTCAATATCGACTTTCGGCGTTTGTCAGAATCAAAAATAAAAATAAAAACTCAACACAAAGACGCGCCAAAAAGGCTTCGCATTAAATGAGTGCAATCGGCATTAAACGAAAAAATGACTCATCGCAAAATAACTTTTCATCAAAACAGTCGATGCAAAACAGATTTTGGATCGTTCCATCAGATTCCAATGACAATCGCTTCCGCTCTTCCCGCCACGATACTTTTTTTTATTGTTGTTGATGTTTTCTTTGATATGAAAATACATCGATTATAAAGATGATAAACGTTAACATACCCTCATAGATCCGCACTAATAAATGTGGATTTATTTGCTTACCCCTGCGTGATTTCAGAGATGATTGACTCAGCCCCATCGCGGAAGGAGGGAGGGGGGAGGGAGTATCCACAACAAATGACATAGATTTGGAACCGGGGTTATCCCGTAGTGTTTTTATACTATTATTGTTTCTAACCGTCATGGAATTCTCTTTGTCATTGAACTCAGGAAAGTCTCAGTTGGATACTGCGCAACCCCTACTTCAATATGTACTCCCTACGTAGGCAACCATAGATTCGATTTGTTTTAAAGACCGACAGAAAACAAACTAAGACATAAACCAATGAAATTATATATATAAATATATATATATATATATATATATATATATATATATATATAATTTAATAAAACAAGTTGTATATATATATATATATATATATATATATATATATATATATATATATATATATATATATATATATATATATATATATGAAGTTAATCAATAGAAGATATAAGAAGCAACTAATATCTTTTAATTAGTGAAACATCCGGATAAAAACTGAAGCTCAATATACTGGATAGAGCATTAATAGCATAATATAAAATGAAATAATAAAATAAGGTGCAAATCAAATTTTATTAGAATTCAAAGTTCAGGCAAAGTTTCTTAAAGTCCTAAACTCATAAGTTTTCAAAGATAATTCTTCTCCTCAAAGGACCATTATCGCAGTGACATCACTGCAGGTGATGAAATTACACTGTGAAAATATATAAAAATATATGTAAAAATGCATAAAAGTATATAACACATCAAATATATCAGCCCAAAACATACTTTTGTTAAAACTGAGGAGAAGAATTATCTTTGAAAACTCATGAGTTAAGGACTTTAAGATAATTTGCCTGAACTTTGAATTCTAAGAAGATTTGATTTGCACCTTTTTTTATTATTTCATTTTATATTATGCTATATATATATATATATATATATATATATATATATATATATATATATATATATATATATATAATTTAAGAAAACAAGTTGAAATATATTCATAAAATAAACTTAAAACCAATATTTTTCAAAATTGTTAAATAAAGGTAGGGCTTTTTAAACTTAAAAAGTGGCCTAAATAAATGCATTACGTTTCATTAATACTTGTACCTCACTGGGCCGAAAGATTATAATGCCATCTTTCGGCCCCGGTGAAATACAACTAGTACTGAAACGTAGTTGCATTTATGTAAGCCATTAAAAATCTTTATTGCATATATATATATATATATATATATATATATATATATATATATATATATATATATATATATAAGAATCGGTATGTTTATATGGTTGGATATTTGTATATACAGGATAAACTATTAAAGTAATGAACTGATCATTATAAATTATTTAACCCAGCTACTAAGAGTAAATTGTCCAAATGTGGGTTATATTTAGTTTACTTTAGTTTTGCGGAAACAGCGCAAAGAAGAGATAAAAGCCCTTTGGGAAAATTCAGATACCTCTGACTTTTGTGAAATTTAAACAATAAGTATTAGAAATCAATTAATAAATATTCCCAACATTTAAGTTTATTAGGAAGGGTTTTTAGGGAGCATCTTTCGTTAATTCAGCTCATCAGAAGACCAACCGATAACTCCCAAAATAAATTCATCCAGCAATACAAGTTAATTTTTTTTGCATGCATTATCCATAGAAATCAGTTCCTCAAAGAAAACAAGGATTCCATTCAGAGACAACCGGCCATTTTATATTTCTAACACAGAGCCATGACTATGTGTTAGAAATTTTCTTTACTTCAGGATTTTCTTTCAGAAATGATTTATAAAGCTTCTGATGAGCTGCATGTCGAAAAATCCCGGTAATTATATGTTTATTCCCGGTTGTTTTTTGTGCGCGAAAAAATTGTTCAATTACATTGAATTATTTTGAAATTCGGCAAGAAAAAGCGAATAAAGACTTGGTCGTTTGAATTTAAAATTCTATTGTTTGCTACCTAGCTCTACTAACGTATTGAGCACTGGTGAAGTAAATACTGAAAAACGATACATAAATTATTATATCTCTTCATAACATTTTATGTGAATACATTAAATAATATATATATACATATATATATATATATATATATATATATATATATATATATATATATATATATATAGATAGATAGATAGATAGATAGATAGATAGATAGATAAGTCAAATGCAGAGACTTACGTAGTATACAAATGAGCAAGCATTAATCCCACCTTAGAGATATAAGGGTGGTTAATTCTTGCTTATAGTGACATATACTAAAGAATACTGCAGTTATCAACTCAGCCCAATGTTAGAACCTTTAGGTTAATCAGAGCTATTATATAGTAAATTAAAATAAACAAAATTATGACAGATTATTTATATAAGTTTCAGAAATTCAACATCAACAATATTATTGCCTCAAGATCGTTTTTAAGCGAAAAAGATTTTTTTATTAATTAATATTTGTGTTTTCGTCAGCACCGATTAATTAACATCACAATTGTAAGTCGAACAAAAACACCAACATTATTATCCACGAATACATAGTAATTATAAAAAAACATATACATACATATATATAGGGATATATAATAATAATAATAATAATAATAATAATAATAATAATAATAATAATAATAATAATAATAATAATAAATAACGAGGAAAAAATCAAATTATAAGGAATAGACCTCAAAAATGAATTTTAAAATAATATTACATAATAATATATGAAAATAATAATAGTAATAATGTAAAAGACAAGAATATTAAAAAAAACTATAAACAAGTGATAATAATAAGATAAACATAAACAAAGAAAATATGATGAAAAATAAATAAAATTAAGAGGTATATATTAGAACATTGAGAAAAAATATATACATGTGTGAGTGTGTGTGTATGTGTGTATGTGTTTGTGTGTGTGTTTATGGAACTGATATCAAATATATGTAATAAATTTGTTTATTTCAATTTACATTCTCTCTCTCACTATATATATATATATATATATATATATATATATATATATATATATATATATATATATTATACGTACATAAAAGTAATTTTTATTTATTTTATATGTACATAAAAGTAATCCATGGACACGTTTTTCTGGCTCACAGCCGTACTCAGCATGACTAACTTAGACAAGGATCAAAATAACGAACGATGTAATCACAAATAAAAATAATTACATAAAAAAATACATTAAATATTTAGGTGATAAAAATTGTACATATTTCTAGACAGGGCGTTTTGGTCCGATAGTAAAACGCTGGACTATAGATATCAACATTGACGGTTCGATCCTTGTCTAAGTTAATCATGCTGATAACGTCTGTGAGCCAGAAAGACGTGTTCATGGATTACTTTTATGTACGTATATATATATATATATATATATATATATATATATATATATATATTAACGAAAAATACATCCTATGAAGTTAGGGGCGACTAATAAGCAATTTTCTGAATTTTAATCACTTAGGAAGTGAGGCAATCAAAGTAGTAGTGAGTAAAAAAACCAACGAACGCTGCAATCACCAATAAAAATAATTACATTATATATATATATATATATATATATATATATATATATATATATATATATATATATATATGGAACCGTTTATAATAAGATTTTGCTGACATTGGATTTAAAGACGGCCATGTTGTAGTTCGCAGCGTTGCTGTCGCATGGTAACCTTTCCAATGAGTAATTAAACTTAGTTCATCCCATCAATCATTTTCAATCCCCTCATAATATTCTTTACCATTAACCCTTATCCTCGCGTGGTTTTAGTCGTGATATGTAGTGACTCATTAGTACAAAAAGGGGTAGTATTAATTAAAATCAATATGTCTACATATGTTTCCAAGAGTCTCTGATATTTGCAATGTTGTTGGTACTCTTATCTATATATTGCTAAATATCTTATAATATTGCTTGCTTGCTTGTTTGTACATTGGGTGTTTTTGATAATGGGAGGAAGGACGAATGAGACGAGAATTGGTGTGTGAAGGGGCTAGGTAGAGGTGGAAATCATTCGAGGGGAGTAATAAATGGAGTAGTAGCAGCAACGTAAGAGTGTTGCATTGCTGCCTACCTACGTGCTGTGTGTTTCCAGGGTTCGTCTCTGCTGGCTGGTGTATCTCGGGTTTCGTCGCTGTTTTTTTAAACTCGCCGTTAGTAGAAAGACCAGGCGGATGCTGATCGTGTTTAAACAGTTCTATTTAACATAAAACAAAAGGTCAGACTGAAAAGTTTGTACGAGAAAGAGAGAGAAAAGGAGAAAAAAGGAATTTCTTGGAGAGATACCCTTTCATTTTTAGCCACTTGTGCCCATCGCCCCCCTCTCCTGATCGATCTGCTGGTTAGCGACGAAGAGCCATACTCGGCCCCGAACGGAAGTGACATCATTTCCGACTTCCACTTTTACTCTTCCCCTCACTACCTAACAAGTGGAGAGTAAGAGGATTACGTGACTAAATAAATGACCTAAATAAATAAATCAGCAAAATTGCAACCGATATTTTGATGTGATGACATAAATATAATTTTATTCAGAAGTAGCAGCAGCTGTGTTCCAGGTGATAAAACAGATACGAACTGCTGACAATTTGGATCCTTTCGTGGGGATCGGCCAAACGTTTAACAAATTCTTTTTAGAGAATTTAGTGGCGATATTTTTTAACTCTTCTCATTGACTGAACATTATATCTTTTCTTCTGTTTATTTTATTTGAATCTTGAGCCTATTTTGTACCAAAATGTGACAACCCGGTCTTCATCAATCCATCGAATATTTGATTTATTTTTGCATTTAATGTTGGATTTGTTTAATACAAATGAAATTCAAAAATTAATCTTTCGTTATGATTTTCATCTGGGTGTTATAAAATTAGTACACGGTTATTCGAGTTGCTGGAAAAGGACTTGGAAGTGAAAGAGGACTATCTCTAACGAATCCCTATATTATATTAGTAATAAAAATAAAAACTATTGATTGGATTAATTTTAACTAGTTAGAAACCTGACCTACAGAAAAGTCCTGAGCAGCCCCATTAACATTCCCCGGTAGGTGCGCCTCAGACGATTAGCAATAAACTAGAGATAAGGGTTGACCACTAAGACTGAACAGAACCATACCACAGCCTGACAGCAATAAACCCACTGTCGGACTGAAGGCGACTTTAATCCTTGATATGATAAACGTCGTTACTACCTCTGGTAAGCTGTTCCACAAAGCAGAATCACGGACAGAGAATGCTGCCTTACTTCTAATGTGACGAAAGCGACTATAATACACCTTTTGATGGGTTCCGTGGTGACCATAACTTAGCACTGGGGTGAAAAACCTCTCGAAAGGTTCATTTAAATACTAGTTTATGAGGATTTTTACGCCAGAAATACATCCGCGTGCATGCTCTGATGCTCACGCGATGAGTAATTATCCAAAGATAAACGCTGTGTTGAACCTTTTGGTCGTTTGTAGGCGTACCATAGCATCCAGCAGCCTGTTCCACGGTGCAGCGACTCGAACCGAAAATAAGGCTTTCCGAAATCGTTTCAGATAAGCTTTTCTGAGTTTCCACGAAGCCCTCCATGTGGAGCTGGTATGAAGAAGAGGTCGTATTGAACTACCCACCATATTTTTGTTATTAATGGCAACCCATTGGTCACCAAAATAATGGCCACGTAATAACCACCATTACATATAGTTCCCTAAATAGTAGGAACTATATGTAATTGCGGCTATTATGTTATTACGATTCATATAGGAACTATATGAATTATTATGTTATAAACGGGAGAAAAAAACTACTTATCAGTTGACCCCCATAACTAAAACAACCGTAAGCTAATTTATCTTCCATCATTTTTTTTAATTCTATTTTTATATGGTAATATTGATTTGAGCAGTTATATGTGAATTACTGAGAAGGTGTGATCTATTGTGCCTACATTTAATTGAGGTCTCTTGTATTTTGTTTAGGAGTTTACACCTATCACTAAGTCTAACAATCGCAAGTCTTTCAGTTAAGCATAAGTAACATAGTGAGTTCAGGGAACTACAGGTACTGGTTTTTCTAACGGTGTTTGAAGTCACTTTTGGTGATTGATTATTCCGGGTTAGTTCCCAGTAGTATAAAGAGAGTGGGGTTCTTTTTTGGTAGACATAATTATTAAATGAGCATTTATGGCCGGTATATCTTTCTTTGAAAGTATTACCAGCCAAGCCTGTATAGTATTTTCTGGGTTAGGTTTTCTTTGGTTAAAATTGTAGTTTGGTATACCGTTTGGGTTATTTGGCAATTTTGTTATAAGTGGCATTCTGTTTTGTTTGTGCAGATGCAAGTCTTAGTTTGTGTTGTGTTCTATCAGTAGTGTGTTGCCATTTAGAATTTTATTGTTATATTTCTTTATTATTTTTTCTAAATTTTTGCCACAGCTGTAGCTTAATTTAAAGGTGTTTTTATTAAAGATGTTATGTAGCATATTATTAGCAGGGAAGTGTAAGTCAATTAAATCTAGGAATGTTTTACCAAGTTTAGTCTTAACTATGTGATTAAATGGGGGTGTGAACTAGATCATTTTTCTACTTCTATTTTTGTGTTTATTGTTGGGAGCTGTAGGTTTGGTATATTTAATCTAGGTGTTTTTGCATCCACTCTCTTTTAGTGCTTCATTGTAAAACACGTTATGAGTGTTAAAGATTGCTTCATTAGAGGAATTATTGCTGATTCTCTTTTCGATTGATTTGGAGATATGTTTGATTATAGTTTTTGGATGGTTAGAGAGTGGGTGGATATAAATTGGATTGGCATTATCTTTAGTATAGGGTTCATACGTTTCTTTATTAAAGTTAAGTGTTACGTCTAAGAAGTAAACAAGTTTAATATTTGATGTTTTTTTCAACTTTAAGATTTAATGTTTTCATCTCTCTGAGAATACTTTTTTTCATTCTTTTACACTTTTCCCCATTTGAATTTTTTACCACCAATAAGCTATCATCCCTAAATAACCTCTTACATGCAATTAATCTAGGGATTACTATGGATTCAAAAACCAAGATTAAGATCGGATTTAAACTCTTCATGATGAGATCTCAGTTTATAACAGCTGTTGATCGATAACATCGACATGCCAGTGTCGCAGATTTTTCACAGTTTGTGTAAATAAAAATAATCATATATAAAAGGTCTATTTGATATTGAGCACTTTTTATAAGCCCAATTGAAATTCTTTGGATTACTATCCTGTGTATGTTTACCTTGCATGGATTATATATATATATATATATATATATATATATATATATATATATATATATATATATATATATGTTATAAACCATGTAATTTAGGTTATAATAATTAATAACTTGTAAAACAAAATGGATGACTTTTCAACAGAAAGGTTTAACATATTTATTAAAAGTGAAATTAGAATGAAATGAGTTATTTAGCCGCTGTAACGCGAGACGGAATATGAGCCAGTCTGATCCGTGGTTAATGTTTACTTTTCACTCCGCAAGCCACTCGACAAGGGGGGATAACTCTCAAATGGTCCAAGGGACATTACTGCGTTATCTTTAGTTATCCTAACATCTCCCCGTTTTAGTCTTTAACTGTATCGAGCGCACCTGGGGTCAACTTGGAGGTGCTTTACTCTAGTGCGACTGCGCTTTGGCCAAGTTCTGAGAGGTCTTTGATAATTCTCATCTGAATTTGTCTGCATGAGAGGTGGTGTAGATGGCAGTTCAAATGTGTCCATTAACAAATCAAATGGAATGGTTAATCTGTTGTCCACTAAGTTGCCTACAGATTATCTGAGACGCAACTGGTTTTTGTGCCGTGCCCAGAATTGATTTCCGACTTGAACATCATACAGAAATTGTCCATTTATTTTGCGGATGATGCCTGGTACCCAGTTTGGCCGGCCAGGTCTGTAATTCCGAGCAAACACTGGTGTGCCAACTGAAAATGCTTTTGTTTTGTTAGGGCTTGGTTGTTGCCTTTGGGACTGGGGATGTAAAGCGTCCAGTGTGGTACGGAGTTTTCGCTCAATGAGTGCTTCTGCTGGTGATAGACCATTCTTCACAGCTCCATTTGGTGTTATTCCATATGGAAAGGAGGAAAGCATGTAGTATCTCCTCTGTTGTTCCCTCCCCTCTTGCTTTTAGTAGTGCTCTTTTGAATGTGTCTACAAATCTTTCGGCTTGTCCGTTGGATTGAGGATGGTTCGGTAGCGACCGAACGTGTGTTATGCTGAATGTAACCCTGGGTTGATGGCTGACGAGCACGCAACATTATGCGCAATTTCTGCTTAGGACTGTTGTATTGCGAGGACCCGAACCTTGCTGCTGCTGAACCACCAGGCGGGTGGGGTCCTGGCTGGTACACCTCTGGTGGGTAATTAACTCGATGGTGAATTGGTGCTTGCTTCATGTAGGAGGTGGTTGGTCGAGGTCCTGCTATGGTAGTTGTCTCTGTAGATGATGTGATTGGAGATGTTGGCAAATGGAAACATGCTTCAATATTCAGCCATACTTTGTAGTCTGGATTCTGATCAACTGTCTTTTCTTCCAAAATAACCTTGATTGCCATAACTTTGTCAAATGTGGTTGAGATGAATGGACCAGTGATTTTAGTGCCATCAGGAATTCCTACAAAATCTTCTAATCCTGGACGTTGTACAAGAATTGTGATTTTCTCAGCATTACCGGTCACATCAAACTTGAGCAGCTCTACCCCTTGAGGGTCATCAGTCAGTTTAACGGTAATGCTAGGTTTGGGGTCAGTAGATGTAGTCGGCGCTGGTACAATCCATCCAGGTCCATCAGGTCTGCCATCACTTACTGGAGAGTTTGGTGTGTTTGGTGTTCCACTAATGCAGTCATCAGGTATGAAGCTTTTATCAGTCATACCCTTAGTAGACTCACATCGGACTGATGTTGTTGAAGTAGGTCCTGATGTTGTGGTGATTTTAGGAGTCACTGTGGTAATCATTGGTGTTCATATTATTGTGGGAGTTCCTGTTGAAGTGGAGCCAAAGGTTGGTCCAAACGAAAGGTTGGTGGTTGGTCGATTGTTCCGCCGCCACCGTTGCTGTTTCTTCTTGCTGAGGTCGTCTTTACTGCTCTGAGGTGACGATGTGGACACTACCTCACATATTTGGTTGAGTGGAAGGTCGAGAAGACCTAGTAACTCGATAAAATCAAGTCCCAGCAAATTATGGCATGAGTTTGTTATGTATACGGTGCCTGACACCGTTTTTCCTTTCATTTTGAAGGTAGCGGGTAATTGACCCGTGATGTGAACACAATCTCCAGAAGCACTCTGTGCTACCTGACTTGTTGGTGTCAATGAAGGCTGGTCTATGGCTTCCCATAGTTTTTGTGATATAATAGTTATATCTGATGCTGTATCGATCTGCAATTGAATAGGATGGCCATTCAATTGTACTGTAACATATTTTCGTTTGGATTTTTGTTTTGAGAGAAAAGTTGCTATCAGACTGTTTGTTTTTGAAAAACTGTTTGTTTTTGAAAAACTGTGTTGATGTCGTTGCCTGTTGTGTGTATGTGAGGTTTGCCTATTATGTGTTCGTTTTCGTCCTGGAGGGGTGCAAAATCCCTGTCCGAGTCGATTGCAGCTGCGACAGCGGTGTGCCTTGAAGGTGCAGTATCGCACAAAATGCCAATTGCCACAATTCCAACAAGCTGTTGGGGGCTGGACTGATTTTGAAGTCGGTGAGGTGGGCCGACGTTGTTTTTGAACTGTGTTTACCATGGATGCGGATGCTTGTTGTACCATAGTTGAATCATGTTTTAGATTCACTAGACGCTGGCATTCTACGGCAACTTGTTGTAATGTTATGTCTGGATTTTGTTCTATTTTTGACAAAATCCTTTTGCGAATGTCTGCTTCGTCTGTTGTTTTCAAACCACACACAAAAATGAAACATTTGAACTGAGCGTCTGCGATGGAAGAGATTGTAAAACGTTCACATTCTTTGTTTACAAGGCCTGCATAGGTTGAAAAATCGGTCGAGGAAGATTTCGTTATGTTAAGACAATTAAAACGCATATTGAATAATGAAATATGCTCACCGAAAATCTGAGTGAGGTTTTCCACTGTGCTGTGAAAATTTAAGTCACGAGCATGATTTGGTAATATGTAATTTACATACCGATCATGCTCCGACGTCCCAAGCTTACGTAACAGAAGTCTTACCTTCCAGTCGTCAGCTTGATCTTTGAAATCCACTCGAAAAATGTCCTCGAAACGCGCAAACCATGTTTCGAACGTCGAATTTGCCATTGGGTCATAACAAAATTCCGTCATTGTTTGTGAAATTAATTCTGTAGATGTCCTAAGATTTGTTTCTGAAATCGACGATGTGGGCGTGGAAAATCTCTCTGAAAATAATTCCATTAACCGTAACTTTTGTTGTAATAATTGTTGAATACTGTATTCCATTTTCTTCTTTTTTTTTTTTTGAAAAAAATGTAAGTTTATCTCATCCTCGTCGCCACTGTTATAAACCATGTAATTTAGGTTATAATAATTAATAACTCGTAAAACAAAATGGATGACTTTTCAACAGAAAGGTTTAACATATTTATTAAAAGTGAAATTAGAATGAAATGAGTTATTTAGCCGTTGTAACGCGAGATGGAATATGAGCCAGTCTGATCCGTGGTTAATGTTTACTTTTCACTCCGCAAGCCACTCAACAAGGGGGGATAACTCTCAAAGAGTCCAAGGGACATAGCTGCGTTATCTTTAGTTATTTTAACAATATATATATATATATATATATATATATATATATATATATATATATATATATATATATATATATTAAAGCATTTATTGCTAAACTAATGAACCGCTAATTTTGTGATACTGCTGCTAGCTGTAATGTGTTATAATGTTTAATATATCTTGTTTAATTTAGTTTATGCAAAGGGGGTAAAAGAGGTATAGAAGCCCTTCATGAAAATTCAGATACCTTTGATTTTTTTTAAATTTAACAATAGATATTAGATACTTATTACATTACAGTTTCTTTGGAGAATTTTAAACGATTTTCAGGCTATATGACATGGCTATAACTTCCGATTCTAAAATTCAAATATATCAGATTTGCGTTGAATATGATCCATAGTCATTAGGCACCAATTAAGAAAGATTCACTGAATTCCAATTTCTAATTAAGACCCATAAAACTTAAGCCTTTAATCTTAGACATTTTCTAGAATCAAAATTCCGTAATGGATTTTGATTAATATTGGAATAAGGATTCAATACATAAGGTTTAGTAGCATTATATCTTGATTTTAATCTTCGTAAGAGGATATAAAAGTTGTGAAAAACTGTTTGGTTCAGGAAATTAATTTAACAGTTCTGGGACGAGTATTCTTTTTGTGTGGTTTCGCCAGTTCGCTATCGCTTCGCAAAGATGTGTCCGTAAAATACTTGAAACAAAACTTTTTAAATAATAAACATTTTATGTGTGTAAACATGAAAAGAAACATGTAGATAGATTAACATTAACATTTTAGTAATTGTGATACAATATTTTGATCTTTAAATATGACCGGAAAGAAAAGAAAGAAATCAATAAGTGGGTTTCTCCAAAGAATATGCAGGAAAAGAACACAATAGAGGTGCATAAAGAATTGGCCTACCATCATAAACAAGAATGAAAAACCACCATCATTGGCATTTTTGAATTCTATTCACTTGATAAACATTTTTCCACGTAATCAAAACAATATTCTTAAACATAACTATTTTTTATATTAAAATAAAAACAATCGTCGAATTAAAAAAAAACAATAAGAAAGTATAGTTAATTAATTAACTATCTTTTTGCACATCAATATGCAAATTAGTTAACTTTACTACTGTGATCACATATCTATATGACCAGCATATAAACCAGATAGGGTGCTTTGTTGTGTTAATTTGAAATTAGATGTTTTAGGCCAACGGTAAGTGCGATAAATGAGTTCAAATTTGTCATTTATTCATGTCGATATGTTGCATACAAGCTGGTTTTCCAGGTCGTTATCGCTTCGCAAATTTCGCTATTTGAATCATTCCATTCATAAGTTTATTGTAAACAGGAAACAAAAACTTTCTCATTTATTCATATAAATAGACTCACATTAATATTTATCCATCTTAATAGATAATATTAACATTTTGATGATTTTTATACTAATTTATTTATCTTTTAAATAAGACTGTAAAGAAATGAATAGAAAGAAGAAATCAATGGTCCGTGTTGGGGAGGAGGGCTCTTTTAAAACAGAAATGTCGACGTCGTTAGAGAGAGAGAAAGAGTGATTGTTAGAGAGAGTAGAGTAAGGAGAGTGAATGAGAGAGAGGAAAGGAATGAAAGGGGGCGAGAGAAAGTAAGGGGACGGAGAGAGTAAGTAATCACATCTTCTTCTCTCTCTATATTTCTTAAGCCATTTTGATACAAATTTATTTATTTTAAAAGATAAAGAAAGAAAGATTTTCGTAATTTATCATTTTTATAAAACCACTTTAATTAATCATTGTTAATATCGACGAAATCATTGCATACATATGAGAAAACTATGGTAACAAAAATTACAAATAAATAAAACCGAACATTAATTTATTATAGACTGTTTGAACATAGATTTGCAAATTAGACATTCAAATAGCTGTCTTTGGATCTTTCGTCTGTACTATATATAAAATATTTCAAAAAATATATATATATATATATATATATTATTGATTTAAATGACAATAATCTGTTTTGATAGTAATATAGGAGTGATGAATGGAAAATAAATTTCGCATTTATTCATTTATTTATTTAGAAATAACTGGAAGAATTCGAACCCCACGTAAAATTAATCAGAACCATGATAATAATAATGAAAATTGTGTGGTAATAGAGATTACACGACTGAGGTTCTGGATAAAAACAGATTTCTTTAGTTAAGCTCTCGGTTAAGTGTCTTTAACTGATTTTAATTTTCCTCATTTTTAGAATCAGTAAAATACATAATTATATGTCTTTTAACAATTGTTTAAATCCAATTAAAATCAAAGCTTAGACATTTTCAATGTCAGAGTTCATGTTTTTCCACTTGCCCCCCTCCCTCCATCCGGAGACCCTTGCGAATCCATCTGATAAGCGGGTGGCGGTAAAGAATCTATTGCATAAACAGAGATTACATTCAAATCTCACACGACGATGGATTATCTCGAACGCTTGCCAATATGGCGGATCATAACTTGAATCAGCTTTCGATGAATAATAAAAACAGTTTTAACATCAAAGGGAACGCGCTACAAAGTCGCACTAAAATGACGAATAATATCAATGAACTCCCCTCCCCCTCGAATATTTCCGTCAAATTCTTTTCTTTTTCAAGCAAGAACAAAGAAAATGTCAGTGGAAATTTATTTGGTGGCCAGAACGCTGTAGTCAGCTGTTCATGACGCATATCACACCCGACCGAGATGAGTCGGACAAAGGAGTGAGTGATCATTGGTTTTAGAGATATTTTGGTGGCACTTGCATTGATGATCATGATGACGGAGGGATGAGTTTTCATAGCCAATCTATTAGTAATATAGCTGGGGTAGTCCAGTCATGATCATAATTATTATAAGCATTGTCGCCGGTTCTGTTAAAATAGTTATAAACAGGCCAAATAACAAAGAAAAGTAAAATACAATTGTTATCAAATAACGTAATAATTAGTATTTATTTTAGAGAAAAAAAGGAGTTGGAACGTGTGGTAACTTATAGTACATGTACTGTAGTAGGTATTTAACGTAAGAGCTACGTGTCCCGGCAGTGACGTTACATAGACAGGAAACCGCTAAGGTGACGTAGCGAATGGATAGAGGGACTTTCTCTTTCGACTGAACCGGCAGGGAGTGAGAGAGAGAAAGGGAGAGAGACAGATTGAACAATTCATGTGGACAGCTGCTGCCTACATCATACTGGGGTTGAGTGTTTTATGCCGATACATGTATAGTATAAAGAGCGAATAAAACCCTTGCTCCTTTTAGTCGTATTATATAGGGGTGACGTCATAATTTGATCGCGATTTCGTATTCGTTTTACGTTATGCTGCCAACAACTTTATTCCAAGAGTTTCCGTCTGCAAATATGGTTCCTACTCTATATAGATTATTTAAACAATAGAGAGAGACAGGGAGATTGTAGATGGATTCAAAATGATCAAATAAATGACAAAATCAATCCATACAAATATATATACAATTTTATCAACATGTAGTCAACATTTAAATAGTCCATGAAAGTTAAATGTTGGAGATAACAGAGACAGAACGGACTCTTGGTTTGTACGTGCAAAGAAAAGTATTGTAGTAGCATTAATTTGTGTTGCGCATGCGCGTTTGTTCGTTGTGTCACTGTGTGAAATAGCAGCAGTTCAACATGTAGTACTGTTACCATATAAACTGGGTCGTGTTTGCTTACGCAGGCAATATTTTTGGTCGGTTAATTTTATCAAACTGCTGAGTTTAAGAGAGTGAGAGAATCCTATAAGTATTATTAGTATTATTGGTGCCGCTTTGCTGTATTTTCAGTGTGGCCATTCGAGCTAGTGGTTTAATTTGAGATCGAAACTAGGTTGTTTTTATAAACAGTCAAGAATCTGTACCCACTACGCCATCAACATAACTACGAAGCAAAATATCTATTATATTTTAATACGCATTATCAGCTGCCCGGGGTGCTCAATTCTTTTATTAAGAGTTTTAGATAAAGTCCTCTTCTTCGCTCTGTTTATAGATACGTCTTCTGTTAGTTAATACTCTTGTCAGTCGGTGGGTCACGCTTAAGTTTTCAGTAACATTTCCGCTGTTCGATCACGCGTAAGTCACAGTGATAACGTAGATTGAATGGATGCATCTTTAAAACATGCGTCCTTTTTCTTGTGGCCAATCTCTGCTAAACGAGATGAAATACGTCATACGGAACGTTATTAGCGGGAAAATAGTGAGGTTACTGATTCGGTGCCGCTTCGGCTTGTTATCTACATATCACGAATCTACTTCGCTATGCGATCTACACGTCATATTACAATCAACATGGTACACGGAACCCGTCTGGCCACAACTACAGCAGAGGACTGTTCTTTCTCTCTCTCCGTACCAAAGACAAAGCGCAACTTTCACGAAAAAAGGTTTTTTTCTATAGCGTCCTGTTTGTAGAACAAAATACCACGAAGTTACTTCCAAGCCGACTACAACATGGTCGACTTAAAGTGTAATGCAAACAAATACTTAGTGAGACGTCGTTTTGGATACTCAATTCTTTTTAAGAAATCTTGTGCCCATTCCATGGTTGTTTCTAATACTCGCGTGGTGGCACTCAACGTCCAACTAACTGTCTCTTTAACCATTATCCTCGAGTGGCCCCCGGGCCTTGATAAGCGGTGACCCATTATTAAAAAAAAAGGAGCAATGAAAATACTTCTAATTAGTTTCGAAAGAATGTGTGGTTAGACAGCCTAGAACCCTAATTCCTAACCCTAATTCCTAACCCTAATTCCTGCCACTAACTCTAACCCTAACATGCGGCACTTCAGCTAATTATTCAACAAGAAGTCGCTGAGGGCTCAGTAAATATTCCGACGAATGGAGAGCTTAAGCTAATGTAAATCAACTCAATTTTCATTTTTCCGTAAATCATCAACAAATTTTCGTTTATCCAAACACGGGAGCACATACACCAAGAATTTAAAGATCATGGCTTGATGCGAAGATTCATATATTGAACAAAAATGAGAGGCGTACAGTGTAGATATTTTTTCATTGTAGAAAACAAGCCAAAGTAACAACGTATTATTTCATGATACCTATCGACGCGACTTTTTTTAAAGACAGATTAAACTAATCCGTTTCATTGTATCCTTTTAAAACTAGAAATAACTTTCTATTCGACAGTTCAAATGCTTAAAAATTACTTTCAAATGGCGAGAGATGTTTTACTTGCATGTACAACTTATCGAAGCTCAAATGCCACTCGAGGATGAGGGTTAATGAGATTATCGGTTGACGATGAACAAAACCTTGTGAGGATTGAAAACGATGGGTGAAACTGATTATTTAAGTGGATTACTCAACAAAGATTTGTTAACATTGTAATTGAATACGACAATGCTGTTGTCAGCTAGGAAGCAGCCCCGTGGTACTTTTACACAAATAGGAAGTTCTTGAGAAGAAACTTCGTTCATGGAAGTTCCGTTTGGTTTTAGGTACATAGAGGAAGAAATGAAAATTATTTTCAGTGGTTGTATCTTGAAGAGGTTTGGTTGCGAATGTTTTACCAGGGGGAACCAGAGATTGGAGTTCAGTCGAGCACCTACCTTGAAATTTTCGATAAAGTAGAGAAAGACTTGCAACGTTTCTACAGGGAAGAGATTATCGCCCACTAGATTTCGAAGTCTGTTTTTTTTCTTTATTACAAGGAGTTTTTTTCAACAAAAAATTCAAAATACTAACTTTTTTACGGCGAAAACGATAACTTGTATTTCATTTTTATTCTTTTAATGAGGAGGCATCCTGTTTTTGTCACGTAACGTTTATACATCATTAAAAAATCTTCACACCTTTTAACAACCTGTCTTGAGTAGGATATTCACCCGAACACGTGCCTCGATAATTAAGTCACCTACTGCTTTCTTTATTTACATCTACTATTCGGTTTGGTCTTAACTCTAACTCACATCTCAATTATTTTTTATATATGCATACATTTTTCATGTGAGTGGCGAAATACGATTCTATTTATCTTCCTCCCACGAGGTAAGATGTGACATAAGGTCGGGAAAGTGGGAAAAAACCAGCGCTCGAGAATTTCACCTTTGTTTTTTTCTTTTCTTTTTCTTCTTTTCCCCTCCCAGTTTAGAATAAACGACAGATTACCCCCCCCCGCCTCCCTATCTACTGCCAGCCAAGCTTGACTGTGACATATTTTGACCCCGACAAACTTCCTACCTAAAATAACCATAAACTAACAAGTTATCAATCCAATTCATCTCGCGTCCTTTGAAGGAGACAGGCCACTGCTGATAACGTTTCTACCAAAATCATGCTTTTCATTCTCTGCTTGTTCACGTCAACAACGTGCCGAAGTTAATATTTTTATATTAAAATTAATATTCTGTATGATTTTTCTACATTACTTTCTTCATCCTGAAGAAGTCT
The DNA here is from genome assembly GCA_963556195.1 of Sepiola atlantica. Classification (NCBI taxonomy): domain Eukaryota; kingdom Metazoa; phylum Mollusca; class Cephalopoda; order Sepiida; family Sepiolidae; genus Sepiola; species Sepiola atlantica. The sequence continues at coordinate 109,066,282 of OY744522.1, forward strand.
TTCAATAAAGACGAAAAGTTGATGATACATAAATCACATTTTTTTCATTTTACATATATATATATATATATATATGTGTGTGTGTGTGTGTGTGTGTGTGTGTGTGTGTGTGTGTGTGGCTAAGTATGTATATATGTTAAAAAATGGGGCATTCGTCGTCAATTGACGGTTTTTATATACACATTAAGATATATACATAGTTATTGATAAAACATTAGTCAAGCAATGTTTATTTTTTCCGCTATATGTAATTGTTTACAATTATGCTATAAAAAGAACAACTTTGGAAGATGCAGTTTTTTTCTATGGATTTTGAAACCATATCTTCTAGCTTAAAAGTTGATATGATTCATAAAAAACGGGGTCATTCTTTTTATTTCATGGGCTTCAAATTAGTTAAGAAAATGTTGCAGATCTAACTAAAATGCTGTTCCCGGTGTACTTATTCTATTTTGCGTGGGTAGTAATATATTGAAACCTAAATGTACTCTTACTAAAAGTTCATATTTTTTGGAGTATTTTTTAAATTTTATTATTCATTTAGCTTTTTTATATCCATTTTATGTTATTGTTTTCATAATACTGAAAACTTTCTAAAAATGATGACTCAATGAGATGATGCATCAATTGCCTGGTTCGTTGTAGAAACTGTGTTTCCCCTCCGCCCTGCCTTTTTCAGCAAAACGGTTATTTTAAGTTTCTAGAGTCGAAACCTTGATACAATATAATATTATATTATTTGTCAATTGATAATTCATATTTCAATGAATATTCATGTTCTTTTTTTAAAATACAGGGTCCGCCATATATAATTTTATATTTTCTTTTGTTTGTAACTTTGTTTATACTTAAGCAAATTTTCTATTTCATGCGTCATTCGAAAGTGGAATTCGTATATTTTTATAGCATTGTTGAACTTAAGAAACAAATCCGAGCTGTCATTACTCAAGTGTCGTTAGAGATGTACGCTAATGTCGGCCGCTCGGTACGTGAAAAATTAGCGAAGTGTATTGAGTTCCGTGGAGAGCACATCCAATTATATACAATCCGCCATAAGTAACTATATATTGTCTATTGTTTGTAATTTCATTGATAGTTTTCTATCAAGGCTTGAGGGCCACTCGAGGATAAGGGGTAAAGAGACCGCTGGTTGGACGTTGAGTGCTACCGCGCGAGAATTAAAAATTCGTCGGAATAGATTATTGAGTCTTCAGCGACTTCTCATTGAATACTAAGTTTTATCTTTAAAAGTTAGGGTTAGTGTTAGGGTTAGGAGTTAGGGTTCCAGGCTCTCTAACCACACATTCTTTTGAAACTAATTAGAAGTGTTTTCCTTGTTCTTGTTTACTAATGGATCACCGCTTATCAAGCTCCGGGGGTGAGCCACTCGAGGATAAGGGTTAAAGAGGTCGTTGTTGGACGATGATCGCAATCACGCGAGGATTGGAAAATATGAGTGGAATAGACAGAAGATTAATAAAGAGGAACTGATTATCAAAGAGGACGGCTCGATTAGTATTTACTTACATTAGACTTGAAGACGACCTGCTGTAGTCGGTTGGGAACCAGACTGTGGTATCTTGTTACAGTTAGAATTGGTCTAGCTACAACCACAGCAAATAATATTCCTTTCTATCTATCTCTCTTGATCTCTTCCTAGAAACTCCCATGTGTGGAACAAGACACCACGAGTCTGCTTCCCAACCGACTACAACATGGGTGTCTTCAAATCTAATGTAAACAAATACTCGATGAGCCGTCCTCTTGGATAATCAATTGCTGTTAAGTTGTCTTCTGCCCTTTTCACCCATTGTTTCCGGTCCTTTCGTGTCGGCGATAATCGTCTAACTGGCGATCTCTTTGACCCTTATCCTCGAGTGCCCCCGGGCCTTGATAAGTGGTGATTTATCAGTAAAAGATAAAATAAAGCATTTCTTCCATTTCATGTATCATACGAAAGCGGAAATCACATATCTTTATTTGATTAGCATTTTGATATCAATTTTATTTCATTTCCATATTTGTATTTAACATAGACATTATGTCCACACGTTCCATGTCCATGTTACATTTATAATGTTGAAATCAAATGATATCGTTACTTATGACGAAACTTGTATATAAGTTTTAACGTAAAACTTTTTACCGTTGATGAAAAGCTCTGCGTAAGGAGGCTGCGAATAATGAATTTTTTTTTGAAACAAGGTCATGAAACTAATAAAAATGCGTCTAGTTAGAAAGACAAGGCATAAAGCCACTTAATATAAGGAGCTAAGATTTATAATAGAACGGGAGAAAAAGGTAAAATTACCTCAAGCCATGCTTGCAAGTGACCACACCACCAGCGGGCAATCCCTTGGACTTCAAATAGGCTAGTAATAAAGCAGTCTCTTCAAGAGCTCAATAGGAAAAGAAAGGGTTACAAGACTGACTGACAAAAAAGTCTACCCCTAAAATTGTTAAGTGGTTGAAGAGAAATTAGTGTATTTATCGGATACGATTACCAGAATCTTAGGTTGAATTTTTTTTTAATCTTGGAAAATGAACAGGACCAACATACTTTATTGGTAGGCTCTTCAATAGTAATGTGAGGTTAAATATTTTGTAAATCTTTGAATTTTTTTAAGTTTCTCAATATATATATATATATATATATATATATATATATATATATATATATATATATCCGACTGTCGTCCAGACGGTCGAGTTTCGATCCCATCTTGAGACACTTCCTTGTCTAGCAACACGGAAACCCTATGGTATAGAGAAAAGAGTCAGACGGGGGATGAGCTCTCTGGTAAGTTACGTCGCTAACTGCCACCATCTTATAACGCAAACAAATTGAGTTCTGGGGCATTCGACAATGTTTACACACGCGCACATTCATATATATATATATATATATATATATATATATATATATATATATATATATATATATATATATATAAATGAATAAACCGAGTGTTTTCATTTCTCACTATCAAAACGGGGTAATGTTATTTACTATAAAACAGGCTAATGTAATTTAAATCAATAATAAAACATAAAAATTTAAAATACTGTGTATATAGTACAGATGAACGATTTAAAGACAGTTCTTTGAATGTGTAATTTGCATATCTATTTTTAAACAGTTTATAATAAATTAATGTTTGGTGTAATTCATTTGTAATTTATTGTACTATTTTTACTATATATATGCAATAGTTGTATCGATATTAATAGTAATTACTTAAAGTTATTTAATAAAAAGACAGATAAATCGCTAAAAAGCTTTCTGAAATTAAACTAACATCGATCGCTACGAGGTATAAGCGAGAAGAGAAAATGCAGGGAGATGATGGCTGGCTCGCTTGCTCGCATTCTTGCTCATTGGCTTACTCGCTTAATAGCTCTTTTGCATATTGACTTGTTATCTCTTCACCCCCTCTCTCCCCGTTCTCTCTCTCTCTCTCTCTCTCTCTCTCTCTCTCTCTCTCTCTCTCTTCTGTTAGCGACGTATATTTGTTTGTTATGGTTTTTTAAATTTAATTATTGTTTTGATCTCGTAGGCAACGTTTCGTATTTGTGTTTAAAAGTTCCTGTGCGGCATTTTCTGGGCCTAACTTCATTTTCAATAAGTTGCCATCTGTTTCTAAATCGTAAGTTTAAAACGAGCCCCTCCATTGCACATACACACACCATTGCACATGCGAATTGATTTCTTCTTTCTTTGATACTAGTCATATTATAAAGATAAATAAATTTGTATAAAACGTACCAAAATATGAATGCTTATCTATTTACATGTATAATGCGAATATTTATCTGGTGTTTACAATAAACTTATGAATCAAATGTCTATTATTTAAAAAATTTGGTTTTAATTATAACAAGTAGCTAACTTTGCGAAGTGATAGCGAGCTGGCAAAGCCAGTTAGTATATATATATATATATATATATATATATATATATATATATATATATTAGCATGACCGGTAGTGAATAGTCATATTTCTATGCTGATGAGTCCAAATTATTAAGGACGAAACGTATACGTACATAGATAATAAACAATAACAAATATTTATTATTTGTTGCCCCTAGAAAAAACCCGTCTAGTAGAGCACTGTAAGTGAAGTATTAACACAGCCTGACGTCGCTAGCTTTAAATGCATCGTTCCTTTCATGTTAAAATTATCACCGTTTATTCGCTGTTCAAAATTGGCCGAGTGGTTAAGGCGTCGGATTTGAGTTACGAAATAATCGTAATCCGGTGTTTCGAATCGCATGACCGGTAGTGAATAGTCATATCTCTATGCTGATGAGTCCCGATTATTAAGGAAACGTATACGTACATAGACAATAAACAATAACAAATATGTATTACACACACACACGCACACATATATATATATATATATATCAATTATTAACAATCATTTACGAAATCTGAAAACATAGAAAGTGTACTTGAAAAGGGGTTAAAAAGTATTTGCAATAGTGAATCATCAGATATATTGTGAGATATCAAAGGGTATCGTCCATTAGTATATTATATTATAAGTTGTCCAAAAAAGAACGTTGTTGGAACCCATTTCTTATGTGTTCAGATTTCATAAATGATTGATAATCTTTTTCAAATTTACAAATTAATAAGGAAAACCAAAGGTTGCTAAATAATTATTTTTTCCTTCTGATGAAATGGTCAACCCTAAGTTTAAAGGGCTTTTCTATATTTTATATTATTCTTTATTGTACTGTTTGAAACTATTAAACCTGTAAAGTATGTAACTTTACATTTGTATTATCATTCTCTCTATCTATCTATATCTCGATATATATATATATATATATATATATATATATATATATATATATATATATATATATATATATATACACACACATATATATATATATATATATATATATATATATATGGGCCGGCGGGACAGTTATAAAAGTGTGGGGGTTCTCCTAAAAAGTGCGGGGCCCGGTTAAACACATGGATATCAACTTAATTATTGATGACCGTAAAGTGGGGGAGGGGGCAAGTAAAAAAGTGAGGGGGCTTGAGCCCCCATCTGCCCCGGTGCCGCCGTCCATGTATATATACATATATAACTTCTCAATTGTATTCATAATAAGCTGACATCACTAATGTGTTTCACCTTATTTCGTTTTTTTATGAATGTTATCAGAATTGAAGCGTTTGTATTGCCCTCCATGTTCTTTCCGAGAAAGAAACTTTTTCATATTAAATAGTGCAAATGCAAGAGAATAAAACAAACACAGTGATGACATTATGACTGAATGAACATGCATTCACCGTGCAGAAACGGGGGCGACTATTGTATTACTGTTGTGTTTAAAAGAATGACGACACATTGCTATGTGAAAATATAATAATATATCTTTGTTGTCGGTGGCGGCGAAGGAGGGTGGATTAGTGAGGGAGGAGGATGCATGCAGAGAAATTCGACAGGTCATATTTCTCGGGTCCAAATCGCCCATCAACTGAATATCTCAATTTCAGGTTGTTACTATATAACAATTTGTGACTACGTCCAACTCCACGTGGGATGCGGCTGTTAATGTATCTACGCCCCTGCCCTTACGACGTTTTATTCGGCGACGGGTGCTAAGTTTTTGCAGGTAATTCCAATCAATAATTATTTTATTTTTGACACTGAAGTATGTTTGTTATTTTTAAATCAGATAGCCCGGCCTCAGCGTATGATTATTTTATTTTAACAATTCAAGCATGTTATGTTTTTCTTTCTTCCAGACAGGTGCGTGTCGATTCCAAGTGCACCTATTTCTGTCAAATGACTTTTCAGTAAACACGGACTGGATATTAAACATTACAGCTTGCAGGATAAACCCAGAGAAAATCGCCGAAGAGTGATGCATTCTGGTGTATTTTAAGCCGCTGTTGACTCAAGCTAGACAGATACGGTTCGGAAATAATCACAAACGTCATCGTTAATTAAAAAAGAATTGACAAATATAGAACAGTTCTTAAATATGATCCGTATGATCACTCTTATTCTTCATCATGATTATGTAAAATAGCCTTCATTACAAAAGACCAAATATCCCCATAAAACTATTCCGTAAAAATTATTCATGATCCACCGTATATTATATATATATAAATATATATATATATATATATATATATAAATATATATATATATATATATATATATATATATATATATATATATATATATATATATATATATAATTCTATTAGCTGTTTAACATTAATTCAATTATGAACATTTTATAATTTTATAAACTGATGTAAGATATATCTCCTCTCCAGAAAATCCAACTCACCAAATGAATACTAGCTAACGTACCCTTTACTATTTAACATAATCACTATTGTTATTATCAGCATTAACACTGCTATTACTATTATTATTAATATATGTTCAATCAGCATCGTATAGGTTTTCATGTGTATATGAGTATTTAACGGGTTTGTAAATTAAATAACAAAATAATACGACATTTTATTTCAATCTTATTCATGAGGATATTATACATGTAAAGAAACTTCATATTTTTAGATATGCCAGAATAATTTTTAACACACACACACACACACACACATATATATATATATATATATATATATATATATATATATATATATATATATATATATATCAGATTATGAATTTTCGAATGATATAAAAATGAAACACATAATAGCAGTGCGTGTAACCAAACGGGTAATTGATACTCCGGTAGGATGACTATATATATATATATATATATATATATATATATATATATATATATATATATATATATATATATATATATATATATATATATATATATATATATATATATATATAAAAGTGAGGCTACCAACATTTGTGAAAATCTTTTTTCAACAAATGTTTATTATTTTATAATTTTATAATTTTTAACGCGTTTCGAGCTTTAATGCTTGCTCTCTCTAGATATATTTTCTATTTGAAAAAATGTTTTTGTTTTTAATAGTTTGGTGAGTCTGCGCATGTGCGCATGTGTGTGTATGTATTTTAATATTTTTTGCTTCTCTGTGTAAAATTAAGTATGTGTTATTCTGACTTTTATCTTTCCGGTCATCTTCGTGTGCGGTGGTTGACTACATTTTGTTCAGAATGCTTATAGAATTGCCCTTGAGATTGTATGACTCTGTCGGCACACTGTCTGCGTGTGTGTGTATGCGGCTAGTTTTGGTTTTTGTGCGTAGACGAGTCCGCGAGCATACCTGTATTTTTGTTTTTTTGTTTATACATACATATATTCACATACACGTACATACAATGTATACACACATATATGCAAACTTACACACATACACACACACATGCATATATATATATATATATATATATATATATATATATATATACAGTAAAGTAAAGGTCAAGGAGAACACTCATATATATATATGACGAATTCGGCTTCGGTATTTTGACACAAATAGATAGATAGATAGATAGATAGATAGATAGATAGATAGATAGATAGATAGATAGATACTAAGTATTGTTTTGAAGGCGATGACATGCAACGGTACATGAAAAGTAAACAGAAAAATTACTATATAATTTTATTATATTTACTAACGTATTATTATCGAACCGTGATGGTAAAGATTGTGTATGTTCCTTTTCAATTTTCGAGGGACTCCCTTATCTTCAGAAAATAAAATACCGCCATTCGTCGGAGTGTGTGTTTTGCCAGGAGCCTTAAACCGAAAATTATGGGTTGCTTTTGTTCTTTGTTATATGAATATTTAACCAGTAAAATCTGTAATATTATGTGTCTGTACGTAGTTCCATAAATGTGATTCGTGAAAGTAGAGGAACAGGCGCGAATAAGCAAGTGGAACAGCTCGTAGGTACTAAACATTGGGTTCGTTAGTTTTAGCCTTTGAGTATTTTTTTGTGTTTTTGCCAGGAGCCGAAAGCCGGGCATTACAGGTTCGCAGAAAAGTTGTTTTTTTAACATTGAGGTGTGAGTGGATTAAAGTGTTTGGTGTAGTTGAAATAGTGTTACATTATTTTACCAGTAATTATTATTATTATTATTATTATTATTACTCACTAGGAGTTATCACACTGGTCATCGTCAGTGGTCACGCACTGCCGACAACCTGTGGTATTCCCTGGAGTCCGAGTGACAACAAGTCTCCTCAGGCCTCCAGTATGCTCCACCTCTTTTCGTTCATCACCGCTGATGACATTGCGGTAATCGCAACAGCCACCTACCAACGATTTCCCGCTGATAAGGGCCATTGGTCCCCTCTGGGGCCCGAGTGGCAACAAGCCTTCCCAAGGTCCCAGAGCTGTCCGCGCTCTTCCAGTGGAGGTCTGGTTTTGCGCTTTCCCTTCTCGACCCTCTGTCCATAATTTTCGTGGCGTCAGCCTATGCTTGCGCCTCTCTCGTGCGGTTGTATTTTCCCCGGTTCTGTTGTTTTGTGCTTCGATGTGTTTGTTCTCCATTCGTTGCTTATGTGGGTTGGTTTCCGCATTCGAGGACATTTCTCAGGATTGTAGCTGTTTTGATCATTACTGTCCTTTGTATGGTCTCAGTTATCCCTTTGATTTCTATTTCTCCTAGTCTTTTCTCCATGTTTTGGGGACTGTTCCTAGTGCTCCTATGATTATTGGTGTTATACTGACTTTCTTCATGTTCTATATTCCTTTCAATTCTCTGGCAAGTTCAGTATATTTGCTTCTCTTTTCCGTCTCTTTGATCTTCACTCTGTGGCCTGCTGGAACGGCAAAGTCCACGATTTTGCAGGATTTTTCTTTCTTCGGTCTCCTTGCTGTTATGGGTTTGTCTGTTTCTACATTCATATCCCATATGATTTTGTGTTTTTCGTTTTCTAGTACAGTTTCTGGTTTGTGTTTGTACCGTTTTCTTGCATATTCGAAATTCAGTTGTTTGCACATTTCCCGGTGTACTTCTTTCCCCATGCTGTAATGTCTGTTCTTGTATTCTCTTTGTGCTAGCTTGCTGCATTCACTTATTATGTGATTTATCGTTTTGTCTCTTTGTCCACACAATCTGCATTTGCTGTTTTCCTGGGTTTTATCTATCTTCGCTTATTATTATTATTATTATTATTATTATTATTATTATTATTATTATTATTATTATTATTATTATTATTATGTGTCGTGTTTAAAAGCGTTTTATTTAATTACTAATAGTGGGACCATGTATGTTTTAACGTCACGTGCATTCGGTGGGGAAGGGGTTAACTCGTATGGATTAATCTGTGCTTGTTGGAGTTATCTCCCCTGCAAGTGTTACTAAATTTCGACTCATCTCATAATTGTATTTATTTATTTCCTTCCATTCTTTGTTTTATTTTATTTATTTAACATTATTTCTTTAAATTATTACGTATCGTTGTTGACTAGGAGTTAGCATATGCTTGGTGTGGTTAGGTTGTTATATGAATTATATATATATATATATATATATATATATATATATATATATATATATAAATATATCATAAAATTGAGGCATATTGACTAACCAATTTTAAATATATATATATATATATTGTGCTGGCATAGTTCACTTGTATATATTATTTATTATTTATATTAATAGATTGTATAATGTGTAGTGATAGTATCTTAGTGCTCAAGATGTCTAGTTAATATATGTATAGACGGGTATAGGTGTATAACCACCTGTCTAAACAAGCGTCAGGCGCAAAACGGTGTGCGTACACCAAAACCAGCGTTAGTTTGCGGACCATAGGGCTAAGTAAATTTTAATTTGCATTTATATTATTTGTTTATAATAATTAATGCATAGTATTGCGAGTTATTCGTTAGTTATAGATGTGTATGATTCTGCTTGTCTTGTGTGGTAATACTAAAAAGTTGCAACTGAGTTCGGCTCTATTGTTTATTTTAGGATTGAACTTTCTTATTAATATCGATTCTTTTAGTGTGAGATTGCCCATTCTTTCGGTAGCTAGTATCCTGACTCGTATGTCTTTGGTGGGTTGTGGCTATGTGATATGTGCTTTTGGAAGATGGTACCTTTGTGGTTACGTGTTCCTTAGCGCGTATTTGCAATGGTCTCACTGTCCTGACGATGTAGCATGTATTGCATACGCACAGTGTATTCGGTATATAGAATATGTGTGGTTGCATAAGCCTGTATTGTTGATGGGGCAGTTTGCTAGAGTGTAGGAATTAGTGTTGAAATATGTTTTAGGTTTGGATAGGTGTGGTTTCAGTGTTGTCCGGAGTGTGTAAACTGAATGTCTAGGTGTTCTTTGAGAATGGCTTTGCGGAAAGTTAAAGTGATTCTATCGCTAAAGTGTGGTAATTTTAGGAAGCAGATGTTAGAGAGAGTTTGCTGTGTATGTTTTCTAGATATCCTAGGGTAGTGTCTCGCGGTTGCAGGTTGTCTATCCGCAGATATAACTCTACAGCTTAATACATATGAGTTAACCCTCTGCCCCATCGAACGCACGCGACGTTAAAACAAATAGTTTTAGTTAAATGAACATTTTCAATATTGTGTAAGGTTCTTTCTTTGTCTTATCATCTGAAGAATTGCTATCATTGTGTGAAATAAATGATTTTGATTGATGAAGCGGTTATTTTATTTTATTATATATATGTGTATATAGAGAGTGGGTTTTTATATGAAATGAGTTGATAAGCATGAAAATAAACTATGCCAATATTTTAAGTAGGTTTGGTTTTATTGTTATCAATTGAGTCTATATACAAACTAGTTCATTTTTGTATGAAATTTAATTTCATATATGGAAACGCTCTCTCTCTCTCACACACATACACACACACACACACATATATATATATATATTTATATATATATATATATATATATATATATATATATATGAATTAATGAAGTTCAAATATATTTATAAAATAAACTTAAACCGATATTTTTAAACGCTAAGTACAAAGTAGAGTTTTTATAAACAAAATGTATAGTAACATTATGATGAGCGCTTTGCACTGAAACACAAATTAATTAGTGTGGGTTGATTTAATGTTTATATAAATTTTTTATATATATATATATATATATCGACATTGTTTCCAGTCGTCATGGACTTCTCCTTGCTATTGGAACCAGGAAGTGCCGACTCAGGAGAAGCATTGTTTGGGATTGCGAAACCCTGATCCCACTATTACTCACGCATCCACCCTCTTACAGAGAATATCCATTGTCTTTCGAGACTAAACGGAGGCCATCATATATATATATATGTATATATATATATATATATATATATATATATATATATAGTTATAAAATACACAGACAGTATCACGACTCCTCAGATGGCTAGACATTGTCAGTGTTTTAGAGATTCGAAATCCGACTGCTTATACAGTAGTCGGCACTCTTACCTATAAACCACCCTGAATACTACGAAAGAGAGAAATCATTTATTTTTATATTTGTTCCCGAGAGAATTCTATTCTAATTACAAAATGTAATGCTTCACGCTAAGTGGAAACCGTTGTTTCCCATACAGAAAGCTCAATCCATGACTGGGATGCAAATGCAAATGTGTGAGCGTGCGTGTATAATGTTATGTCGAGGAATTGGTAAAGGCTTTCATTCCCAGAGGAAATCATAATCTTTGATTTGTCAAGAAGATAGGAATGTTTACATTATTTTCGAAAAGAAAAAGGAGAAGAAAAAAGACGAAGTGTGCCTGAAGGATTATGCGCTATCAATCAAAGCCAAAATACAGGCGGGTGTGGCACCGACAATGTCATAAACTTAAGGAGTTTATATTTTATAATTCAAAGGTGATGACTCAGAGTGTATTTCATTCTGCAGATTGTCCTTTTTTATTTCTTTCGACTTTATTGTATCTGTATGCGCATGCGCTTAATGGCGGAAGTACGCTTGAAAATTCTCAATACTCTTTAGAACGTTTCGCAAATGAATGTTATCTCATATATCCCGCGCATAAATATATATAGTTATTATTAGTTTACGGTAATAGAGAAAGCAATGATATTAGTTTCTATTATTAAATTAAAAGAAATGAGTCGTGTAGTTAAATATGATTCTCTTTAAGATCTCCACTCAAGTGAAAATTTATAAAATCATATTTATTCAAGAAATCAAACCCAATCCAAATATGAAACTATTAAATGAATTAGTTTTATGCGTCACGAACAATTTTATTTAAAGCACTGATTGGTAATCTCGAATATCACACACACCTTCCTTCTCCCCCTCCCATTACCCTCCCCCCTCTCTCTCTCTCTCTCTATCTACCAAAAACAAAATAAAATAAAATGTTCGTGTTAAGAAACACTTGCAATTTATTTGATCAAAGAGGAAAAGTCCATGTTGTACATAGGTAAGTCACCATAAGACTTTCCTGGTAAAACTCATCAGTGAAATAAAAATACCACGAGTCTGCTTCCCAACCGACTACAACATGGTCGTATCCATGTCTAATTCGAACAAATACTTGTCGAGCCGACCTCTTGGAAAATAATTCCTCTTAAGTAATCTTCTGTCCATTCTACCCACTGTTCCAAATCCATTCGTGACGGCGTTCATCATCCAACCAACACTCCTTTTGACACTTATCCTCGAGTGGCCCCTGAGCCTTGATAAGCGGTGACCCATCAGTAAACAAACATCCCTACACTTTTTTCTTTTACTATCTTTTATTACAAGGTTCATGTCAAATATTCCTGAATACGTTTGCTGGTCTAAATATTAGATAAAATATATTTCAGATAAATCTAGTGTCATATTTTAAACATGAATTGTTGAAGACAAGGGTGTCAAGGGATTAACTCTACAGAATCGTGAGGGGCGTAAGCCGATTGAAGCCTACGGACGTGACGTCACTTGTTCTAGGGTTAACGGAATTTTTTGGACAAAGCAGTCAGTTTCTGTGGAAGCCTCGGTGAGACAAGCCATATTGGAAATGGTATGGTGACGTAACGTTAATCCATGCACTTAAAAATTAATTGATCTCTCTCTCTCTCTCTCTCTCTCTCTCTCTCTCCCTCAATATATATATATATATATATATATATATATATATATATATATATATATATATATATATATATATATATATCACTTGGAGAAGGTGCACCATTGATCGACACTCATCGGTAAACAAAACAATTTAAAAATGTACCTTCATTTTATTTCTTGTCCACTCCATCCTCTTTTTCTTGCGAATATCCTTAAATGAAGGGCGAACCTCTGGCTTTCCACATTTTGCAATCGTAGTCAGGATACGGCATCGAGTTGATTTGGTCACATCAGAAACACCAGTGTTTTCAAAAACTTTTTTTGTTAGTTTCTTATGAACGGCGAACTTCTCTCTTGATCTTATTCATAGCTCGATGCGACACATGTGTTTTCTTACGAATGTTCTCTTTGTCAGAACGTTCATTGCAAAGTTCAGGGTTAGTAACAAATTGTTTAATTGTACAATGATCACGGTCCAATTCTTTCTAAAGTAGATGTCTTATTATGAATCCTTTGAAGAATTTAAGACTTCTCAGCTTGACTCTAAGAACCATTACGGCCCATTTTGCATATAAAGTTGGTACGCTGAAACAGGCTGCAAGTCACCAAAATGGCTGCTATTTATTTACTAATGCGCAGATTAGCTTATAATTTTAGATCTGCGCATTTGTTAGTGTTGACATATAATGTGTCAAGTTTCACTATTTTTTATTAAAAACTATCGGAGTTAGAACAGAAAAATCGATCCACATATAATTCTGTCACGCAGTGTATATATATATATATATATATATATATATATATATATATAGGGGGGGTATATACAACCTGTACTCTTTTATCGATTTTGACGAATGAACGTTCAACAGTTCATTAGTTACTTGGTGTACGTTTATGCCTGACGTGACATTTAAGTGCTGACAATGACCTAGTCACCTGCAAACAAGACTGCAGATGTTACATAAGTGCTAATTACACGACAAGATGATTCTTAATAATGTTAACGCTGTTGTTCTTGGCTCCCTAAAACTTTCGAGACATCATGTTTCAAATGGTGTAATACCCATGTGACAGCTGGCTGTCCATTTCCCTCGATCTTGGGACGACGACTCAAAGGTATCAAACAGTACGCAGCCAGTTCTAATATGGCTGTTTTGCTGTGTCTTTATACCCAAGCCACGGCCTTACAACATTCTTTTTATCGTTCTTAAGTTGGGTGTACATGAGTATTCTATTTTTTGTCGATCAATCTGATGTAAATTAGGACTACATGAGAAAAGATTCAATCTCGTCAATTTCGAACATAGCTGAGAGGTCAGCAAGAGAGTTGTGCAGCAAGGTACATGTTACATGTAAATTTCTGCATGTTGGTGCAGTCGGAGAAACATGGACTAGGAAGGGAATTCCAAAGGAAAGAACCTATTAGAGTAGAATATGTGTATGCCTCTTAGGACCTCTACAATGAAGAAGTGGGATTTTGCTGCTGATCGTGTTGGTCGGGGTTTATTTTTACGTTGAAGAGTTACAAGTGAAGTAAATTCGTCTGAGCACATTCCGTGGAAGTACTTGTTTAAACAAGCATAGGGATATATGAGTGCGTCTGTTTGTGTGCTTTAAATAGTTTTTGTTATATATAAGTACTGACGCCTAATGCACTTCTCTAGCTATATAAACATCAGATACGTAATAAAACGGGAAACTGCCGCCACATCTTGTGGGAAATGGTCTCTTCTATTTTGTAGACCCCATTTCGCACATAGGTCACGTTGTTAAATTTTCTCGACTCTATCGTTATTTCCATTTATGGAACTCCTTTCCACGGGTCTGTTTCTCTGCAGACTACGACATGGCCGTCTTCAAATCCAATGTAAACTAACACTTAGCATAATCGTCTCGGTTATAATTATCGTAAAATGTAATCCAATTGATAAAAATTCATTTGAAAAACAAAATTTCTTTCACTCACAGTAACAGTTTCATCAGCTCAAGGGTAGAGAGTGGTCATGATTGGTAGTAACGGCCGTTCGAGTTTTGCATCTCGAGGTTGATGCCTTTGTTACATCTCGCTACACTGATGTGTCGAGAATCCACAAAATAGCTGTCTGTAAATGATAATATATTTTATATATACACATATGTAAATATGGTGTAATATATATATATATATATATATATATATATATATATATATCTCCTAAACATTAGTCACTGTGTAGCTTACTTTCCATAAATATATTTTCATACTACTACTAAGCTCTACTCACGCATTGAGAACTACCGAAGAAGATCCTGAGTGCGTGTATATATATATATATATATATATATATATATATATATATTAAATTTACTCGTCATTCTGTTAACGAATTTCAGTAATACATATACGGAAATTCTGTCACATTATGCTAACATTATTTGATTGATTTACACATTGTTATGAATAGTTTGTACAGTCATTGAAGTTTTTCTCTCATTTCAGGGTGACCAGAAATAATAGTTGTTGTTTTTTTACTTCTTAACAACAATGGGACGTTTAGAATCACTAACTGAGAGAGAATATGAAATTATAATACAGGAAACGGCTAAAGGGGCATATCCTGGTTTAATTGCCGAAAAATGAGTCGTCATGATGACACTGTAAAAAGATTTCAGAAGAACCCTTTCCCAAGGAATAAAACAATCAGATGCTGAAATATCCAAGATTGTCACCAATTGGGATTTGAGGAATATTGGTCGTCGACGTCATAGAAAACCTGGATAATCAAGCAAATCAATCTTCACAGTAGCAGGGTGTCCTGATGTACCAAAATCAAAAATGAATGCTATCCTTCAAGCAATGGCTTCTGTGAAAGTTTCATTTACAAAGTTTCCTCTTACGCCAAGACGCAAAAATGTCAGAATGGAATGGTCAAAGAAATATATGAAGATGGATATGAGGAAGGTTGTTTTCACTGATGAGACCCAGGCAACACTTGATTGACCTGATGGCTTTGCAAAATGATGGGTTTATGCTGGAGATCAGAGTCACCATCGTTTGAGACGACAAAAAAGGGTGGTGGAGTAATGATATGGGCAGATATAATTGAAGATAAACGTGTTGGTCTTATAAGAGTACCCGATGGAGTAAAAATTACGTCTGCTGCCTATTGCAATCTCTTGAGAGAATCTCTGGTACCTCGGCTAGAAAACATAAATCTTGCTCTACTAAAAGACTTTGTTTTTTATGTATGACAATGCTCCTTCTCACTCTACGCATGTCATTCAAGCATTCATTAAGGCGTCAACGATACAACGTTGATGATCTGGCCTCAAAGCATCCTCACATTTGAACCCAATAGAAAACGTTTGGTCTATCATCAAACGAGAGGTTTATGCCAATAGACGTAAATTTTCGTCTAAAACGGACTCATTGGAAGCCATTAATACTGCAACAAGGGCGGTGTCACCATCAGCTAAAAAGAAATTGACTAATTTAGTCAATACAATATATTTTGAAGTTATAAAGTTCCATGATGGTTCTATGTATTGAACTGCATATTATTATATATTTAATTTTTAAATATAACCGTAATTCATCTTTATTTTATTTATTTATTCCTTATTTTCACTAATAAACGTGAATTTAGTTTGTTTTAATTGAAAAGCTATTACCATTTATCGGTAAAATTTCAGTAATTTTAACAAATGCTATTTTGCAAATACTAGCTATGAGATTTTGATTAGTTTTTAAGCAGCAGAGTGAAATATTTCCGAAATTAAGTCATGGAAAATTGAGAAATTACTATTCTTTGTAAGAAAGCTATTATCGCTGGTCGCAGTGTATATATAACGATTATTTAAAATTCCAATTCTGCCATTTTGAATCTATCTATTAGATAGATTCAAAAATGGCGGCTAGATTGGAATGTTGTCATCCAATTTTCGGGGTGATCACGTGTGATTGTTGTCGGTTCCGGTTTTTATTTTCCATGAATTTCTGCACGATATAACATCTTTATGAATGCTTTTTATTTTGGTGTCTAAAGAGCAGCGTGTAACTGCGTTTAATTGTAGCATATTGCACGTTGCGAAACAATTGTAAGACCATCGTAACCTAATTTTCATCTAGCTTGTAATTTGAATAATTTTGGATGTCCTATTAAAAGAATATATATAATGAAAATATATATTGTCTATATATAGAATATGTTGTCTATATATATTAGAAGTTTACACAGTACGAATATTTAATGCAAGAACAGTTATATATTGCAATATTTTCCGAAAAAAAAACAAGACGTTATAATGAAATAAAATTGGTAAAAATTTATCTATTTTATTTAAAAATAAAATATTTTAAGTAGCAAAAATGTCATTTTTATCACTGCATATATTGTGTAAATTAGAAAAAAATAATGGGAAAAATGGATGTATTTTCGTAAAAAATGTCTTGTGTAGGTTCGTGTTTTTTTTTAATCTGAAGATTAATATGTTGCTAAAATTCGGACTTTGTTTTTTATAAATATTTCGTTTATGACGACTGTATTTTTTTTAGATAAAAACGAATTTTGCTTTTGAATATATAATAGATATTATATATATATATATATATATATATATATATATATATATATATATATATATATTATGTTTATTGAAATAAGTCGGGCAACACTTATAAGCATCTGTAAGTTAAAATATGAGATCGGATAGAGACCAGATTAAACGATGCAAGAATTAAAAATAAATGAAACATGTATTCATTTTTGTGCCAGCGTTACAACTACATATCCGATTTTATATATATTACTTTTGTTTCTTAGTGTTTTCGGCTCTAGAGACACATGAACAAATTCAGATATCTACGGTGAAGCATTTTCGTAAATGCTAGAGGGAGTTATTGCATTTATATTTTTTGTTATAAAACATGTTTCGCTATCATATGGCTCATCAGCATGACTGAACTTTAGCGAGGTTCAAAACCGCTAATAATACTTACTGCAGTCCGATGTATAGATTATTTGTGTGTGTTATTGTTTTACACACACACACACACACACACACACACACACATATATATATATATATATATATATATATATATATATATATATATATATATATATATATATATATAATTCTTTAATTTATAAATAAAATACAGATTTTAATCAGACACATGGACCGGCGGTTTCTGACAGGAAAAAGGTTGGGTCCCCAAACCCCGTCTTCGTCAGCACTGTCTGAAATGGTAAATAATGAAATTTCTTCAAAGAATAATAAACATCTGTGTTCAGTTTTAACCGTTATGAAACGCTATGTGCAGAAAGTTTTAAATGAACGAGCCGGAAGACGCTTAATCGGGAGAAATCTTGAAGAGAGAAAAAGAAAAGAAAAGAAAAGAGAAAATAAAATTAAAATAAAAATAAATTATAAAAGGAACCCGCCGGTCGATATGTCTGATTAATATCTGTATTCATAAATAAAAAAATATTATGCTCTTAATTTAATTTAATTGAGCACTCTGCTTGAATTTTCCATTTATTCTTCTTTTTGGAGTATACCTTTATACTTATATATATATATATATATATATATATATATATATATATATATTAATCCCTCCTTTCGAAGGAGGTAATTGCGGAAAATATTATTTTCAATTGTGATGAAGGGATTTTGATCGTAGTCCAGATAGAAATATTTATTCCATCAAAGCTATTTATTTTAACCTGACCATTTTTACAAAGAAATAATGTAATAATTATTCCTGGTGTTATTTCTTTTAAAAGTGTTTTATGTATTTATTTTTCTCTACTTTTCATGTTTGCATACTTAATAAGAATCCGTTATTCTTTTGTAAGACCTTAATTACAAACATTTTTTTGATTCACCAATACTTAACTAATAGGATATTAAAAAAATCAAAGTTTCCAAATAACTACTGGCTAAAAATTATCTATTGTATAATATTATTGGTTCTCTCAGTTCCCGCTTCTGTGCAAAAACATGTGTGTGTTTTTCAATGTGGTTGGTTAGTATACAAATAATAAGTTTGAATTTGAGAAGAAATGGACAGTCGTGTAGTAATGAATGATGTAAGATCGCAGCTCATCGACGCATAATCACGTCAACATACTGTTTAGCCTGGTCAGTACAATACCGAATAATAGGCACTGTATGTGGAACGACGGCGACATCTTCCCGTCAAAAACAATCTGCAAGCATTAACATTGTCAAAATCATCTTCGCTGACCGAGATATACATCAGATTGGTGAGCGCTTGTGAATTTTATATTTCATAGAAACTTTCTCCTTCGGGGGAGAAAGCCAGCTCAACCAACCAAGTGTTAATCGCCGTACAAGGATAGGTTTGGATGTTGCTCATCATGTCCTGCTGAGATTTGAGGATACATTTAGATCAGATTACATATACTAGTTTTGCTGTGGATGTTCTTGTTCCCCACTTAGCAATATGAGGCAGAAGGCTGGAAGATGGAAAACAAACTAGCTCCTTCGAAGGAGCACACTTGTTGAGTACGAATATAGCCAAAAAATGGGTCTGTCGACATTCCCAGGTAGGAAGGCGCCTCAGGCAATCTGCAATAAACTAACATTCACTTCCGAAAGAGGGGGTAATATCTAAGAGGGCGCCGCTCAGCAGGTCGATCTGAACCATACTTCTTCCCGACAAAAGAAAGCCTTGTGCTGTCAAGCTAGTTCCTGGTTTGCTAGAAGGATTGCCGAAGCGAACCGAGGCGAGTATAAAAGCAACCACAGAACAACTATTACTTGTGCTGTGGTGTCAATTTACCAATAGAAAAAAGAATGGAAAAGACTCGAGAAAATACATATTATTTGACCAATTGGAAGAGAGAATGGCAAATACCTTCTAAGAAAATACATATTAATTGACCAATTGAAAGAGATAATGGGGAATGCTTTCTAAGAAAATACATCTTATTTGACCAATTGAAAGAGAGAATTGAAAAATATATTCTAAGAAAATACATATTAAGTGACCAATCGGAATAATGGGTAATACCTTCTCAGAAAATACATATTAAACTGTTAAAGATTTGGACAGCAAAATAAGAGTGTTGAAATAGTGACTTTTTCTCCAACCATCGACAGTGTAGCCGAGAGCTTTCATGTCAGTTATTCGGGGTTTAAAGATACGGTGGATGTTTCAAGTTTGGATATTTACTGCCAGTGTACCATGCGTTGTTCAAGATTTCTAATTGAAAACATTGCTTTTTTATTTAGAGATGTAAATCTTTGTATCTACGTCAGTTTCATCTTTTATAATAAAGTGACCAGAACTGCAACGGTTAAGATCTCGCTCACAGCAAACAGTTTGTATTGCTGATTTGTCGTTAAACATTGCACATTTTTAAATCAATATAACTATTCACTATGGTGTCTGTATGGCTGGCTGTTACTTATATGACATAGGGGTAAAATTCTAATATTACTACTACTACTACTACTACTACTACTACTAATAATAATAATAATAATAATAATAATAGTCGTGAAGGGTCAAGGAGGATAGAAAGACCGAGGAGGGAGAGCACTAACTGGACCTTCACTAGAAACATATGCCACCTAAATCCCAGAGAAGATTAATGGTCGTTATCAGCGAAAGATCAATGGTAATCATATGTTGCGATAATGCAAAATCGTTTGTAATGGTTATTAAAAGAGGTGGAGATTACTGGAAATGTGGAGAGACATGTTTCACTCAGACTACAGGAAACACTACCGGTCACTTTCAGTCAGCAATCACTGATGATGAGCTGTGTAAGAACTCCTAGTAAGTTAATAATAATAATAATAATAATAATAATAATAATAATAATAATAATAATAATAATAATAATAATAATAATAATAATAATAATAAACTTCCTATCACCACTACTGTTTATATGAGTCATGATGCTGCACAACTACATACTCATAAAATGTGATGCCGGATACAAGTTTACAGACACAGAACAAAGAATAAACTACCTCGTGTACATGTGTTACATCATGAGGGGACCTGTATTCTGAAAGCGTGTAAAGTTAGCTAGTATGGATTATGAACTGGGTGAAATAAATAGAATGGAGTGCAAAATAGGTGCATATATAATTTGGGGCAAACAGAAATGTTCCCACTGTGATTCATTCTGAGAATCATAACGCACTGGATGTGAGCTGGCCGAGATTAAACACTCGGATCAAAAAGGTTAGACACAAAAGCGATATTGAGTTCTGTTATGACATTGGTTAAGGGTCAAAGGGCTCTGACGTCACAGATCCTTGGTGAGAAATTAACTGTCTACACAGTTCACCATGGAGACGCGAGATGGACAGACGTCCATAAACTGAGCTCTGCAATGCGTAGAGTCCGGGTGACATCGCCAGATATGGGCTAGGACGCAGAGCAAGATCCCAATGACGGGACAAGAATATAGCCGATTGCATCCGTCACATTCCACAAACAGTATGAAAGTAAAAGAGAGTGTGAATGAAGAAACCGACGAGTGGAAATCTCTCCGATTGAAGTGTGAAATAAAAGAATAGAATCTCTCTCAAATGTCTTGCCTTCGAGCGTTTTTGTCTCCCGTGCATGAAGACAGAGTTTATCCACAAGATAGGTATGCCACTACAATCACAAGCCAGCAACGGAGATGGGTGTGCAAGCAAACCCACGACCAACAGTGAGGCAGAAATCGGTAAGGTAACTTTTAATATTGATTTAAAACGTAAGAACGACTTGAAACATGTTAAGGGCATTATAAGTTTAAAGCCAGTGTAAAGGCTTAGAAACTATTGTTAAAATGTGGAGATAAAACTCTGTGAACTATTCTGTATTTAAATGAACGCTAAATTTACTAAGAGGACCGGCCGACGTTTCTAACTTTTGCAGTAAGTTTCGTGTTGTTTTCGATTTTGTTGGTGCCTCTAGAAACGTTGACCCCGGACCTGCACCAATACGAGTTATAAAAATATATAGAATAAGAGTTGTAAAGTACCATTAAAATATAATATGGTGAAAAAAAACTATAATGTCACACATGGACGACATGAAACTATTTGCAAAAATCAGAAAGGAACTGGATAAGCTGATAAATATGACCAGAATCTTCAGTCAGGACATCCAAATGGAATTCGGAATGGAAAAGTGTGCACTACTAGAAATGAAAAGAAGAAAAACTGGAGACGATAGAGGGCATGGAACTCCCCAACCAAGAGGTGATGAGGGTGCTAGGCGTACAGAATAACTACAAATATTTAAGAGTTCTAGAAGCAGACACCATCAAATTTACAAAAATGAAAGAGAAGATCGGAAAAGAATATTTGCGAAGAACAAGAAAACTCTTAGAAATGAAATTATGTAGCAGAAATCTAATAAAAGAAATAAACACCCGGGAAGTATCACTAAGATACTCTTGAGAATTCATAGGCTGGACCAAAGAGGAACTCAGGCACCTTGACCAGAGGACTAGAAAATTAATGATCATGCACAGCGCACTACATCCAAAAGACGATACGGATAGACTCTACATGAAAAGAAGCGAAGAGGGAAGAGGACTGGTAAGTATAGAAGATTATTTCGAAGACACAAAATAAGAGCTGAGAAATACATATTTCAGAACACGGAAAGGCTAATCACCGCAGCAAGAAACACAGTTCCAATGACTAACTCGGAAAACACCTAAACCAGAAACAAAACGATAAGAAAAGAAAAGTGGGAGGAAAAACAACTACATGGACGCTTCAGAAGACTGACAAGAGAAGAAATAACGAACAGAGAAACGGAATCTTTACTGACAGCTGCACAGAACAACGCGATTAGGACAAACTACATTAAAACTAAAATAGATAAAACCCAGGAAAATAGTAAATCCAGACTGTGTGCACAAAGAGACGAAACAGTAAATCATATAATAAGTGAATGCAGCAAACTAGCTCCCTCCAAAAAAAGAAATACAAGAACAGATACGACTGCGTAAGGAAGAAAGTACACTGGGAACTGTGCAAACGATTGAATTACGAACACGCAGACAAACGGTACAAACATAAATTAGAGACAGTACTGGAAAACGAAAAACACAAAATCCTCTGGGATATTGATGTACAAACAGATAAACTCATACAAGCAAAGAGACCGGATGTTACAATAATCGACAAGAAGGAAAAATCCTGCAAAATCGTAGACTTCACCGTTCAAGCAGACAACGGAGTGAAGATCAAGAAGACGGAAAAACAAAGCAAACACACAGAACTTGACAGAGAATTGAAAGGAATATGGAGCATGAAGACAGTAAATATAATACCAATGATTGTAGTAGCACTAAGTATAGTCTCCAAAAACCTGGAGAAAAGACTGGAAGAAATTGGAATCAAATGGATCACTGAGACCATACAAAGGACAGCAATGATCAAAACAGCTGCAATCTTAAGGAAAATTCTCGAATGCGGAAACCAATCCTCATAAGCTACGAATGGTAACCAGTTACATGGAAGTTACAACAGGAAGAAAACAAAACCACAGGAAGAACAACACGTCACGAACCAAGGAACAGAAACTGCTAAAGACATCATAAGCTGCCTCCACTCCAAAAAATTGCACCGGCTTCGGCTGACACTATACATAAATAGTCGTGGAGGGTCAAGGAGGATGGGAAGACCGAGGACGGAACAGCACTAACAAGACCTCGACTAGAAGAGTGCGGAAAATGCTGAGAACTTGGGGAAGCTTATTGCCACCCAAACCCCAGGGGAGAGGAATGGTCGTTGTCAGCGAGAAATCAATGGTAGGCGGCTGTTGCGATACCGCAAAGTCATTTGCGGTGGTGATCGAAAATAGGGTGAGAGTTCTGGGACTCTGTGGAGGCTTGTTGTCACTCAGACTCGAGGGAACACCACTGGTTGTTGTCGGTGAGCTATCACTGACGATAACTTCTGTGGGAACTGCTAGTAAGGACAATAAATAATGCTTAACTCTACGATAAAAACAAATGTGTATTTATTTCTATAGTTATATCTAGAGAAATAGATATACTTCCATATCCAGTCACGAGAATGTTCGCGAGTGAAAAACGTGCCGGACGAAACTATTTCAAGTGTTGAAGGAAAGCGAGAAAACAAATAGCCAGTCAGACAACCCCCGCCGTCTGAAATTAGCCCGGAAAAATCCTCCACTCTAAATAAAAAGTCAACGGTTGGTTTTTTTTCTTTTCTTCTTTATGCCAAACGATAATAATAATTTATAAATGAAAATTAAAATTATTGGCGTAATTCTACTACTTTCTGTGAATATTAGTTCGAACACTGCCGAAGCATGATTTTTCCGTACTTTTTACGGAAGGTGTATACTACTGCTACTACTACTACTACTACTACTACTAATAATAATAATAATAATAATAATAATAATAATAATAATAATAATAATAATAATAATAATAATAATAATAATAAAAGTCTTCAATAAATTACAATATAAAAAGCCTCTATATTGTATGACTTCATTGGTTGCTGTGAGGTGTCCGTAGTGAAGTAGATACTGGCGTGGATCGAGTACCGGGAGAGCCATGTCCGAATCCTTATCGATGTTGGCAACCTTCACGTGGTCCTTCCCGTATGTACCTGATTCTAGAAAGAATTGGGGAAACCAATCTTAATGACCTAATCGAGCCGGTCAAAAGTCGTATTTATTGGTTTTTGAATGTCCATCTCTTTATCCTCTTTCAAACATACGCTTAACCTTCAACCAATACATATATCTACTGTCGTCTATATTATAAGGTAGCGCGTGTTTTATTTGGATTATTCGGACTACTATCCTCAACTAGGTTGTTATTTTCACAGCGTTGCGGCCGCTGTAAGCTCCGTTCTTTTTCTTCAGGTGCATTTTTTCGAATTCGGGAATCTTCGTGTCGGGGTTGGGAACCTAAACCGAATTTGGAACTGAACCCTTTATTTAATTTACTGGGGTAAATTGTTGCGTCAATGTATTTTTCATTCTTAGTTATTTTATTTATCTCCTCTCCAGGTGGTTAGACACAAGGCCAGCTGTGGGTTTGATGAAAGTGTTTCTGTTGAACGAACTGGATTCGAACTTGGCGCACCCAAGTTTTCGGTATGTATCGTTAACCACCATCAGCCCCTTTATTCTTGGTTATTATCGCCTGTAGTGATGATTGAAACTTTAACCTCTATAAAACTGTCACTTAGAACTTATTGTCACTCAACACCTTTATTCGTTACGCCACAATAAAATAACAACAAAGATGAGAATAGTAGTCTGAATAATCAGAATAATTTAAATTATCAATCCGCGTCTGAAAAAATCCGAAATATAATTGTCCCGTTCTTTCTGCATGGGTGTCTGTATATTGGCCACGCATAGGCTCAAAAACTACTTTACGGAATTGCCCCAATATTTCACATGAATGTTTCAGAATTATTGGTCAGAATTGCCGTGCTGCTCATATTGTTTAATTTCTCTGTTTTATGGGTTCATTTGTCTATGACGGTGTTGGATTCTTAGACAGGTGTTCGGATCTAAAAATATATCAGCGCAATCATAAACGCATTACTATGGTGAAAACTGTGCGAAATTTGAGTTTACATAAGTTGATATCAACTTTATCTTTAGTATTATTAGTTCTTTTAAGGACGTTAGTATTAGTAGTGACAAGGTCCGTGGAAATTCCACGTTTAATTCGAGAAAATAAGTTTTAATTTTACCATTTTATATTTAATTTAATCGATGAAGGAAAATGCATTGTAAAATACACGAATATTGTTACTGTTCTCTTACTCTTACCAGGAGCGTTCAATAAGTAATGCCACTGACCCATTTCCCAGAACAGTAGATTAATGAAACTTGGCACAGTTACTGGTCTTTCTCTACATAGAAACCACTCAGAGTTATGCATTTCTCCCATCGTTTGATGCAGCTCTGGACACCGTTTTTGAAGAACACCCCAGGTTGGTCCTCCAACCACGTCGTAACTTCCGAAATCAAGGCTGCATCATCTAGAAAACGCTTTCCTTTCAAAAACAACTTTATGGCTGGGAAGAGATGAAAGTCAGAGGGTGCAAGGTCAGGAGAGTAATGGGGTGAGGAGGATTTCATAGCCACACGCCCGTGCTTCTGATCTGGCGACATGCGAGTTGTGGACAGGAGTGTTGTCCTACAGGAGGAGGATACCTTTGCTGATCTTGCCCCGCCTCTTGATTTTGATAGCTTCTCTTAATTTCATCAAAAGTGAAGCGTAATAGGCTCCTGTAATTGTGGTACCCTTTGCCAGGAAATCTGTCATCACTACTCCGTCCTGGTCCCAGAAGACTGTGAGCATGACCTCGCCAGCGGAGGGCTGCACCCTTCCCTTATTTGGAGGTGGTTAATCCAACTGCTTCCACTGGATTGACTGGGCTTTGGTCTCTGGATCATAGTGATGGACCTAAGTTTTATTCTGTGCAATAAGTCTTTTGAAAAAATTTGACTCATCTTCTTGGCACATCTCCAAATTCATCCTCGAGCACTCGACGCGTTCTTGCTTCTGGAAAGGTGTGAGCAACCTGGGAATCCATCTGGCAGACAGCTTATGCATATGTAAATGGTCATGAATGTTAGGTTCTACAGACTCTGTACTAATCTTGACCTCTTGTGCTATTTGGTGAATAGTAATGCGTTCATCTTCCAAAATGGCAGCCTCAACTTGACGGACAGGTGCCTCATTAATGGCAGAAGAGAGACGACCAGGTCTGGGAGCTGTTTCCACAGACTTCCGGTCATGTTTGAATTCACGATGCCAGCGTTTTACAAGGTCATATGATGGGGCATCATCACCATAAGTTTCGTTCATTTCATCAAAAGTTTCTTTTTGTGTGCGTCCTTTCAAATACAAAAAACGGACCACTGCGCGACACTCAACTGGCTTCATTTCAATCAAGCAATATAACATAAGTTTTCGTAGTGTATAGATATCTCAACTGATATGATATCGTATTATCTGGACTATTCGAACTACTTTCTCATCTTGGATGTTATTCTCAAAACGTTTCAGTCGATGTAACCTCCGACCTTCTTCGGGCGGATTTTTTCGAACTCCAGATTATTTATGTCGAAATTGGGAAGGACCCGTGGCCTAACAGATAATGTGCTAAGTAATAATCAGTTCTGAGTGACAGTCTTCTGGAGGTGTAAGGTTCAATCCTCAGTACAGGCGATACTAAGAATACAATTATGAATCACTTAATAATTCTACCCGGTCATTTCTGACGGGACGAGAACAAGCAACCCCGTGGATTAAATAAAGGGTTCCGTTCGAAAATCCATACAGATTCCCGAGTTCGACAGAAAGATTCCTGAGTTCGACCAGATACACCTGAAGGAGATCGTACGTTACCTCGGCCGAAACGTATGCCAGATGAGAACAGTAGTGCGAATAATACAAATAATACAAATTATCTATCCTTATCTAAAAAATTACGAAACATGATATGATATTCTTTTTAACACATTGGAATATATCAACACGTGTGAAGTACAATCTATTCCTCGTTCCGTATGTTTTCAACCATCTCTGTCTGTTTGTTTGTATGTTGTCTCCTACTAAACGAGTCGAGCGTGATATTTTATATATATATATATATACGAAGACGGAAGACGTGGATTATAGCGGTTACGGGTATTAGATTAATTCTTCCTCCCTTTATGGATTTTGTTTTTATTACAACATTCCGTAAGTCTTTTTTTTATGGACATTAAATTCATCACTTTTAAATGTGAAACGTCGGAAAAAACTATGAGCGGAGAGCAAAGAAAAATATATTCATATTTCAATATGTTTAGATGCGCCGATGCATCGTTGTGGTGGGTTTTGTCTGTCGATGAGTGGTCGATTAGTTGGTCTATCACGCTTCAGTTTGAAATTGATATTTAGTCTGATCTGTCACGCTTCTGATTGAAATAGCGTTTTCGCTCGTCTGTTTTCAATTACATACTCGATGGGCGTGTACGCTTCATTTTGAAATAGCATTTTCCCCGTCACTTCACGCTTAAGTATGAAATAACATTCCCGTTGGCCTTTCAAACTCAAATTTTAAATAGCAGTGTCGGCTGTCACGCTTAAGGTTAAAAATGTATTCTCGTTGGTCTTCTGAACTTACATTTGAAATATCATTTAAGGTTGTCTGTCACGCTTAAGGCTAAGATTGCAGTCTCGTTGGTTTTTCGAACTTAAATTTGAAACAGCATTTTCGGCTGTTTGTCACGTTAAGGTTAAAACTGCATTCTCATCTGTCTGTTACGCTTGAGTTTAAAATAGCATCTCCAACGCTAACCGCGTAGATTGAATGGACGTATCTTAAGAATGAATCCGTTCTTATTAATTTCTGAATAGTTTTCATTCTCAGCTTTTATGGGTTTTTTTCTCGTGTTTTCATTCTTTATTTTGTTTTCAATATTTCTACCTTTTATTGCAAGACAAAATTAATTTCTTCAGGGAACAACTTTTTTACCTTTGCTGTTTTTAATCCTACATCTTTTGCTGAAATATTTCTGATTCATGGGGGATACGTTTCCTTTAGAAAGGATTAATAATGATAAAAATAATATTTAAAACAACATATGCTATTTTATTTTTATTTTTACTTTTGCTTTGAGAATTTCAAAATATGTAGACAAGTGATTTTTTTTCTTTTTTGTGGTAGATACGATGGGTAGACGCACGAAAAAGAATAGAATGGATGTTTATTTTGGCGGGAACAGCACACTTAGGGAAGTGAACATTTTTTTAAATTTTATTTTCACTTGATATATACTTAGATATGTACAAATGGAATCTTACGTATTTCCAGTCTCAAGAGACAATATAAGCCTCCTATAAGGGTCCCTGCGCGGGAAATCTATAGTGAAGTAAGGATTGCGCAATCCCAATCGCACTTCTGCAAAACCGGTATTGATCGACGAAGGGAAACAATTAGTTTATAAGAAGCAGAGAAATACTGGTGTTATTCCAGACCTTTCCTTCTAGACTAGTTGCACAACCAAGGTTTGAAAGTCTAGTCTACCTTACTATTTAATCAATAGCTAGAAAGAAGACATAATACATTTCCAAATGACATATATATATATATATATATATATATATATATATATATATATATATATATATTCAGAAAATATTACAGCTTTCATTAAAAAAGTGTTCAGAATGTGCAGAAAAAATTGACTTATAAAAGACAATTTTTTCTGCACATTCTGAAAATATATATTGCGAAAAGGCTTCATCAGTTTACATTCGCCACAATCGGGCCGAAGAAAAAATCAAAGTCAACCGTATTTATTTAAGGTATATATATCTTTTTGTTTCTTTTCCTTTTTTTTACTGGGACCAAAGGGAAATTCATATTGAACCTTATTTATTTGTAGTTCAAAATATATTATTAAAATCGAATCTTTTTCACATTTTCCTTTCAAAATGTTCATACTTGATCACCAAAATAAACAAAGCAAAACGTTCATATAAATGAAGAACCAATTAACACCCACCACAATAGTCCATATTTATCTATGTTTCTCCCTTTTCTCTCTTTTCTCCATTTTCTTCATTCTTTCTCCTCTTTTCTTATGTTATCCTGTCATCATAGGGTAAACCATAATTTATATGTATCTAATTTGTATATATATATATAAACAATATTTACAGATAAATATTAAAGTATTTATACCTACATACGCCGGAGTTTAAAGCTTACGCTCTCATCAGTATAGGGAGTGACAATTTCAGACAGCCACAGGGCGCGAACCCGGTTCACTAAGTCAACCAAGACTCCGCACGCTTTCGATCTATTCCCATAGCCATCAGAAATTAACACGTGATATAGAATAAATTAAGTTCTATGTATGCCGAAATATAGCAGGAAGTAAATACCAAACCATCTAGAGGGTTCACCGAACGTTATCGCTATTTTGCTTATAGCTAACTGACAGTCTGTTTTTAATATCCCAGAACAGTGCTCAACTTTAATTTAAGGAGCTTCATAAAAATATTTACAAATATGTTTTTAATTATTTATACCAACATACGCCGACGTTTAAAGCTTACGCTCTCATCAGTCTCGGAAGTGACAATTTAAGACGATTAACACACACACACATATATATATATATATATATATATATATATATATATGTGTGTGTGCGTGTGTGTGTGTGCGTGTGTGTGTGTGTGTTTATACAGAAGCACACACGTACGTGTGTGCGTGTATACAGGATATTCGTATATATATATATATATATATATATATGAATATATATGTGTGTGTGTGTGTGTGTGAATATAGCATAGCTCTAGCTTTAAACTGTTGAGCAATTATAAGTACTTTATGTTATAAAATTAAAAATACACACATATATATACATATATATATATAGAGAGAGAGAGAGATATAGATATATATGTGTGTGTGGGGGGGGGGGGTGTTGTGGTGAAGAAAAACTTCCATCCGTAGGCTCCCAAGGTTGCGGATAGGCGAACGGTCTTTAAATATAAAGGTTAGCTGCGAATATCAAATAAGCAGTTCTGGACAAAATCGCGGGTTGCCCTTTAGCAATGCATAGTACATGGAAACCACCCTGCCAGTGATACCGTGAAGATTTTTGTGAAAGACAACCGCTTATACCTTGGCATTGGATCAGCAGTCTCTTGTCCACACTACATATCTAGCTCATGTATGGCTCCATGAAGTGGCAATGCACGCAACGGCCACACACGATGCTAGGTCTCGGATTACCTGACAAACGTAATGGGTTTTAAAAGCTTTATGCTATCAGGGGTAGGTCCATGGCCGTCCAAGGACCAAGGATAAGTCATTGGAGTATGTGACTTGTAGGTTTGAATAGCAGCTGATGTTTGTGACTAGTTGATGTTATTCCGTATACCTCGCCTGTTTAATCACTGGGAAATCGAGAGGAATGCTGATAACTTGGTACCATCTGCATTCCTATTTTCTTTTTTAATGTCTTACTTCTTGCTCTAGCAGTACTGGCACTGGAGAGGACACTCCAGTCTATCGAGTTCATCTCGGTGGAGCACAACACGGATAAGAGGAAGTTTACCGGTTATAAGCTCTGACTAATGGTCGTAATGAGGAGTCTATTTCTGACAGTGGGATGAGCAGAGATTACTTGAATTACGCACGTGCTTCCAACTGTGCGTTATCAATTCATTCAATTCATTTTTTGGCACAGAGTCACAGCACAAACTTTCTTTGGATAATCCACAAAGCAAGCATTGGCACCAGTTTCATCTTGTGCTGATCCGTCGTGAAAACCTCAATTCTGTACAAAGTTGTCATATTCTACCAGAGCGCTGACTGCGATACTGACCACTCGCTTGTCTGTTGCACAATTAGGCTCTCACCAAAAAAGTTGTTTCTTCAAAGGCCCCACCTGAATATTGCGAACATACAGGATCCTGTGCCGTAGTTTGCACACTTTTTTAGAAGGAATATTCCACGATGGCAGTCTCTGAAAGGAATTATGCCCAATTGTGCTCTGACTACCTTTGGTAGGAAAAAAACTAAGTCAACTGACTGGTTTCAGGAAAAGTCCAAAAAACTCAGTTCGTGTATCGACAGAAAGAGGCAGATGCAGTACGAGTATAACAGGCTTCCCAGCAATCAAAATCTGCGCAAGCTCAGGCCGGCCGGCCAAAAAAGAGGCCAAACAGATGGTCAGGTGTTGTGCCAATGAATACTGGGTCGGGCTTAGCCATCGGATTGAAAATGTATCTGCCACAGGCAACATCAGGGCCATGTATGAGGGTATAAAGGTTGCTAATGGTCTTACTCAGAGCAAGTCTGCCCCTTTGAAATCCTCCTCTGAAGAAGTTATTATTGACAAAGGTTAGCAGATGGATCGGTTTAAAGAACACTAATTTGACTTTTACACAAGGACGAGTGAGGTTTCTGAGTCCGCATTTGCTGCGATGGAGCAACTCATTGTTTCGCATGGGCTCGATGAAATGCCAACCATCTCTATAGACCAGATTGCCCTGGCAAAGCTCCAGGTAATGACAAGATTCCCCTGATCTCGTTTAACAGTATAAGACAGTTTTTATGAACCCCATATATAATATTCTTTGTTATTGCTGGGCAGGTGAAGTACCACAGGATATGAGAGACACTAAAGTTATTACTCTATAAGAACAAAAGTGATCGGAGTGACTGCAACAATTACAGAGGCATATCTCTCCTAAGTATTGTGGTCAAGCTTTATGCAAGAGTATTTTTGTAAGGTTACAGACGCTTGCTTAACGTGTCTATCCTAAGTCTCAATGTGGCCTCAGGGAAGGGAGATCAACAGTAGCCATGATATTTTCATTGAGAAAACTTCAAGAGATATCCAGGGAACAAAATATGCCGTTGCAGATTGCTTTCGTGGATTTCACAAACGAATTTGATACTGTCAGTCGCGAAGGTCTGTTTTTGGCACTTGCGAAAATGTGCTGCCCTCCAAAGCTCTTGAGTCTCATAAGATGCTTCCATCAGAATATGAAAGGGACAGTACAATTTGATGAGAAACTGTCTGAACCATTTGACATTTGCAATGGAGTAAACCAAGACTGTGTTCTGGACCCAACCATCTTTTGGATCTTTTTAAAAGCTTGTGAAGCATGTTTTTGGCGGTGCAAATGAAGGCACTCTTCTTAGAATAAGATCTGATGGGTGCCTCTTTAACTTTTCCAGACTACGAGCAAAAACAAGCTATGATAAGGGAAATGCTTTATGCAGGGATTGCTACTAACACTCAGGAGGAGATTCAATTTCTTAGGAAACGCCACTGTGTTGCCTGTAAGTATTTCGGGATGATCATTCGCCTCAGAAAGATGAAAATACTGTCCTAGGCTTAACTGACAAGCCTTCTATCAAAATTGACAACTATCAGCTAGGTGTTGTTGATGATTTCCCATATCTTGGCTCAAACATATCAGAATCTCTCTCGTTGGATACAGAAATCAACAAAAGGAATGGTACAGCAACAGGCACCTTGTCTAAGCTAAATGGTCAAGTTTGGGAAAACTTCTTACTCAAAGTCAGCACAAAAATGTCAGTCTGTAGTGCTTGCATTATAAGCATCCTGCTTTATGGCAGTGAGACATCAACAGCTTATACTAGGCCATGAGGAAATTTGCGGATATTCCATTTGAGAAGTCTGCGTTTTATCCTTTATATCAGATGGGAACACAAAAAGACAAATGTTTAGGTGCTGTAAATAGCTGGTCTGAAATTCATGTACGCTCTGCTGAGGCAACTCCGACAAAGATGGCTTGGTCACGTTCACAGGATGGTTGATGGCAGAATTCTCAAATATTTCCTTTACGGAGAGTGACAAGAAGGGGAGAGAGACTGTGGGCGCCCCTTCTAAGATACAAGGATGTCTGGAAGATAGACATGAAGACCCTTGACATCGTTTCGTTATCTTGATAAAGCCTTGCCTCTGACAGGTGAATGGTAAAAAAAACTCTCAAACGACAGCTTCACATCGGTGAAGCAAAGTGGAAGACGAAAACCGATGAAAAGTGTGAAAGCAGGAAAGAAAGGGCAAAAGAAAGTCAGCTTCATCTACCCTCCTCCTTCATCTGTGACAACTGTGGCAGAAGCTGCAAGGCCTGCATAGGCCTTCTCAGCCACAGTAAATAAAGTCTAAGTAAAGTCAGTATTACTGATAAGCCTTTGTAAATACTCAAACTAGCCGGCTAGATCTGCAAGTTCATTCATGGTCGAACAATATATATATATATATAAATATATATATATATATATATATATATATATATATATATATATATATATATATATATATATATATATATATACATATGTAGTTTGGGAAGTATTTCTCTCTCTTAGTCTCTCTCTCTCTCTCTCTCTCTCTATATATATATATATATATATATATATATATATATATATATATATATATATACACTTATATCTCACGCCCTTCGTTGGAAATTTTTTGTAAGTTAGTCAATCTTTTGCAATTGCCATATTTGTGTACACCCAATAATTTACATCGGTCTTCACACAGAATTATGATATTAATATTTTTATAGAAATCATCAGTTATCTACCATGAAAAACTGTTTCGTGGATTTAAAAATAAAACACACCCTCCTGCAAAACAAAAAAATCAACGGTCCGGATATCAGATTTACTTGTTTGCATTAGATTGATAATTATCTAGTATTTTGCTATAAAAATATTTTCTTACCTGCGTTGTTCGTTCTTACTCTATGCTATAAGAAGCATGTATCAATTATTTCCAAAACTACTTCATTTGATAGCGTTTAGACGAATCTATTTATATTATTTATACTACTTATAAACCTCTCTTGGTTTTATTAATTACATTAGAAAACTTCTTAATAAAACAAAGAAAAAGGTATTAAAAGACATAGCACCTAAAATATTATTAAACCCGGATAATGATATGATAGAAAAACTTCCTCAATGGTATGAGTATATCATGGATATTATCGATACAAAATTATACAAGCCACTTGTTGAGGGTATAAAAAATAAACCTCGAAATATTTGTGTAGTCCTGTATGAAAATAAAGGATTTGATGATATAATCTGCCTAAAATATTTAATAATCTAGAAATAATTCAGTCACTGCCCAATGAACTTAAAAAAGAGGAACAGAAACCAATAGTAACATATAAACTAGGGCAAACTATACGGAATAAGGTTTTTAACTATAAAGAAACTGTAGAGAATTTAAATATTACTGATAATGATAAAATGTATATACCATCATGTGAATGTGAATCCTCCCCTTTATGTAATACTGACATAGGGCATATAATTACTGTTAATCTAGCGATAGTTAAACATTCTAAATTAAGAAAACTCCTAAGTAAAGGCCCAAACTATAGAGAACCTAAATGTTTAAATTATGCGAAATGTGTTAAGGAAATAATAAAGCGTTAGATAATTTCACTGCATCCATGTCAAAAAAGCATAAACTATTACACTCTACATTTGACGCATGGACAAATAATGTACTTAGATTTGTAAATAAAAAAGTAGAACGTTTAAAAGAATTTAAACACCCTAAAAAACGAATCCTCTCCTTAGAAATCCACAAATAACTACGGAGCTTGAAATGCTTCAAAATAGGTTTGTAATAGTTCCTATTGATAAGGCGACAAATAATGAAGCTTTTATCTGTAAAAATATTATACACAACGCTTATTGCTAGAAGTAGGAATAATAGGTGAAGCTTCAGATTCTTATAAATTAAGTAATAGTAAAGGCGATAATATTATTATAAACAATACTGTTATTTGTGAAATATTAGGATTAAAATTAGAAGAAAAGTACAAAAAAACTTCCATGTATGTATTGGATACCTAAAATGCATAAAACACCAGTTGGCGTCCGTTTTATTGTTGCCTCAAAAATGTGCATCACTAAACCTTTAAGTAAGGCTGTATCTAAAGTCTTTAAATTAATTATAAATCAAATAAATAATTTCTATAAAAAAAGTAAATTCTATAGTAATATAAACCTATTTTGGGTGATAAATAATTCAGATCTAGTAAAAGAAAAAATTGGATCGTATTAATTCTCGTAAACAGGCTAAATCAATTTCGACATATGATTTTAGTACATTATATACAAAAATACCACATAAAGAACTTATTAAAGAATTAGGTAATGCTATAGATTTAGCTTTTGCAGGAGGAAAAGGTAAATACATAGACTTTGCAAAATATAAAACCTTTTGGTGTTAAACTAAAAATGGTAAGACGAGTGTGTCCAAAACTGGTCTGACAATGCTTATAAGTCACCTTATAAAAGAAAGTTACTTTCAAATAGGAAATAAAGTACTACTCCAAACAATAGGTATTCCAATAGGGTTTGGATCCTTCTCCATTTTGGACAAATCTATATTTACATAGACTTGAATATATGTATATATCATCATTAATAAAAAAACGATATATCTAAGGCGTATAGTTATCATGGATGTAGGCGATATATTGACGACATTGTTTGCATTAATGATAGCGATGAGTTTACAAATACTAAACATTTAATATATCCTGAAGAGTTAAAATTAAACTGTGAACATAAGGGAACACAAGCTACTTTTCTTGATTTGGATATAAAAATTGAAGATAAAATATTTATCTATAAACTATTTGATAAAAGAAATTCATTTCCTTTTCGTATCGTGCGGATGCCACATAAAATAGTACCTGCCCTGTGTATATATATTACGGGAGTATTATGTCCGAATTTCTGAGGATTGCTCGTGTTACCTTAAAATTTCTGACCTAATAATAAGAATGATTAAACAAGGTGGCGATCAGAATAAAATATTTAGACAATTAAATAAGGCAATTACTCGCCATCCTGATGCTTTTAAGTCTTATCAAATTAATCAAAATAAATTGATAGAGCAAATCCAAAGCTATCTAAATATAAATAAAAATAATGTAGAATATGTATAATCGTATATATAACACATATACTAATTATATAAAAAGTAGTTACGTATAATAGACAGTAGAAAGGGATGAAGAAAGAAAGAAATGTTGAAATAGTTAAAAAACATGAAGAAAGAGTAAAAATCGACAGTTAGCTTATAACGCCGAATTGAAACGCTGTGAGTTTAAACAAAGAAGAAGAAGAAGAAGAAGAAGAAGAAGAAGAAGAAGAAGAAGAAGAAGAAGAAGAAGAAGAAGAAGAAGAAAGAGAGAAAGGAAGGACAGTTGGCTTATGAACGCCGGTTGGAGGCGCTGTGAGTTAAAAAAAAGAAGAAAGAGAAAAAATCGGCAGTTAAGATTATGAACGCTGTGAATTGACAGGGAGGATTGGTGTTTGTTTGAAATTGATGACAAGGAATTGAACAACGAGGGGGGAAGTCGGAGAGGGGGGAAGGGGAGAAAAAAGGACTGAAAGTATATATATGTATATATATATATAATTTAATTTTTTTTTATATATTTGGATAAGTTGATATTTTTTATATTTTTGATATAAAACTAAAACTAAAAATACATTAATCACCTAAAAAGTAGTGTAATGGATTCGTCTACACACTTTAAAATGCAGCAACATTTTTGTAAGTAACGGATACATTTTATTAGACAGACGAACAACACAGGAAAGGAGGACGTTTTTATCTTTCTTTTTTTAATAACTAATATAAGTTAGCAAAACATTTATACGGGACAAAACTTAGGTTTAGTATACGGAACGTTTATGTTTTTGTCTTTTAATGGAAGTGGGGTCTGATCAACTCTGCTGGGAAGCCATGAAATTAAATACTGTCTTGTTTTTAAATTCCCGAAACAGTTTTTCATGGTAAACAACTGATGATCCCTTAAATAATGTTAGAAACAAACTAATATAATAACTGTAAAAGTTAAATTGACTTACATGAGTGATTTTGCACTGAACGACTTGGGACTTAAGGTTTTTTTTTAAATTTTGTTTATATAGTTTTAATGGTTGAGAAACTTCCAAGACTATATATATATATGTGTGTATATATATATATATATATATATATATATATATATATATATATATATATATATATAATAATATATATATATTTATATATATATATATATATATAAATATATATATATATTATTTCATCTATACAGTATAATTTTAAAAGGTAACATAATATATTGTGTATATATTTATATACTAGCTTGACCCGGCGCCCAGCGTTGTCATGGAGAAAAATAAAAGAATGAATTAAAATTTGTCAACATTCGACAGAACGCAAATAGGTCACATCGGACAGTATTTACCCGAGAAAAGGATTACTTCTGAGTTCAACAAAAATAGAAATTGCCACAGTGTTCACTGACCGATTATGCAAAAGGTTACTTGTTTCGGGCCGAGCTGTTAGCTATTCTCTCGTTCGTCCTTGAAAGCAAATCCTTGTAGAATGCAGAAATGTTTATTTATGTTGGTGGATTTTCGATACAGTAAGAACTTACGTTGTGTCAAACTCTGCCCTCGTGGGTAGTAAGAAGTGACTAAAAATGGACCATGTTTAACAAATATACATTTTAGTTTAGGCAAGATATATATATATATATATATATATATATATATATATATATATATATATATATATATATATATATATATATATATATATATATATGTATGTATTGTGTTATAATTTTTTAAAAAATGAAATCAATTTTGATCTGAATTCCGCAAATTAAGTTGTTGATTAATCACTATTTTAGTCACGTAAATCGCAATTTCGTATGGAGCTATAAATGCAAAACCAATCTGAGGTGTCGGTCAGTAAATGGTGTTTGAAGCAAGTATGAGTGTAAAAAGACGAAACTATGATTATTTGGTATGAACCACGTGTATAATATGTATGATTAAAATGCTAAAGGAGCAAATAGGTCACATTTACATTATCACTAGCACTTTTAGAGACGCCGGTCTGTGTCCATTTTTATAAACCAAAAAGTTATCTTTCATAAAAAATACAACGCGATGCAGTAAACCAAAGTCCAAAAGACAAACAACTTACATTGATTACATCTCCACTTAAGGAAAGACTTAGAAATCGCTTCACAGAAAAAAAACAGCCATCTTGTTTTCTGAAGTGCAGCAATGAAACTATACGCACAACATTGCCTAAGAAAAAACTACCACAATAGTTAATAGTTAATTGGTAAAAAGTTAACAATAAAGAAAATAATCATTACATGATATATGGAATTTAGAGTTAGATTA
This sequence comes from Sepiola atlantica, assembly GCA_963556195.1. NCBI lineage: Eukaryota > Metazoa > Mollusca > Cephalopoda > Sepiida > Sepiolidae > Sepiola > Sepiola atlantica. The sequence goes on from OY744522.1 coordinate 109,105,109, forward strand.
AAGAGATAATCATTTCAAAGTATACAGATACGAAACTACATGACACTAAGGAGAGACAATCATGAAGATGAAGAGTTTAAGTCTTAGTTGCGTATAAGCATAACATTAAAAGAGAAAAATATATACATTTCCAAACCAACAGTCTAACATCTTAAGGGTGATGTGTTATGGTATTTTCAAAGAAAAATATATAAGTAAATGTGTTACTAAATATGAAATCTTACATCCATCCACAACTGGTGTACGATGTAGCAAAACTTAATGTTAGCCTTGAGATAACTAAATATCCACGCTTATAAGATTGGATTAGTTCCCAACGAGGTGATAAAATTAAATCACTATTTATTTAAATTTTCTTATTAAATATATTTTAAGTGCTAGAATACCTCGATCATCTTACAAGTAACCATCAAAAAACAAAACAAAACAAAAACAAATGTAAGGAAGATAATTCATGATTAAAAGCTGATTGAGTTATCTCCCCTATTAATTGCAAATAATTATCCAAAACTTCTCCCCAGATCCAAACCCTCAAGCCCCAAAACTGGAGAGATTCATAAGTTATTTACAGAGGCTCTTACGTAAATGCTTATAGTGAGAGAGAAACAAAGAATATATTTCCCTATTGAATTCAATTAGTTAAATAAGTTTTTATTTAATAGTTTATATGAGAGGCATAGTAAATATGCTAATCGGTCACAATTACATTTAGAATACATGCCCAAAATATTTTTTATATATTTCTTTAAAAAACTTTTTTTACAAATATTGATAGGACAGGGCATCAACAGACAGCAATTAGGAAATGAATAACTGTCTAATATGACCAATATGGTTTAGATTTATCACACATGTAAGGTATCCTAATTATTGGCGGTGGGAGATAAACGGGAGGGGGTAATTTCAATCTGAATCTTTGCTAATAGAACTTATATGTAACCTATAAAATACAAACCATTAGTCGTGTCTTAATAATATATAATACTAAAAATCTGAAGACTCTCTTGAGCTCGGTGATATTTAGTGTGGTAATTTAATATTATTTCAAATTTTTAAATCCGTAAGATACCTTACATATGTAATAAATCTAAATCATATTGTCATATGTGGTTACATCTTTGCTAATTTTAGACTTTTGATTACCCTGTCTTCTCTATATTTGGAAAAAATGTTTTTTAAATAAATAATTTATATTAGCTCTTGTATAACCTACGGTCGAGCACTTTATAACTTTTGAACTAACATATGATACATGCCATATATATATATATATATATATATATATATATATATATACATTTATTTATTTTGGTACAGAAAAATTAGTACAACATTCGTACCGTCGGTTTCAAGCACAGAAGGACTTAGCCATCCGGCTCTCTTCAGCTTCTGTTGTCATCTGTTTCGGAAATGTGAAGTCACGTGTCACTCTCGTTTGGACGCGTTATTTGCTTAGAATATTATGTATGTTTGTTTAAATTTAGTGTAAGGAAGGTTTAATAAGGTTTGAAAAAAGGGAAAGGGTCAAAAGTAACTGTTGAGATTTAAACCTTAGATGATTTAAAGAGATATAAAAAAATATTTCTATATAAATCCCGTTAGCCAATATTATGAGTATCGTATATTTGGTCGTTACTATTTTGGGGTTTAATGATGTGTCTTCTAAAGGAATTAGGGAGAGAAAATGGTTCAACGATTAAAGAGGTTAAAAGGAACAACATTAATGAAATTCGTGTTTAAATCGTGGATTAATTTTAAAAATAAATAAATATTACGCTCTTAATTTTTTATTTTTAACTTTATTTCTTAATTAATCGAGCACTCTGCTGGGATTTTTCCTGCTATATTACGAAGAAGTATATATATATATATATATATATATATATATATATATATATATATATATAATATTTAAGTGTAGAATTATAACGATAATTAAATTATCGTTTAATAATAATAATCTATCGTGATAGTGTAAAGCTCAATATATTAAATAGAGCAATTTATTTTAGAGGTAAAAGATGAGAATAAAACATTGTAAAGATACAATATTTATTAAAAACATCAAAAGTTCAGAGCAAGGAGCCTCATATCCTTAATCCATGGATTTTCAAAGAAAACATTTCTTCTCATCAGAGGATGGGGAAGCCGACAATGCGATTATAAATATTGTCGGCAACAATTAACTTTGAAAATGTTATATAAAGTAAAACAAAGTAGAAGTAAAGAAAAAATTTAGGGCCAGAGGTGAAAAGTCTTATTTTGAGGTGTGAGATGAGAAGAAATGTTTTCTTTGAAAATCCATAGATTAAGGATATGAGGCTCCTTGCTCTGAACTTTTGATGTTTTTAATAAATATTGTATCTTTACAATGTTTTATTCTCATCTTTTACCTCTAAAAAATACATATATATAAATATATATATATATATGTGTGTGTGTGTGTGTGTGTGTGTATAACTCAATGACAGTGTGTATGTGTGTGTTTGTGTAACGCTTGTGTATTCCTTATAGAGAGAAAATGATAGAGAATCTACATAAAATCTAAAAGTGTATTCTATGTCACATTAATCGAAGAAGACAATGAAAGTGTTCCAAGATCTTTAAGTGCACCCTTGCTTAAAACTTAAAATATATCTTATTTTTTATCAAATTTAAATCATATGAATAAATTTTCTGGAAAAGACAATAAAGCTGGCACCGAATCTCTAAGTGCCCTCCAAACCAAAGTTAGCTGCTAGTGTTGAACCTCTTTTAAAATTTAAAATATATCTTAATTTTGATGAAATTTATATCATATGCATAAGATTCTCCGTGTAAGACTTTGGTAGTTGTCCGGAATCTTTACGTTACACTTTATGTGCCAAATATGTGCGTGCTCCCATCTCTAAGTCACCCATTGAGACAGACCCCCCCTTGAAACTTCAAACACGTATATCCGATTTTAATGAAATGTAAACCATATGTATAGGAAACTAATTCAGAGAGTTTTCCAACATTTAAGCTTTTTCCGACTATATTGGGGGGGAGGGGAGCAGAGGGGGAAGTAAAAACTAAAAAGTAATAAGGTGTTATGAGCATAGTAAAAGAAGTGCATAGTAGTGAGCCTCATTACATCTCGAGCTACGTCGGGGTTCCTGCTAGTATATATATATATATATATATATATATATATATATATATATATATATATATATATATATATATATATATATAGTCTCGGAAGTGTTCTTAACCTTAAAAACTGGAAAAAAATGTTTTTCGTTGATAGATTTATGTCTAGTAAGTCAAGCAATCTACTGCAATCACTATATTAGTTAACTTCCAAGAATTTACTCTAATATAAATATATTTTAGATATGTTTTTTTTTATATAAGGGATCGTCAGTTGTCTACCATGAAAACTGTTTCGAGATTTTAAAAACAAAACAGTATTTCTATATCATGGCATCCCAGCAGTGTTAGTCAGACACCACCTCCCTATTTAATAATTATTTTTTTAATTAAAAAGTTTACGAATATTTTATTTAGTTTTGCCTCCAGATTTGTTTTTCTAAAGTTATTAAATATAGTTTCTCCTTACCTGTGTTGTTCCTTTTTTACAGAACATCTATTTTATAGAGTTAGATGATTCCATTATAATACCCCCCCCATTTGTGTTCCTATATATATATATATATATATATATATATATATATATATATATATATATATGATGTGTGTGTGTACTGAAGAATGCGTCCCTGTAACACTTATCATAGTAAACATAGGGAATATCATGTACGGAATGCATTCGTATGTCTATACTCATATTGCATACGTGGAATCACATTTCGAAGAAACATGAGTTTGTAGTTTGATATACACAAATACATTTCTACATATGTACTTATATGTATAGATAGAAAAGAACTTACCCGACAGAAATATCTCAATAGAATGAGGCAGACAGAAAGATAGATGGACAGATAAATATACAATGAATGGTATATATATATATATATATATATATATATATATATATATATATATATATATATATATATATAAATATAAATGAAGGAGAGTGGAAAGGAATTAGAGAAAGCAAAAGCCAAATCAAAATTCAATTCAAAAGTTCAAAGCAAGGTATACTCTTCACAATAGGGTTTTACCTTTCCTAAAAGTTCGCTTTTAGTACACCTCTTTATATATAAATATATATATATATATATATATATATATATGTATATATATATATATAATATTAAATTATACTTTTAATATTTTACCTACGTACGACGTCGTTTCGACCTTTCGGCTCTCATCAGCACAGGGAAATGACAATTTTAGACGGTCACAGGGCACGAAACTGGTTAAGAGAGATACCTGTAAACGTTCGCTCAATCACTTAGACCACGGGAGGTTTTCACGTGATAATGGAGAAATTAAGTTATATTTACACTGAAAGCAGCGAGTGTAAACATCAAGACATCTGATAGAACTCAACGACAGAGTCGCGGTATTGCAGTGAGGCTTCCGGTTAATATCTATTTTTATCTCTCCAACAGTGCTCGACATCAATTTTTTTTAAAGGGGCTTCTGATAATATTAAATTATATTTTTAATATTTTCCCTACGCACGACGTCGTTTCGAGCGTTCGGCTTTCATAAGCGCGGGAAAATGGCAATCTCAAATGTGAACGTGCATGGTCGCTGGTAGGTATAAATTTACAAAAGTTTATTTTTAAGCATTTTTAAAATTTGTAAATCTTTATGTTTTAAATTTTAAAGATGCTTAAAAAAATGAACTTTCCCAGATTAATACCTACCAGCGACCATGCGCGATTTAAGTTCAGATTTAAAAGATACATTTACACCGTTAAATCCACAAAACATCGGACGCCACTTTCTACAAGACCAGGAAAGACCCTTACGAAACAAAAATAAGGTTAATACCTTTTATTTGTTTAAATCTCTGATGAAGCTCGTGATACCGAGCGAAATTATTAGGAAAAAGTAAAGATGACAAAATATTATTTTGATTGTAATAAAAGTATATGAATCTAACACATGTTTTTGAAGGCATTTCGTCCCTTTCTTTAAGTTTCAAATATATATATATATATATATATATATATATATATATATATATATATATATATATATATATATATATATATAAAATGACATAATAAAATAAGGTGCGAACCAAATTTTATTAGAATTCAAAGTTCAGGCAAAGTATCTTAAAGTCCTTAACTCATGAGTTTTCAAAGATAATTCTTCTCCTCAGAGGACTATTACCGCAGTGTCTTTCTTGCGTTACACAGTATATATATATATATATATATATATATATATATATATATATATATATATATATATATATATATATAGCTTTTTTCTGGTGTTTGAATTGTCTGTAACTCTGTGGGTATATGTATCCTGTTGCATTATATGTAGATATATTTTTGTGTATATATGCTCGTGTTTATATATATACAGTCAAATTTCGTTACTATGCCACCCGTCGGGACGAAGCAAAAATGGCATAGTAATGAGAGTGGCATACTAACGCGAGTTTGTAAAGCGCCTTTATTTTCTAAAAAAAAGCACCTTTATTGTAAAAGAAAATAACCTTATTTTCATAAATAAAAACAGCTTTATTGTAATAATGGTACCATTTACTCAAGTTAGGCATAAGCTTAGTCTAAAGCTCTCAAGAATTATCAACTGGCGTATCTTCTTTCGATGGATCTTATGCAACTCTTTATCTGGCTGATTGCATGCATATGTAATAAACAGAAGAAGTGAACAAAGTGAAACGTCAGTTTAAATGGCACAGCTACATGGGCTTCCGTTTTTTTAATAATGCTAAATGTACATTTGATAATAAAGGCCTACGTTTAGTCTCGAGAAACAATGGATAACGCATGTAAGGATGCTTCCGCGAAGAGTCTATTGTGGAGCAAGGGTTGCTTCAGATTGCGCAATCATAATCCACACGTTTCCTGAACCGACATTGCTTTAATCCAGTGGCAAGGAGAAGTGCAAGACGACTAAAAGAATACTGGGATAAGCAGAGAGCACCTGGTATTCCGAAATGGTCACCATTTAGTATTAACCAGACTCAACGTCGCTTAACTCTGATGATCTAACAGAAACCGATGTATCAACGGAAACCGGTGTATTATACCGTACATTTGATAACTATACGTTAAAGCGACGTTTAGCTTGGCCAGTAAAAGATGGGTGACCATTTGGAAATACTAGGCGCTGTATATCCTCTCTCCTAACCGGGATATACATGCTGTGTGGCGAATACCGCAAACAGTGGTATTACCAGTTATTCAATATGTTTACTTAGCTGGTCACTCCCAGATTATTTTTTTTTGGGGGGGGGGGGTACGAGCCTGTTAATGTGGGTGCGTATGCCCGCATATAGGGTGCAAATTAATCAAGCGGGGACATGTGATATTTCAAGTGATAAGAATAATTAATATTAAAAGAAATGATACTAAACGAACGTTGAATGGATTAGAACGAAGGCGAGCTATGAACAAAGCCGCGTTCCACATTTATCGCTGTGTGTTATTGACTTCTATGATGAGTCACGCTGGTTTTGTAAGCGTTGCCTTTGCTGCTGCCAAGGTGTACGAACGGCCGGACAGTTCGACACCGTGACAAAATGATTATCACGCCTCATTTCATTTGGAAAGCGGGGAATATCAAGCAATTTGCCGCGAAAAGTCATGAACTGAGAAGAAAATATGTTTGGCTTTGATACTTACAAATATTAAATGAAAGGATATTTTCAAGATACGCCCATTCAATCTGCGCGTTTAGTTATGAAATCGCCATTTCTTTTTATATGAATTACTACTATTTACATTTTAAACATGACAGACTGACATACGAATAGAACCTCAATATAGATCCTTGAACGCATCTAAAAATGCTATTTAAAAGTTAGACCTGACAGACCGATTAAAATACTCTTTTAAGCTTAAGAGTGACAGATCAATAGACAGAAAGGGTTTCATAGATCTAAACATGTTATCTAAAACTGAAGCGTGACCGATCAACAGACACAGGCTCATAGAGCCGTGGAAGCACCTAAACGAGCTATTTCTAACTGAAGTGTGACAGACCGACTAAAACGTTATTTTAAGCTTAAAGTGACAGACCAATAGGTAGAAAAAGGCTCATAGATATGTGGATGTATCTGAAACTGCTGTTTAAACCTTGAGGGTGACAGATCAACAGATCGAGGCTCATAGAGATATACACGCACCTCAACGTGCTATTTCAAACTGAAGCGTTACAGACCGATACAATGATATCTGAAACTTAAGCGTGACAGACCAACAGATAAAGGCAAATGGAGCCGTAGACGCACCTAAAATGCTATTAAAAACTGAAGCATGACAGACCAACGAAAATGGTTTCTCTAGAAGTGTGACAGATCTATCGACCGACCGACCGACGGACAAAGCCCATTATAGAGAAGTTTGGACGCAGTGTTTATTGTGAAACTTTAGCGAATCTCGTCTACATTAGGCGTGACGGGCCGACCAAAATGATATTTCAAACTTAAGTTTACGTTTAAAGATGGAAACGTTATTTAAAACTTAAGCATGACAGAGCAGTAGACGAATAGAGGTACTTATAAACACATCTAAAATTCTATTTTAAATGTAAATGTACGAGGGGCGTTCAATAAGTAATGCCTCTGACCCACTTCCAGTTGTCTGATCTAGATGAAATTTTGCATGTGTAATGATTTATATATGTATGGGTTATGTTGCAAAGAACAGCTCTGAACTAATTGTGGTTTCTGATTTACAGGTGTCTGAACTGAGTCAGGTGTGAAATGGAGCCAGTTAAGTGTCGCACAGTGATCCGGTTTTTGTATTTGAAAGGACGCACACCAAAGAAGACTTTTGATGAAATGAAAGCCACATATGGTGATGATGCCTCATCATATGACCTTTTGTAAATTCAAACATCGCCGGAAGTATGTGGAAACAGCCCCCATACCTTGTCGTTCCTCTTCTGCCATTGATGAGGCATCTGTCCGTCAAGTTGAGGCTGCCATTTTGGAAGATCGATGCATTACTATTCGCCAAATAGCCCAAGAGGCCAAGATTAGTACAGGGTATGTGGAAACTATCATTCATGACCATTTGCATATGCATAAGATGTCTGCCAGATGGATTCCCAGGTTGCTTACACCTTTCCAGAAGCAAGAACGCGTCGAATGCTCGATGATGAATTTGGAGATGTGCCAAGAAGATGACTCAAAGTTTTTCAAAAGACTGTTTACACAGGATGAAACTTGGGTCCATCACTATGATACAGAGACCAATGCCCATTCAATGCAGTGGAAGCACTTGGACTCACCACCTCCAAATAAGGCAAGGGGTAGCCCTCCGCTGGCAATGTCATGTTCACAGTCTTCTGGGACCAGGACTGAGTAGTGATGACAGATTTCCTGGCAAAGGATACCACAATTACAGGAGCCTATTACGCTTCACTTTTGATGAAATTAAAAAAGGCTATCAAAATCAAGAGGCGGGGCAAGATCAGCAAAGGTATCCTCCTCCTGCAGGACAACGCCCCGGTCCACAACTCGCATGTCGCCAGATCAGAAGCACGGGCGTGTGGCTATGGAATCCTCTCCCATCCCCTTACTTTCCTGACCTTGCACCCTCTGACCTTCATCTCTTCCCAGTCATGAAGTTGTGTTTGAAAGAAATGCGTTTCCCAGATGATGCAGTCTTGATTTCGAGAGTTACGACATGGTTGGCGGACCAACCTGGGGTGTTCTACAAAAACGGTGTCCAGATCTGCATCAAACGATGGGAGAAATGCATAACTCTGGGTGGTTCCTATGTAGAGAAAGACTAATAACTGTGCTAAGTTTCATTGATCTACTGCTATGGGAAATGGGTCAGCGGCATTACTTATTGAACGCCCCTCGTATATATATATATATATATATATATATATATATAGAGAGAGAGAGAGAGAGAGAGAGAGAGAGAGAGAGAGACAGACAGACAGACAGACAGACAGACAGAAAGACAGACAGACAGACAGACAGACAGACAGACAGCGGGCGAAAGCGAAAGAGAGAGAGAAAGTGAGATAGAGAGAAAGAGAGAGACAGACAGACACATGTGTTTTATTTAGTAAATTTAGTAAATACTGAATCCAAAGGTGCTATTTTAAGTAGGGAAGTAAAGATAATAATATTATTTTATAATGATTACCTCGGCATACCGAGGTTTCGACCAACGCTCATTTCAAAGGGAAATATCTTTCAATAAAATATATTTAGTTAAACTATTTATTCATTTACTAGCTGTAATAGCTGTACTAGGACGGGGTTGTAATAAAGTTATAATACTTTCAATGGATGAAACCACATAATACTTGGAAGCAATCAAAGGCATATCTCTATGATGACATTTAACATTACCCGACTGAAGATATCGACTGAATAGAGTTTTTAATGTTATGGATTTAGAATTCCCATTAACGGGGATTCCAATAAGCGAAATTTTCTTAATTTTTTTAGCATTGATTTAATGTTGTGTCTATAATAATGGTGTGAATCTAATCAAAATCAGAGATGAAACAAAACGATTATCGTCCGCTGTTGCTGTTGTTGCTGTTGTTGCTGCTGTCACTGCGTATGATGTTGTTACTGTTACTGTTACTGTTACTGTTGCTTTGACTGTTGCTGCTGTTATTGTTACCTTTGCTGCTGTTGCTGCTGTACCTGTTGCTGCTGTTGCTGTTGTTACTGTTGCTGCTGTTGATGCTGTTACTGTTACTGTTACTGTTACTGTTACTGTTACTGTTACTGTTACTGTTGCTGCTGTTACTGTCACTGTTGCTGCTGCTGTTGCTGCTGTTACTGTTGCTGCTGTTACTGTTGCTGCAGTTACTGTTGATGCTGTAACTGTCACTGCTATTGCTGTTGCTGCTGTTACTGTTACTGTTGTTACTGTCGTGCTGTCACTGTTGCTGCTGTTGCTGTTACTGTTGATGCTGGTACTATTGCTGATGTAATTATTACTGCTATTGCTGCTGTTGCTGCTGTTGCTTGTGCTGTTACTGTTACTAGTGATGATGATGATGATGATGATGATGATGATGATGATGATGATGATGATGATGATGATGATGATGATGATGATCGCTCTCGTGTCGTCTTGTATTTGTTGATTATTCAAGGTAGACATCTCGAATTTGGATGGCACGCATGTTGACTCGGAACAAAAGGCTATAAAAAGACAACGACACATGTGGTACGGTTCACGGGTCTATTCATAATTCCGGAAAATAAAAACAATGAAGAGTGGTTGTTAAAGAACGCCCAACTTTTCCGCTCGAGGATGCTGAAAAGAAGGCGTGCATTCTTAAATCCTATGGTACGTCGGCTTCAAGCAAGATCCATCATTAAAAGAGAGAGAGAGTGAGAGAGAGAGAGAGAGAAAATGGAAGCGGAAGTTAACTTCCCTCGTTTTCCGGTCTGACAACAAATCAGATGTAAAAGAAAATTCAGTCGGAGGAAAGTGTCATGTTGTTGCATAGTTGAAGAAATAGCCAGCGCGAGTTGACTCCATGCTTTAGTTCGATTCTCGTCTGATGATGACAATAATGACGATGATTGTTCTCTGTTGACTCTTTCAGGCAGTCATTTTCAATTAGGACCGCACGCATGTTTAAATAAAATGAAATATGATCTTAAGATGGAGTACCGCTGCCACAATCAGGGGAGAAGAGCTCAGAGCACTCTTTATTGCCTTTTTGGAGTACAAAATAGATTTCGTAATCTAGTGGAGGATGATTTATTCCATTCTATACAGTTTCTTTCTCACAAAAATGATGCTGCTAGTCTTTCTCTACTCTATTAATATGTCCATTGAAGGTGCCCGATTGAGCTTCAATCTCTGTTTCCTCCTGGTGAAATATTCCCAGCAAAATCTCGTCTCCTTACCACAACTGCAAACACCTTTTTATTTCTTTTTCCGTGTTTGTCACATCAAACAGAATTTCCATGAACAGGTTCTTTTCAAGAAATTCCCATTTGTGGAACACGTTACTACGGTACTTTTTCTCTGCGGGCGATAACATGGTTTTCTTCAAATTAAATGTAAACAAATGATTATAACCCGTGCTCATTAATAATCAAATTTTGTTAATTCTTTTAATCATTTTCAAGCCTCTCATAATAGATTTCATGATTAAACTGATAATGTATACATCTTATTAATCCTAATCTTCGAATATGTTTTAGGCTTTATGAATATCCTCTCAATCTGTATATGTATGAAATCATTCCTACAAAATTTGAAGTCCGTATAATAATCTAAAAGTTGTAAGTAACACCTAACCAGATAGACAGACAGATACGCGCATGTTATATATATTTATCCAGTTATTGATAGCCGTGAGATTTCACATGTTGTTCATCTCTCACGAAACTTAATTCTTAATCCGGATATTCCCAAGGACATGTTATCATTGATTCTCTGCACACCTCCATCACTTACATCATTCCATTGCAGATTGCAGATCTGAAGTAGTATATATATATATATATATATATATATATATATATATATATATATATATATATATATATATATATATATATATACATATATATATATACATATATATACGCACGTTTTTGCGGTAAATATTTAATATTTTGAAAGTTGTACGAGATATCCGATTTCAGTAGGCACGCGCTCATTAATCTTCAGATTAGTTTCGAAGGTTGATTTCTTCATTTACCAGAAGGTGCAAATGATCAATTCAACAGAAATTTCAAATATCAAGAATTTCATTTGAAAAATAAATTAATATTAGTAACCTATTCGTTTTTGAGGATATTGGCGAGATATCTCGTCAACCAATGCAACAGAGTTGACACATTTCTCGCGAGATATCTCGTCGACCAATGCAACAAGGTTGACACATTTCTCGCGAGATATCAATAAAAGGAGGAGGTAATGCTTGATAGGATGTTATCATATTCTACACTACCTACCCCAATAAAGAAGCAACAATTAATCATTGGGAGGATGGTATCATGAGCACAGAACAGATACTGTAGTACCCATCCAAAGAAGGAGATAATGCTTGGGAAGATTGTATCATGACAAAAAGAACATATACTAGACTGCCACCCGAAAGAAGGGATTAATGCCTTGGACATGACAACACAACACTTTTTACATTTGAATTGAGCATTTTAAAATGCTACATTAGTCTGAAATAGTATAGTAAATTGAATTGAGCATTAAAATATAGTAATAGTATAGTTTCGGTTTCAAACAATTAGTAATAGATATTTTGGAGTGTTAATGAGTCTAATTATGCAAGACATTAGTTTTATAAATCCCCCCAAAAGTCATTCTAGAGTGTTCCAATGGGCACATAGTCTATCCATGAGATATCTTAGAGTAAAATCTACCTAGAGGTTTTGAGTTAAAACCCAGGTTACGGGTATTCCCCTTGCAGCGTAAATACTCCCGACCCACCTAACTAGCAGCAAAATCTCACCCCTTCACTATACAGGTTCTTAGATGGCGATAGATGTTCTACGCTGATAGCTTCTTCACTCGGACAGCTTGCGTTTAGAATCCTTTCCTTGTAACCCTGTTTCCCCGACCGTACAAATATACAGAAATTTAAACGTAATGTGAACAAACATCTTGCTGCTCAGCTCCCCACTAAGCTTACCCCTACGGATCTGACTACTATCACAGTAGCCCCTTACGCCTAGGTGGATATATGCCTTGTTTGGGTAAATAAAAGTAAAAAGGAAATCGTCAATATTAAATATTTCTTCTTATTTTCCTATAATTATTTAATATTAAAATAAAATGATATTGTGTATATAATTATGCGTTCTTTCAAATCCATTATTCAATATTTTCTTCTATTTTTCCTATAATTATTTAATATTAAAATAAAATGATATTGTGTACATAATTATGCGTTCTTTCAAATCCATTATTAAATATTTTCTTCTTTTTTTCCTATAATTATTTAATATTAAAATAGAATGATATTGTGTACATAATTATGCATTCTTTCAAATCCATTATTCAATATTTTCTTCTTTTTTTCCTATAATCATTTAATATTAAAATAAAATGATATTGTGTACATAATTATGCGTTCTTTCAAATCCATTATTCAATATCTTCTTCTTTTTTTCCTATAATTATTTAATATTAAAATAAAATGATATTGTGTACATAATTATGCGTTCTTTCAAATCCATTATTAAATATTTTCTTCTTTTTTTCTATAATTATTTAATATTAAAATAAAATGATATTGTGTACATTATTATGCGTTCTTTCAAATCCATTATTCAATATTTTCTTCCTTTTTTCTATAATTATTTAATATTAAAATAAAATGATATTGTGTACATAATTATGCGTTCTTTCAAATCCATTATTCAATATTTTCTTCCTTTTTTCTATAATTATTTAATATTAAAATAGAATGATATTGTGTACATAATTATGCGTTCTTTCAAATCCATTATTCAATCATCATGAAATGTATATGAGAAGGACGAAAGAAGATTTTTTGTGTGGAGTAGTAGGAAGACAAAATTTTGCTCTGAAGTTTTTACAGGAATGAACCAGAGATTGGAGCTCAGTCGAGCACCTTCAATCGAAATAACGACATGATAGACAAAGACTAGCAACGTCACTTTTGTGAGAAAATAGTTGTACTGAGAAGAAGATATCATCACCCACTAGATTTTTAAGTTGAGTTTGTACTCTCTCAAGGCAAGTAAGCTATCCAGATGTGGCAGCAGTACTCAGCCTAAGGACGTATCTTACTCTCATACAGGTAGAGGATTAGATCTGGAATGAGGTACTTTCTGTGGCGGTAGAATGATTCTACCATTTTCCCAGAAACCTTGGCACCTGTTGATAGAAATTCCGTTTGACGCTTGGCACACGGACGAAAAAAAAATGAAAGTTTGCAGTTTTTTGCAGGTCTTTGCAGTTGCTCTAGTTAGACACATTCTTGTTACGAATGCTTTACAGGGAGGAACCAGAGATTGGAACTCAGTCGAGCACCTTCATTAAAAATAATGATAGTGTAGAGAAAAACTAACAACGTCTCTTCTGTGATAAAGAGGCTGCAGAGAATAAAGGATGATGAAGTCGATTATATACTCCGTCAAGGCAAAAAGAGCTCTTTAAGCGGCACATCCCCAGATGTGGCAAGAATACTTCATCTTAGCACGTACCTGGCTTTTCTGATACAAGTAGACGATTTATTCTGACTCTAATCTATATATAAATAACTCAATGTCTGTGTGTATGTGTGTGTTCCCTATAGAAAGAGAAGTTAGTGTATTCTTATGTGACATTTTACATGGGAAGGCAATGGAAGTGTTCCCGAATCTTTAAGGTCAGCCCTAAGGAGGTTATGAGGGGCTTACTCCCTTAAAACTTTAAATATATCCTATTGTTATGAAATTTAAATCATATGTAAAACATTTTCTGGAGAAGACAATTGAAGTGGTCACGGATCTCTAAGTGGCTTCCTAACATAAATGAGCTAAGGGGCCGAATCTTTTTTTAAACTTCAAATATATCCTATTTTGATGAAATTTATATAATATGTATAAAATTCTATTGGAAAGACAATGGAAGTGGCCTCACATCTCTGTTACCCTCTATGTGGCGAATATATAAGTGCCTCACCTCTAATTGACTCATGGGGACATAATTCCGTTGAAACTTCAAATACGTATATCCGATTTTAATGAAATGTAAACCATATGCTTAATACACTAATACAGAGAGTTTCCCCACATTCGAACGGGAAGACAAGGGGTAGTAAAAACAAATAAACTAATATGGTGTTATGAACATAGTGAAAAAGTACATAGTAGTGATCCTCATTCAATCCCGAGCAACGTCGAGTCTTCCTGCTAATAATAAATAAAAACACAGGTAAAATACAGTTTTTGATTCATGTACACTTCTATAATTTTGTACGTTGTGAATTTTGTTTTATTTTTTAGCAACAAGCCATTTTGGTTAATTATTTTTCCCCGCTTTGACTTGTATCAATAAATGAATGAAACCAATTGTTCCCTACTGTTCCTTGCTTTCATCTTTATTAATTATACATGATTTATCAATATCATTTACAGCCAAACCTTTGTAGTAAGTGACTAACAACAGGTTATGTTACAGATAAATACTCAACGAGATCCAGTGTCAGATTGAGAGAGAGAGAGTGAGAGACAGATAACGAGAGAGTGGGAGAAAGAGAAAAAGAGAAAAACAGAGACAGAGTGAGAGAAAGTAAGAGAAAGAGAGTAAGAGGGGTGGGGGAGAACGAGGGAGAGCGAGAGAGCAAGAGAGCGAGCGCGAAAGATAGAAAGGAGAGAGGGGGAGGGAAAGAGAAAATAAGAGAGAGCGAGGGAAAGAAAGAAAGAAGGAGGGAAAAGTAAAGAAAGAGAGAAAAATAGAGAGAGGGGGAGATCAAGAACAAAATAACGATTAAAAGTGCTTTATTACAATAAAATAGCCGCCGTTTTTTTTTACAAAGCTTCCGCTGATGCTACACGTAGATACGCTTGCACAAGCCTGAACACGCTTACACACGAAATTTTGGACTTCATCTCTCTCTAGAAACAACGGACAACCTCTGAACACGATTAAGTTTTTATAGTGAAATAAATCATCTGTCGTAAGCCCAAACCGCACTTAATAATAAACGTGTTTATTTAATATTTTTCCAAATACAAAATAAAATACAAGTGTTAACGGATGTGGAGGACTTACCTATAAGTTACCTTTCCGCCCAACTCCCCTAATATATTTATTCTTCATAACAATATGAAGAAAAAATAAAGAAAAAGATTCAATCACCGGAGTTAGACAACATTGCGCATAGGCAGTACTTAAACGGTTGACCGTTTAGGAATACTAAGTGACGTAAGTTTGGAAGGAGAAATGGTTGCGAAAAGAACAATTGACGTTAGACATATTATTTACTTCCTTGCCAGGGGGTTATCTTAGATAACGAACGGGGTGTTTGGATGGAGGGGTTTGAGTGGTGCACTAAAGAGGAGGGAGTGAAAAACGGAAGTCGAAGAAACCACGTGACTTCAGGTCGAGGTGCTCTCGCGCGCGCGCTATCTATCTATCTATCTATCTATCTTTCTCTCTCTCTTTCTCTCTCTCTCTCTCTCTCTCTCTCTCTCTCTATATATATATATATATATATATATATATATATATATATATATATATCTTACTCTCTCTCACTCTGTATCACACGCAAAAAGTCAATCTGTTTTCTGTTTCTGTTTTAAATAAATATTTATAAACCCAAAAAGAAGTTACTGTTTGGTTTATATCAACGGACGAAGTGGTGGCCTGTCTCACGGTTGTGGTGATCATGACGGTGAAGTATAACGGTTGCGGTGGCGACAAGAGGGTGAACACACGTGCGTTAATCACCAATCGGGTGTATAACGGTTTATCCACCCAACGATAAGGCGTCATATAACAGTTCGACACAAGGTTAGGTGTTGTTTTGAGAAGCCAGCACACTAGGATTAGCGCGCTATGGCCTAAAAAAGACACTGCTTGAGCAGCCTCGTTAGCATTTCAGGTTGGGGCGTCTCAGGCGATTAGCAATAAACTAACCTTTTCTCAGAATAAACGCACAGCTTGGGAGGGTGGACCTCCTAGGACTGAAACGAAGGAAGCCTCAGCGCGACAGCAAAATAGACACTTTGGGACTGAACAACGTTGTATCATAATTCTAGACATGGTGATGGTAAAATATTAAAAAATTTAAAACAAAAAAAAAGACCGGCGATATATAAAACAGTAATACTCTTTAGAAAACTAATCGAAAGAAACAACCATTAGATAACCGAGACTTGTTTGCTTTCAGGGCTGGAATTGCATCTACTTATAGCAGAATTAATATATATATATATATATATATACAGGGTGGGCAAAAATAAGGGTCCTATTTTTAAAAATTCATAACTTTTTTATTTATTGATTTTTTTAAATTTTTTTTTTTAGAATAAGTAAAGGACCCCTTCCGAAGCAAGCATGAGCCGTATTAGCCCTAAGGAACTTACCATCATTTAGAAAACATTATTTTTGCTTAAAATACTCAAAACAGTGTAAAAAACAATACTTTAGTTTTTGTAAGTTTTAAGAAGTGTTTTTCGGCTAAAATTTGTTTTGTTTATTTCAAAAAATCTCGGAAGGGTCAGTCTACACACAAATAAAGTTTGGTGAGTTTAACTTTTATTTTGTGGAAGTTATTCAAATTCAAGTTATTCAAATTTAAAGATAGGACCCTTATTTTGGCCCACCCTGTATATATATATATATATATATATATATATATATATATATATATATATATATATATATATATATATATATATATATATATATATATATATATATATATATAATGGTAATAATCCAGGTAAAAAATATGCACAGGGTTGTAATCCAGAGAATTTTAACCGGGTTGATAAAAAGTGCTCAATGTCAAAATAGAGCTTTATATATGATAATTTTATTTACACAGACATGTACAAAATCTGCGACACTGGCATGTCGATGTTACTATAAACTGAGATCTCATCAGGCAGAGTTAGAATCCGATCTTAACCTCAGATCATATTTGGTTCTCTCCAAATATGATAATATTTAATTTTCTCTTAATTTTCTTTTATTATTATTAATTTTATTTTATTTTCCCTCCTCTTCTTTCTCTCTTTTTCCTCACTTCTAAATATAGAATCTCTTACATAACGGCTATTTTCTGGTTTAAGCGTCTCACCACCTCTTCATTTCAAATTCTTTGTGCATAGCGTTTCATAACGGGTAAAAAGTGTTTTTTGAAGAAATTCCATCATTTTACCATTTCAGACAGTGCTGACGAAGACGGAATTGGGGATTTAAACCCTTTTTCTTGTCAGAAACCACTGGTCCATGTCTGATTAAAATCTGTATTTAAAAATAAAAAAATATTACGCTCTTAATTTAATTTAATTGAGCACTCTGCTGGTATTTCCCTTTTATTCTTTTTTTAGTATACCCTTATACTTTATATATATATATATATATATATATATATATATATATATATATATATATATATATATATATATATAACTCGATTTCTGTGGGTATAATGTTCGTATGTTCCCTATAAACAGAAAGGTTAGAGAATCTACATAAAATCTAAAAGGGCTTTCTAATGTAAAGTTTATTAGAGAAGACGATGGACGTGTTTTCTAAATCTCTAAGTGCATCCCTATGGGGCCATAACTCTCTTAAAACTTCAAATATATCGTATTTTTACGAAGTTTTAATTATATATAAACTTTCTTGGGGAAGACAACGGAAGTAGTTCTGCATCTCTTAGTGCCTCTCTAACCTAAAGAAGCTATGGAGGCCGAATCTCCTTTAAAACTCCAAATATATCTTATTTTGAGGAAATTTATATCACGTGTATAGAATTCTCTGGGGAAGACAATTAGAGCGGTCCTGAATTCTTACGTTACACTCGATGTGTCGAATATGTACGTAGCCCCACTTCTAAGTGACCTATCATTCAGAGAGTTTTCCAACATTTGAGCTTCTTCCGACTATATTAGGGGGTTAAACAGGAGGATGGAGGCAGTAAAAAAAGAAAGAAATATGGGGTTATAAGCATAGTGAAAAAGTACATAGTAGTGATCTTCATTCAATCCGGAGCAACGTCGGGTCTTCCTATTAGTTAAATTATATACAAACTGTTGCTTTTAAATTATTAACCGATTTTCTTCAATTTCACTCATATATATAAAAATTGTGTAAAAAGGATATTTTCCACATACGTTTCACATTAATGAAAGGAATTAGAAGTTAAAACTTATAGTTAGAACTACGTGTCATAATATCGTCACGATAAATCTGACACTGTTGAAATTACACTTTGGGGAAAGAGCTCAACAATTCGCATAGAAAGGATCACATGTAAATTATATCATATTCCCAAACCAGATTCAAGTTATGTAAAACTCGCAAAGGTTTCATTATTAAGATTGAGAAAATGATATATTATGTGTTCATTTTATCTTCGCTTATTCTTATAAATATTGGTAAGAAAATAATGTATTTTTATTTCGTTTCTACTGTTAAAAACTATGAATGGGCGATACTAGAGCTGTGGAATCTTGTATGTATTAATTGTCTACTCTTATTAGTTACTGTATTGTTTCTTCATTTTTTTGCATTTTATTTCAGTTAGTTCTCAGAAATCAAGGGGACTCTTCCTGGGGAAAGCACTAAATTTCTTTATGAGACACATACATATCCGAGTGTTTAATTATAGCTATTCTCTACTGCTCAAACGTTGAGTAAGTAAACCAGTGAAAAACAATGATTGTTCTACTCCTCAATGGACTATTTATCAATGTTATAATTTATTTGTCTTGGGGTCTTGGGGTCTTTGATTGGTTTTGCTGATCCAGGACAAGAATTGATGTGGTCTGGTGGAATATCCATCATAATGTTGTTACTTTTAGTAGCATCGCTAGGAAAAGGTGTACCATTCCTCGTATTAGGCAGTGTGTAGAAATTCCGGGGGATCTTATTTAGGTTTCGAATACTATGTAATTTTGAATATTTGTTCAGGGTTTACTTGTAGGGAGAAGTATCCTTATGTCAGGTTGACCTAATAAACCTATGTACAGAGAGACTGAAGACACACGAGCGTGATGTATAGTAGGCATTCAAACTCTCTTCCCGGGTAAACTGACGTCTGATTGTTCAAACTGTTACATTGTCCGATTTTCGTTACTGGATTAACACTATGTAATCATGTAGTAATGTAATACTCTAATCACCTGTGTTGTTCCTCCAATGGCCATTTGGTTAGCTGTAATGAAAAGCCATCTGAAATTGTTCATAAATTAATTATACATTTAAGAAATTCAACTACAGGATCTTAGACGATGAATGATTTACGATGAATGATCATCCAGCAAGCTGTAAGTTCAGAAAGGGGGAAGAGATAAAAAGAGATAAAGACTTATATTAAGATCATTACTTTATTATTAAACGTTATATTAGACATTTTAAAAACGTATTTGTATTTATTTAATTCAGGCTTCCAAAAAGACTAATCTATATTCTCATAGAAATACTGTCGGAAGAGATGACGTCATGTTAGCCCGCTTTGTTGACTTCCGGTTATTACGATTACGCAGGGTTTAATCCCGTGATCACTTGTCTGAAACGTTTCTTGTTTACAACATAACGCCAGATTTATGTAAGTAAATATATTTTAAGTAATATTTATACTAGCACCCACTAACATTTACAAAAGGAAGTCTTCAAAAGTAGCTAGTAGCTGCTTCTCTTTAAAATGAATACACATGCGTGACAAAAATAAGCTGGTCGCAATCTAGTGGTAGGTGACCTCTTCTCGTCCCTGCGGAGATATGTTGCTACCATCTCTCTACTGTATCGTTATGTTCATAATAGGTGCTCGACTGAGCTTCAATCCCAGTCAGAACACGTCTAGCTACAACCACAGCAAATAACTGTCTTTTCTCTCTTACTCTCTCTCTCTCCCTCCCTCTCTCTCTCTCTCTCTCTCTCTCTCTCTCTCTCTCTCTCTCTTTACCAAAAACCAAACGAAACTTCGATGGACAAAGCTTCTTTCCAAGAATATCCCATCGGTGTAATAAAATACCACGAGATTGCTTCCCAACTAACTACAGCATGGCCGTCTTCAAGTCTAATGTAAACAAATTCTAGATGAGCCACCCATTTGAATAATCAATTCCTCTTTAATCCTCTGCCTAACCCACACAGTGTTTTCGGTTACGGTGATCATCGTCCAACTGACGATCTCTTTAACCCTTATTTTCGAGTGGCCCCTGGGCCTTTATAAGCAATGACTAATTAGAAAACAAAGATGATCAAACCTGTGGGATCTTGCATGCAAACGTCGACATTATTTCCTTACTAAACTATGATAACTCTGGCAGAGCTCTTGGTTTTACGTAGCACAGTGGTAAACATTGACACATACAGAAAATAGCGTCAGACTTGCTTAGGTGACCGACCCTTTTGTCTGAATGAGGTTCGTTTATAGGAGGCCATCTTTAGCAATATTTGGACGTAGGTGTATTTAGAAAAGTGACGACATTTTCCATATGAAGTTTAGATTAAGTAGAAACGTTGAAAATTCCACTAGAAACCTAAGAGTTGGAACTTAAGGTAACGTGTTCATGATGTTGCATAACAGACACGAAGTCTCCGGTGACACGTACTGGATAAGCTTATAAAACATTTCTCTGGTTTCTAAACCGCGAAGGGGGGCGGACGTTTTGGGGAGAGCTGCTCTCACCCCCTATGAGAAATTGGTTGGGTGAAGAACCACGGGATATTATGTAACACCATAATATACATGTATACTTAAAAAGAAATGTTTTTAAATAAAAGAAATGTTGAACCCTAAATGATTGTTTCCGATAATTATTAGTAACTTTTACAACCGTTGCTATTAAAAAGAGGATGGCGACCGCTGCTAAAAACCGACACAACAGACTTACAGACTGCCGTAACAAACGAAAAGACAAAAAGAAATAGATAAACATCACAGCAACGGCTATGATGGCTACTAATGCAGCGCACATCATCATAACTACTAAAGAGAGACGTCACAACTGATTGGGCTAACTACCAACAACGTGTAAACGAGCCGCCGTCCAGATAATCTGCTAGAGACAAAAGAATTGGTCGAAAGGAATACTATACATTATCTCAAGCATTATCGCCTTCTTCGGTGAGTATCGGTTTATTGCCGGTCGCCCGATGTGCTCCTACCAGAGAATGCCGACGAGTTAGATCACCGTTATGTTTACAACCTTCCAGAATGCACTTTCAGAGGAGTTTGATCATCCCACTTTAAACTGTCCCCCTTGATGCATTATGGAAGTAGGTAAATATTCCAGGCACATGGCCCTTCTGCTCGGTTCAATATCTGATCTGTCTAAGGAGGACATCCTCCCAAGCATTATTTCCTCTTTTGAGAGAAGGTTAGTCTATTTCGTTTCTTCCTTTGTGTGCATAAACCAAAACTAAGAACTACCCGCCTGTGGAACACAATACCACAAACTGCTTACCAATTGACTACAATATGGCCATTTTTAAGTTCGTTATTAAGAAATTCTTGTTAAACCGTCATCTTAAATAATCAAATTTTTCCCCAGTTTCAACCATCGTTACCAATCCTCAAAGTGTTGACTCTCCTTCAACCCTTATCCAAAAGTGGTCGTTGTGCCTTGTTAAGCGGTGACTCATTAGTGCGTAAAATATATCCAATACTCACCGCAACGATCGGTTATTTTGACAAAAATGGATTTCCATGCATAAATGCTTGCATGAAAATAGTGATCATAAATACTACAGGATGGCCCACTTAAAAGTAGCCTGTTCTTTCAGTTACTATATTTTGCGTGTCATATGCTGAATCTGTTCCTTTCCGATCCAAGTTTCAGCATTTTTCTTATTACATGTAGGTAAGTAACAAAACATGCTTTGGAAAAATTACAAGTACTTCACAAAAACGTAAGTCAGTCGTGAGACTGCATACCTCCGTCTGGCAACGTAAGGATGGGTCAAAGTCTTATCTGAGCTTTACTTCTTCATATTGTATGAAGTATTCCCGAAGTTATGCCATAGAATTGTTGATAACACAAAAACAATGTATCCGATCAGGTAGAAATGTGGCATGGTTGTACCTTTATCAAAGAAATCAAGTGTCATACATCAAATCTCGAAATTTCAAGCTCAATATCATATAAGATGCGGGACTTCGTTGTTATAGGTTAAGTAGCGAGACTCGCCAAAAGTGTGATATTAACTTTTTCTGTAACCTTACATCTAAATATCCCAAAATGTAATCAGTTCTCACTTTGACTATGATCGATATTTTTACCAAGTTTGGTGACGATTGATCAAGCGATGTTGACGCTACGCTGTACACAAACAAACAAACAGAAAAGTCAGAAACTCAATAGAAAACATAACCTCCTTGGTGGAGGTAATGAAAGACCTACTTCCGCTGCCCCCTTGTAACATTCTTCGTGTCAACGAGCACTCAGGCTACTTTTAAGTGGGTCAGCGTGTATTTTGATAGCAGAACGCATACGCCTATTGTGCGTGGTATCCGTCCATCTAGAGAAGTGCCGATCAGGTGGCATGTATCGCATGTTCACTGTCCTGATCCGGTGTTTTCACTGTCATCTGATCCGGATATTATTTGATCTGAGAGCTTAATTTTATATGAGGATCTTGTCACGTGTGAACGTAGTTGCGAACTTGATACAGTATGACTGGTTACAGAGATAAGAGTGATATATTTTACGAGCAATTGAAACTCAATTAATTCCTTTGATAGGCTTACTTTTGGTTAGGGATCAATTGCCGAATATGGTTGACGAACTTCGTCTGTCTATAGATAAGAGATAGATAAACAACATGGGATAGATAACACGCACACACACACACACACACACACACACACACACACACACACACACATATATATATATATATATATATATATATATATATATATATATATATATATATATATATATATATATATATGATTATTTTTATTTACACAGACATGTACAAAATCTGCGACACTGGCATGTCGATGTTATCGATCAACAGCTATTATAAACTGAGATCTCATCAGGCAGAGTTAGAATCCGATCTTAACCTTAGATCATATTTGGAAAGAAATAAAAGCTGTTGATCGATAACATCGACATGCCAGTGTCGCAGATGTTGTACATGTCTGTGTAAATAAAAATAATCATATATAAAAGCTCTATTTGATATTGAGCACTTTTTATAAACCCGGTTGAAATTCTTTGGATTACTACCCTGTAGAT
This sequence comes from Sepiola atlantica, assembly GCA_963556195.1. NCBI lineage: Eukaryota > Metazoa > Mollusca > Cephalopoda > Sepiida > Sepiolidae > Sepiola > Sepiola atlantica. Next base: position 109,129,110 of record OY744522.1, read on the forward strand.
GTTTTACTTGGATTATATATATATATATATATATATATATATATATATATATATATATATATATATTATGTGTATTTTGTGAGCTTTTTTTTATTTCAGTAAACATTGTTAAAAATAACAGAATTCTCTGCTTAATGATGCCCTTTTAATTTTTTCAATTTTTCTAATGATCTTTTTTGTTTCAAAATAATAAAATGATAATGTATGTTCCATATGTATCACGAACGTTTTCGTTTCTTCGTCAAATCATCTTCAGGTGACAAAAGCAAATGAACGGAAAAGCTGGAGAAATAAAGAGAATTTCAAAAAAATAGTCGAGAAACGCGAACGTGATATCAGTTAGACGCCAAAAGAACGGTATCACACTGGTCCAGGAAAGATGTTTACAATTTAAATTTCGCGACGCCAGAATTTGCGTCACAGGATAAACTTGTATACGTTAAGCATTTTAAAATGTTGTTACTCGTTTCATACCTAATGTTATTAATTGTTGCTGGGTGTTAATAAAGATAGCTTTGAGTATTTTTGATTTTTTAAATATTGGTTTCGGAATGTATTATTTTCGTGTTATTAACTAAAATTCTTAGCTAATCCTCATGTATTAAAAGATTGAAAGTTATTAAGCTATTTATATCCAATCATTTTATAAAAAGAGATTAAAACAACATTACCTTAACAACAATAATAAAAAGCCTAAAAGTGAATCAAATAATAAGTAATTAATAAAATGACCTGTTTCTAAACCACGTACAAGAATCAGGAAGTTTTATCGAATTTCCTGCTTGCTTAGCAGGCCGAGAGTAGGATCAGGGCGTTTCCACAAATGATGGCGATGGAGAGGCGCTCGTAAAGTCAAGTCAATTCTAGATGATCTCTGGTGTGGCGCGTCATAAACAGACTGTGGCTGTTGAGGAAGTTGCGTGTGGCAGGGTCTATCGCTCCACTCGTCTTCACGGCGATCGGTTGAAACATAAATCTGTCGAAAAGACCGGCATATTTTAATTGCTTGTGGTTCTCTGATAACGCTGCTGCATGTCCAAGGTTTGTTCCGATTCTGTCACTGACGAGTGCGCAAAAATATCGACACAAGTCGCATCCCTATAAGTGACTTGCCGTTTGCAAAGGGAAACACCGTCAGGCCATCAGACCCTTTGGAATTCCTCTGTCGAGGCCAAACTGCTTCAAGGATCGACGAGAAGCCAGCGATGTCTAGGACCCGTCGGATGATATCATTGCGAGCGCTGTGACTAGGAAATCTACTGATGCTCCTTCTACACGTAAGAGTGGGGAGCCCATATACGTCGACCGGCTGACCACAACGGCACCTTAGAGCCTGTGCGCAGGGCGACAACGAATCTCAGGCAATCGTCATCAACTAAGTTCCATTCAGCCAATGATGGTAAGGCTTTTAGCCACACACCGCTGTGTGGCGAACTTGCAGCTTGAATTTGAGTCTAGTCCTAATCCTGATCTTGTCCCAGCTCTTCTCTCTCCCGTCTGTCCCAGACGATGAGACCAACCCCTTTCCAGAAAAAGGTCACGGATCAGTTTGTTGGGAGGAGATTCGGATGCTTCATGTAGAATACTATCAAACAGATCTCGACTTATGCAGATAGAGGAGGTGTAAATCGGCAATGCAGCATCAGTTGTTAATCTAAGACCAAGTCCACCAAAAGAGATTGGAAGGGTTACCTAGCGCCAGCCTTCATCATCAAAATTGATGTTGCAGATGGCTGCCGCTGAGTTCAGAATTACGCAATTCAGCCTTCTCAGGTCGACAAGAAACTGGTAAAGTCAATATAGATTTCGTGATACAGAAGCAGTTGCACAAGAGGAAGAGTGCCGGATGCTTATACATCAGTAGGAGCCGGGATGACATGTTGGACAAGTTAGTAAGTTTATTTTCGATGCCGGCTTGGATCGCTGGTGGGAAAATCGGGAAGCTGAGGATTGTAAGTTCGTTCCGGTTTGTTATGTTAACCCCATCAAGATTTCTGAGACAGTCACCCTAAAGGATTCTGCCAAATAGTCGATATTGACGACTTCGGACTGACCTCAAGCCAGATTGCAGCAAGGGCGTGAATAATTCTATCCAACTCAATCCCCAACACAATCCCTTTGCCTCTCTTGCTACTCCCTGCTACACTTTACTGCTCATGTTCCTGCTGCAACATATATTGTCTCATCTCCCCCTCTGTCTCCCTTGTATCAAAACAAATTCTTGTCTTCCCGTTCAGTCGTAACTTTACTGTTTTATACTATGACTGAAATAATAAAATTTCAACCTACTCTTGACTGAAGTAATTCTAAAACTGCCTCGCTTAAGCACAGAGAAAAAAATTAATGATGGGTTTTGATACGCGAGATTTTGACCTTTTCCAAATCGTCGCAATTTCCAGCAAGGCGGATCTTTTCCTGTCGTTGACCTGGAGCCTTCTATCTACTACTAAAAACGAAGTTTTTCCCCTACAGGATCTGTATTACCTTTATCTCTAAAAATCAGATATCTCTATAACTCTAGTTGACTAAACTCATTCCTAACACAGGACTCGAATTTTACCATATTCCAGAATGTTCGAATCTGACCTTACGAAATCTTCATGCATCATCAACGGTAAATTTTGCCTACATACTCTACACTCTATTATATTCTTTTATATTTTTATATCTTTTCAAATGTTAACATGGTAAATTTTATTTTATTTTATTAACTTGTTCGTCGAATCTCTTCTGATGATAAGATTGCATTATGGAAAGTCTATGGTTTATGGAAGGAACAATAGAATAATTTTCTTATATAAATCCCTTGTTTTGAACAATTAATGATATAATAGATATTGTATTCTTCACAATTTGTATTCTAAGCATTTACTCATTTTTTTAATCTATATATATTAATATATAAATCTATCTATCTCCCTCTCCCTCTCTCTATATATATATTTATATATATATATATATATATATATATATATATATATATATATATATATATATATATATATATATATATAAGCAATAAACGTAGCATTAGTTTTACATTTAAATGTTTTTTTCTTTGCGGGGTATAGTACGATTTCGGTGGCATCCCTCTAAATGGTAAAGTTTACAAGAAAGTGTGCCCGCGTTACTCACTTTGTTTCCTAGAACACATACTCTATAATTAATAATGATAAGTTCGATAGGTTTGGATTTTACAGTGGAACTTAAATATTATTGACGCTCACGTGTGCACACCGATCCTTTTAAACATGTATTACTGAATATAACCCAAAATTTGACGCAGATAATTTTTTTCTCTAAAGTGCCTGTATCCAATTTTGTTTTAAAGTGCTTAGGGGCAGGTGCGATTTATGGTGGGCACATTCCAAATGGTAAAGTTTACAAAGAAATATAATGTGCTCATGTTATTCACCGTGTTGCCGATAATATATATTCCAAAATTCATAATAATTGATTCATAAAAAGTAATGAAAATTTAAAAAAAAACAACGTTATTTGTATACAGAGTCAGGCAAAATGATCGTACACATTTGTAGTTTTAATAAAAGGCAAATAAAGTAAAAAAAAAGTGTTTTTATTTTTGAAAAGTACATATAATGCCATTCTGTTTCATTATGTTTTAAAAAATTAAATCAGTCAAATGGGATTGATTATTGTCCACACATTGTCCAAGGCGTTCACTAAAGTTGTCTATAACTCGGCAGGTTATCTCATGTGGAATGACAGTAATTTCTTGACGAGTTGCATCTTTATTTTCGTTTCAATGCAGATCCAGTAGCTCTGAAGTTGATCACGTTTACCAAGATTGAAGTGCAAACGGAACGCTCGTTGTGCTGCAGTCACAGATTCGTTTGTTTTGATAAACGTTTCCACAATGAACGCGCGATGCTCACTAGTCCAATTCATGGCAGCAACTGAAAAAGAAACAAAACAAAGTGTTATTATATTAACTTTTCAAAAATAAAAAAAGCTTTTTTGTTTCTTTACTTTTTTTGCCTTTTATTAAACCTACAAATGTGTCAGATCATTTTGCCTGACCCTGCATATGCACCCCTGAATAACTCACCGTATTTTTTAGAATATATCCTCCCAAATTCATAATGATCCGTTCATTTGTTTAAGAGATTATAAGTTGGTGGTGGATTTAAGCGTACACCCCTAAATCGTAAAGTTTTCAACGACAAAAATAATGTGTCCATGTTATTCATATATATATATATATATTTGAATACCTTTCTGGCACCAAAGGTGCTTAAGTTTTCATCCTGATAAAACATAATGTATAAAAATAATAGTATTAACTATTGTTACTAAAACGAGATTGCAAGCTAAGTCTGGGCAGCCCTCAGAACTAGTGAGTTCCCCTAGGGCTAATCCCCCAAGGAGGTCGGGCAGATTTCGACAGGGTAAAGCCGTTGTCATTAGAGACACTGAAGTAGGAGCTCCTTCTTTCGAAATGGCAAATGGGACTTGTCCGACCGATAATAATTTTAACATTGCTCCCTGTGGAGCTTCGTTATGCAAAACTTGTGATATTCTAATAACATCTAAAGAATATCAATCTAATGTAACTAAAAGAATCTATCCAGTCCTAAATCATTCGGGGGAAGATTTGTCGTGTAGGTCACAAAATTTAGTTTACTTATTATCTTGTAAAAATTGTAATTTACAATATGTAGGCGAAACAGTACTACCTTTAAATAGACGGATGAATTTGCATAGAACTAGTAATAAAGGCTGTGTCCATGTAGTAAACCACTTTAAAGAAAAAACCTGTGGAAAATCGTCTTTTTCAATACAGATTATTGAAAAATTTACAGATAATGGATATGATAGTTCTGGTAAGGTAGATAATAATACGCTTAAAATGCGTCTAAATAAAGAAGATGCAATAATTAAGAAAATGCGAGTAATTTATCCATATGGTCTAAATGTAAAAATAAAAAAAGATAATTTACAAGACGAATCAGAAAATGTAGGGCGATTGTATCCAGCTTTGCCTCGCTACGGTACTAGAGATAGAACACATGTAAATAGGAACAATAGAGAATCTGCCGTTTCATGCGAAGAATTTTTTAAGAAAACTAAAGAGATTATCATGAATAATATTTCCGAGTCTTTTAATTACATTAGAAAACTTCTTAATAAAACCAAGAAAAAGGTATTAAAAGACATAGCATCTAAGATATTATTAAACCCGGATATGATATATAGGATAGAAGAACTTCCTCAATGGTATGAGTATATCATGGATATAATCGATACAAAATTATACAAGCCACCTGCTGAGTGTATAAAAAATAAACCTCGAAATGTTTGTGTAGTCCTATATGAAAATAAAGGATTTGATGATATAAATCTGCCTAAAATATTTAATAATCTAGAAATCATTCAGTCACTGCCCAATGAACTTAAAAAAGAGGAACAGAAACCAATAGTAACATATAAACTAGGGCAAACTATCCGGAATAAGGTTTTTAACTATAAACAAACTGTAGAGAATTTAAATATTAATGATAATGATGAAATGTATATACCATCATGTGAATGTGAATCCTCCCCTTTATGTAATACTGACATAGGGCATATAATTACCGGTAATCTAGCGATAGTTAAAAATTCTAAATTAAGAAAACTCTTAAGTAAAGGCCCAAACTATAGAGAACCTAAATGTTTAAATTATGCGAAATGTGTTAAGGAAATAAATAAAGCGTTAGATAATTTCACTGCATCCATGTCTAAAAAACATAAACTATTACACTCTACATTTGACGCATGGAAAAATAATGTACTTAGATTCGTAAATAAAAAAGTAGAACGTTTAAAAGAATTTAAACACCCTAAAAGAACGAATCCCCTACTTAGAAATCCACAAATAACGACGGAGCTTGAAATGCTTCAAAATAGGTTTGTAATAGTTCCTATTGATAAGGCGACAAATAACATAGCTTTTATCTGTAAAAAGTATTATATACAACGCTTATTGCTAGAAGTAGGAATAATAGGTGAAGTTTCAGATACTTATAAATTAAGTAATAATAAAAGCGATAACATTATTATAAACAATACTGTTATTTGTGAAAAATTAGGATTAAAATTAGAAGAAAAATACAAAAAACTTCCATCTATGTATTGGATACCTAAAATGCATAAAACACCAGTTGGCGCCCGTTTCATTGTTGCCTCAAAAATGTGCATCACTAAACCTTTAAGTAAGGCTGTGTCTAAAATCTTTAAATTAATTATAAACCAAATAAATAATTTCCATAAAAAAGTAAATTCTATAGTAATATAAACCTATTTTGGGTGGTAAATAATTCCGATCTAGTAAAAGAAAAATTAGATCGTATTAATTCTCGTAAACAGGCTAAATCAATCTCGACATACGATTTTAGTACATTATATACAAAAATACCCCATAAAGAACTTATTAAAGAATTAGGTAATACTGTAGATTTAGCTTTTGCAGGAGGAAAAAGTAAATACATAGACTTTGCAAAATCTAAAGCCTTTTGGTGTAAAAATAAAAATGGTAAGACGAGTGTATCCAAAACTGGTCTGATAATGCTTATAAGTCACCTTATAAAAGAGAGTTACTTTCAAATAGGGAATAAATTATTTATCCAAACAATAGGTATTCCAATGGGTTTGGATCCGTCTCCATTTTGGGCAGATCTATAT
>OY744522.1:109140793-109145793 GCA_963556195.1 Sepiola atlantica
TATTTTAAATACTACCGATAATCTCCAAAATATAGTTGCTGTACTTAGTTATTATTGTGCTAAGGAATAGATAAGTCTGCGTACATCCGGTGATTCGGCTAAAATGGAAGTCACCTAAATTTTCGGAGATAAAAGTATAATATAACAAAGGAAAATAAAATAATGAATAAGATGACTAAAATCCCGAAGAAAAGAAATAACTGGGCGAAATGACAAAAGAAGGTCAGTAAAAATATTTGTTTTAATTCAAGAATATTTAGATTAATAATTATAGCTGATAATGAATGATTAGAAATACAAATAGATAAAAAGATAAGATACAAATATGTTACCACCTGGATATAATGAGGCCATAGTTCCATGTAATATATATATATATATATATATATATATATATATATATATATATATATATATATATATATAGTCTGAAGAACCTTTGAGTTATTTTAGACAAACAGACAAAAAAAAGGAAAATGCAGTTTAAATTCCCGCGGAAACTAACTACATCCAAAATAGTGCAGACTTAACATTCGTTGGAAAATTTATAAATAAATAAAATATATAATAGTAAGTAAATAAAATAAAAAGGGGGATGAAGTATCTAACAGTGAAACAAAAACAGGAGACCTTAACGTAAGCATCTAATATTAACACGGGATCATCAGCTGTTTACCATGTAACTGTTTCGGAGATTTAAAAACAGGACAGTTATATGCATGGCTCTCCAATGGTACAGATCAAACTACCATTTCCCCAATCAAGTGTCGAAATAATCTAGCTTAAAATGTTACTTATATATAAATAAATAAAAATAATAATAATCAAAATAATAATAATAATATACTACCCTTAAGACTACCGTGCGATATGGTAATTTGCATATCAAATAAAATTGTTTATAACATTAGTAATAATAATAATAATAATAATAATAATAATAATAATAATAATAATAATAATAATAATAATAATAATAATAATAATAATAATAATAATAATAATAATAATAATAATATAATAATAATAAAATGCTATCTAAACACTACACGCAAGAACCATTCTGCGATATGGTACCTAGAAATAAAATTATATAGGAATTGAAGTTGCATTAAAAAAAAAATTTTTTTTTTTTAATTTTTTTAAAAACCTTTAGTACCTTAGGTACCAGAAAGGCAAATAGATAAGAGGAAGGAAACCTAAGGATGAAAAGGAATTAGAAAAGCAAAAGGCAGATCTTTTTTCAATTCAGTTGCTCAAAGTAAGGTATATTCCGCAAAAAGGCAATTTATTCAATTATTATTTTCCTTATATACATATATATAATGTTGATAATGAGTACTGATTGTTATTCAGGCTCTGCTAGCCTAGTTGTTTATGTTTATTTGCGTTTTTTTTCTTTTTGTACAATTAGCACTGAAGATACCAAACCAGGAAATAAATGCTCAGGAGCATTTTACATATATATTGGTGTTAGCCGAAACAATTGTATGCTGAATAAAAAATAAGTTTTATGAAATTACGTGAATCTATCCGTTATAACATTGATATCGTATTAAATTACATAAAAAAATATTGAATATAACATGGTTCTGGCCTTACACTATTGAGCTATTATAACTACGTTATATTATAAAATGTATATTTTAATACATATAAAATATTCTAAATATAAATAAAAATACTCATATAGATATGTATATATTTATATCTATATATATATATATATATATCTATATATATATATATATATATATATCTATATATATATATATATATATATATATAGAGAGAGAGAGAGAGAGAGAGAGAGAGAGAGAGAGAGAGAAAGAGAGAGAGAGGGAGATATTTTTTTGTTATTGTTTTTACCGGTGTTTTACTGGAACGTTTAAAATTTGTAGCTACGCTGAGCGTTTTTTTTTAAAGAATATTCATTCGCCCTTAATCGGGCGTGTCATCAATTTTTCTATATATAGATTTTTTACACCGATTCACTATCACCAGTAAAAACAATAACAAAAATATCAGCGTAACATTATAGGCGATAAAACGTCGAGCATCAGATGTGGCATGTTATTCTGGTCAAAGGGTATAATGCTAGGCTACGAATATTTACATCGACGGTTCGATTCCTGCACGGTAGTCATAGCCAGAAACACGTTTCCATGTCCTCCTTTTATGCACGCAAAAAATTCGTAAATAAATTAATTTATTAATCATAGAATTTATTATTAAATCATAGAATTAATTTATTTAAATATATATATATATATATATATACATATATATGTACGTATAAACATAACTATTTTTATAACATTATATATATATAAACATACTTAACTTTTTAGACATATATATATATATATAATTTCAATTAGCAGCAGACAACAGTTACGGCTGCTGTTGTTGTTGAGTGAATCGGACTATATCACAGCTCTTCAGTGTGTCTAGACTAGCACCTATCCCAAACCAGGTGTCGAACTTAATTGATAGTCGGCAGCTCTCACCATTAAGCCACGGGACATGCGCTGGTAAATGATATCTACAATGTTTATTTTTATAGAAACATTGGCTGCAACTTTACAGTCCTCTATTCATTTATTTTGAAAAAGTGTTGCATTACGTTAAGTAGTAGCAGACGGCGCCATTTAACGACATTGCTGAACGTAAGAAAGTTTATATAAACATATAATGTCATAAATGTTCCGAATTTCTGTAATAAAACATATTTATATGTATAATTATTTCCGACCATTTTCCAAACACACATTTTTTACTTGATAATAAATTCAAGATAGCTTCTTCAGTAAATTTTTCCCATCAAATCCCTCCAACAAAAAACAGAACCATTAAAATCAAAATGGTTTTCTTCTTTTTTATATATTTATCTTTTTTTCTTTTTTGAAGCAGAAAAAGTAAAAAATGAATGAAAATGTTTTTTAAAACAAATTCGGAATATTTATTAAATGATTATATTACATTTATAGTAATGTATACACTATTGGGCTATTAACACGACTTTTGTGTGAATTTAAAGAAAATTCAATAATAAACGTTAGACAAACCTTCTATATCATATTGCTATTTAATTTACATAGATTCTTACGGTGTGTACAGTCACATCATGTATATAAAGAACTCCCCATCCCTGAGTGCCCACAGAACCATCAAAACGCCGAGAAAATTCCATAGATTAGCAAGAGAGATATGGTAAATTTGTTAAGTTAATTACAAATTACGGCTAATCAGAAGAATCAAAAACAGTATTTTTCAAACATGACTCACGCCTGGGATTATCTAATATTTTAGCATCTAGTTTTGTGTCATTAAAGTATCAAACGTTGATTAATTCATATTTAGTATTATATATATATATATATATATATATATATATATATATATATATATATATATATATATATATATATGGAAATCGCTCCAGACAAAGCATAAAGCCACTTGATGTAAGGAACTAAAAAGAACGAAAGATAGTTATCGCGAAGACAGAAGGTACCTATTGGCCGACGTCTTGAAAATACCAAGGCTATAGGTTAGAGGAAAACGGCCAGGACGAAGAGAGTTTCACAAACCTGCAGTTCTTTGGAAAGAAGCTATTGGAAAAAGAAGCTGTATTAAAAAGAGGTATCAAAACAGCGCCCTGGTGGAGACTACTAGATAAACAAGTAAAACGAGCTAGAACAAAGGAAGCGGAAAATACATCACATAATTATGAAGAACATATGCCATAATAGTATGTATAGAAAAAAACTGAGACTACACAACATCACGTTTGTTAGAGAGAGGATGAAGTAAAGAAGAAAGGGTTGGGCCAATCAAATTAGATACGTTTCTACACCTTATCAAGAACTCTCAAATGAGGCAGAGATTAACCAGCCCAAGTATGACAACAGTACTCCATACATGGCCTGATAGTAGATTTGTAGAGATAGAGAATAGCATCAGAGGTGAGAAAGTGTTTGGAGTGATGAAGAGAACCAACTTGACGAGAAGCAGAAAGAGCGATGTATCTAATGTATGAACTCCAAGAAAGATTTGATGATAAAGAATGACCAAAAGTTTAGGAGCCGATTTCTCCTCAAGAGCAGAGCCATCCATGAAAATCTCAGGAAGAACAGGGACACGTCTACAATTAAATGACACGAGCTGAGTCTTAACAGGATTAAACGAAACAAGCCATTTCGTACCTCTATCCACAAACGAACCCAGGTCAACTTTTAGACTAGCCGGATATTTCGACTGATTCCAGGGAGATAGGCGAGAAATAACACAAAAATAGAGAATGGTATCATTAGCTTAGATGTTGATTTTCTAAATAATATTTCCAGGAAGATCATTGATATAGAGAAGAAATAGTGTTCGGCCTAGTATAGAGCCTTTGAGGAACATCAGCATTGATAGGAAAAGAGAATGAAGAGACACCGTCCAAAATTACTCGCAAGCTTCGATCAGAAAGAAAAGACCTAATAATATCAAGAACCTCACAACAATACCATAACCCTGAAGTTTGTTAAGACGACCATAATGCCACACTCCGTTGAACGCCTTCGAAATGTCAAGCACAGTGGCTCTACCCTCTCCTGAATTATTTATAAACCGACAGATCCGCCCAGTTACAACAGTTAACAGACAGCAATTGAACGAAACCCCCGAAAGCCATACTGAACATCACTAAAGAAGACCAGACTTACAAGAAAATGAACAAGGTTGCCGTTGACCAACCTTTAAAAAACTTAGCTAATAACGTAGAGGAGACTAACAAGATGATACTTAGTTGGGGCAGATAGATCACCAGCATTTTTAAATATAGGGACAGAAGAGGACACCTTCCAAGAAGAAGGGAAACATGATTTAAACAAACAGAGATTGAATAACTTCGAAAGGATAAAAGAAATTTCAGAAGCACAACGTTTGAGAACAGGAATTAAATCAACACGAGAAGCCTTAGATTGGTCATATTTAGAAAGAATCCTAGCAAC
>OY744522.1:109150793-109180793 GCA_963556195.1 Sepiola atlantica
GAAATAGAAGAAGGAACAGAAACAGAGATTACTAAAGAAACCATTAAGGACACCCTAAGGAAAATGGCAAACTGGAAAACACCAGGTCATGATGGAATACATGCATATTGGTTTTAAAAATTCACAACCCTACATGAAAGACTGGCGCAGAAACTGAGAGGATGTATCCACAAAACAGACATACCAATGTGGATGACCAAAGGAAGGACAACGCTTATACAAAAAGAAGCCAGAAAAGGAACAACCCCAAGCAACTACAGACCAATTACCTGTTTACCAACAATGTGGAAAATCCTGACGGCACAACTGAGAGAACAAATCTACCAGTCCCTAAACAAACGTGGACTACTCCCCGAAGAACAAAAAGGATGCCGTAAAGGGAAAAGAGGGACGCATGACCTCCTATACATCGATCAAAAGATACTGAAGGAGGTAAAAAAACAGGAAAAAGAACATATCCATGGCATGGATTGACTACAAAAAAGCTTACGACAGAATCCCTCAAGCATGGATAATTGAATGTTTGAAAATATACAAAATACCTGAAAGGATGATTAATCTTATTAAGAAAGCAATGGAAACATGGAGACTGGAACTGACAGCCGGAGGACAACAGCTGACTGAGATAAAGATACAGAGAGGCATCTTCCAAGGAGACTTCCTATCACCACTACTGTTCATAATAGCTATGATGCCACTTAACTACATACTCAGAAAATGTGATGCCGGATACAAGTTTACAGACACAGAAATAAGAGTAAACCACCTGATGTACATGGATGACTTAAAACTATTTGCAAAAAGCAAAAAGGAACATGAAAAACTGATAAATATGACCAGAATCTTCAGCCAGGACATCCAAATGGAATTCGGAATGGAAAAGTGTGCACTACTAGAAATAAAAGAAGGAAAACTGGAGACAATAGAGAAAATAGAACTCCCCACCCAAGAGGAAATGAGGGCGCTAGACGAACAGGATAGTTACAAATATCTTGGAGTTCTGGAGGCAGACGCCATCAAATCTACGGAAATGAAAGAGAAGATTGGAAAAAGAATATTTACGAAGAACAAGAAAACTCCTAGACACGAAATTATATAGCAAGAATCTAGTAAAAGGAATAAACACCTGGGCAGTAGCACTAATAAGATACTCTGGACCATTCATAGGCTGGACCAAAGAGGAACTCAGGCACCTGGACCAGAGGACCAGAAAATTAATGACCATGCACAATGCACTACACCCAAAAGACGATACGGACAGACTCTACATGAAAAGAAACGAAGGGGGAAGAGGACTGGTAAATATAGAAGATTGTGTGGAAGACTCAAAAAAAGAGCTGGAAAAATACATAACTCAACACAGGGAAATCCTTATCACCGCAGCAAGAGACACCAATCCAACGAACAACTCGGGAAGCACCGAAACCAGAAACAAAACGGCAAGAAAAGAAAAGTGGGAAAAAATACTACATGGACACTTCAGAAGACTGACAAGAGAAGAAACCAACGAAAACAGCTGGACATGGCTAAGAAAAGGACACTTGAACAGAGAAACGGAATCTCTACTGATGGCTGCACAGAACAATGCAATTAGGACAAACTACATTAAAGCTAAAATAGATAAAACTCAGGAAAACAGTAAATGCAGACTCTGTGGACAAAGAAACGAAACAATAAATCATATAATAAGTGAATGTAGCAAACTAGCCCAGAACGAGTATAAGAACAGACATGACTGTGTGGGGAAAGCAGTACATCGGGAACTGTGCAAACAATTGAATTTCGAATACGCAGACAAATGGTACAAACATAAGCCAGAAACAGTACTGGAAAACGAAAAACACAAACTCATCTGGGATATGGATATACAAACAGACAAACTCATACAAGCAAGAAGACCGGATGTTATAATAATCAACAAGAAGGAAAAATCTTGCAAAATCGTGAAAAGCAAAGAAACAGAAAAACGAAGCAAATACACAGAACTAGCCAGAGAACTGAAAGGAATATGGAGCATGAAGAAAGTCAGTATAATACCAATAATCGTAGGAGCACTAGGAACAATCCCCAAAAACCTGGAAAAACGATGATGATCATGATGATGATCATGATGATCACCATCATGCAATCGCCTAAAAAGTAGGAATTATTTTTGGAGGGGGGGGGGCTGAGGATGTCAATCTACAATAACACCCAAACTTTTAATATTTTTATTTACACTTTAAAAAAATAAGATATTTAATCAGCCAATTTTAAAGAAGTTATTTATTTAATTTTCACAGGAAAGGTAAACACAACTAAACAAAGCAATTGCTTAAAAGTAAAATTAAAAACAAGAGATGTATAGTAAAAGAAATGTGAGATTAAAAAAAATGAAAGATGGGTAAATGTGTAGATTAACAACTTTTGCTAAATCCGATTCTGAAAATGAAATACTGCTTTTTAGGCGATTACGTGTGAACAGTGAACACTGTGGAAAACGGAAAAACGTTAAAATATTAGAATTTAAAGTGGGTGATCGGTTTCATATATATTTAACGTGAAATGATCCCCCATCTCCGGACTATTCTAACTTTCTAAGGGCATGAATCAGTTTTTTACCACTAACCCTAGGTCTGCGTGGCAAGGTCACAAAGCACACGTAAATTAGACCTTCCCCTACGAACTACGAAACTACGAAAATTAAATGCCGAAATAAATAAAAAGCATTTTTAAAGCGTTTGGTTATAAAAGTATATTTGAAATTCGTTATTACGAATAATGAATGCTGCTTTTTTAGCAAAATCTACGCTTTAAAAATGAGGTATATAAATATAATTAGCTGAGTGAAAAATAAACTTTTTTTGCCAGTCGATCGTTGTAGAGGCGGTTGTCAAAAGATAGTATTCTCCTTGTAGGAGAGGGCGCACCTCCTTTGAAATATAATGAACATGGCTTCGATTTTTTGTCATTTTTTGTTATCCTTTTAATTAATTAGTGTTAATATCGACGAAACTATTCCATATATATAAGCAAATAGAGTAAGCAAATTATAATCGAATAACAGCAAACAATTATTTATTTTGGACTGTTTAAAAATACAATTATGCAAATTAGGTAAACAAAAGACTGTGTTTGCGACTTTGGTAGACTGTAAGTAAAGTATTTCAGAATATGTAAATTAGAAAAAAAAATTAGAGAAACGCGTTTTGATTGTAAGATAGGATTGCTATATAAGAAAATATTTCGCATTTATTAAGTTTGAAGATATAAACATTTAAATCAGCTTACGTATTTACGCTTCAGCACTCTTGTGATTTGTCGGGACCGAGAGATGATAATAAAAATCGATTGGTATGATGGGGACAACAAAATCCAAAAAACCGACATAATAAAGCTAACCCAAAAAACAACAACAGAACATCGTACGTAGGTAAAATATAATTTAATATTTTTAGAAGTCTTTTTAAGTAAAATAAACGTAGAGAACTATTGGAGAGATTCAAAATAGACATTCATCTGAAGCCTCAATGTAGTACTCCGACCCCGTCGTTAAGTTCTATCGGATGTCTTGATGTTTACACTCGCCGATTTCAGTGTAAATATAACTTAATTTCTCCGATATAACGCGACAACCTCCCGTGGTCTAAGGGATTGAGCGAACGCTTACAGGTTCAAAGTGTCTCTGTGAACCGGGTTCGCGCCCTGTGACCGTATGAGATTGTTATCTACTTTGAGTTCGAAACGACGTCGCACTTAGGTAATGTATATATATATTTAGTATATTTATGTAGTTCATTATCACAGAAGACGGATTAACGTCATTTTTTCCAACTTATTTTTTTTTTAGTTTCGCAGACAATTGTTTCGGCTAACATCATAATTTTTTTTTTTTTAATTTACAAAAGTTGATAATGTATAATGTATATTGACTGTAATCCGGGCTATAATTACCAAGTTTTTTAAAGTTTTTATAATTTGGTTTTTTAAATTTGCACTGAGGATACCCACACCAAGAAATAAATATATGCATAAGAGCATTTTACAAATATCTTGATGTTAGCCGAAACAATTGTCTGCGAAATAAATAAATCAGTTGGAAAAAATGGCGTGAATCTGTCCTCTGTGATAATGATGTGATATTGAACTACATAAACATACTAAATATTGCATAGCTCTTGCTTTAAACTATTGAGCTATTATAAGTACTTTGTGTTACAAAAATAATATATATATATATATATATATATATATATATATATATATATATATATATATATATATATATATATATTATTGTTTACTATGATCCAAAGGACACTAGAGGATAAGGGAGAATAAGGTGAGAGTGTCAGTGACTGGAAACGGTCGGTTAAATGGTTAAATTGATTATTTAAGTCAGGGGCGGGCAACCTCCGGCCCGCGAAGTCTCAGCGTCCGGCCCGCCACCCTGCTAAGCTTTATTATTGCAATTCGGGCCGCGGACCTCCCAGTAAAACTCATATCATTTTGTGACATAGACGTAAAAGTAGGTTTCAATTAAGATTTACAGTGGGATGAAAATGTATAAATATCAGCGAGCGATGATGTATGTATATTTCATTTTTCTTTAACTATTAAGAGATAAAAATAGAAAAAGAGAAAGAGAGAGGCAAAGAGGAAACGTGAGATGAGGAAAGAGCATGAAACATAGAACCTATGTGAGGTGTATCAAAACGAATGCTACTTCCCCGTCATTATTTTTTATGATTCCAAAATGGCTCTTCGTCGGCGCCTTTTATAACATCACATACAGAAGTCTCCTGAAAAAAATATCAGATTTGTAGAGTGTTCAATGCAATTTTTGTACAATTTATTCATAGAAACAAAATATAGTAATTCTGAGATTTCGTTTTTCACTCCGGCCCGCGATCTCCTTCCAAAAGTCACATCTGGCCCTCAATCTTAAAAGGTTGCCCGCCCCTGATTTAAGTAAACGGCTCGGAAAGAATTTGTTAACATTTACCTTAAAAATTACGATGCTGTAGTCAGCGGCTGGTATTTGCTTAGATTCCTTGGAATTCGGAAACGTAGGAAAGCTATGAAATCACGGGTTCGTTTCTAACCCTTTCTTTGTGCTTTCTCAAATAAATACGTCGGACGCTTACTCCGATAATTAAACACTGGTTAATTTTTCTTTAACAAAACTCGGTAATCTCTCTGTCTCTGTCTGTCTGGGCACATTTAATTAAAGTACTTGTAAAGCAAGCACAGGGATACAAATTGCGGCGATGGGTTGGAGCTTGATAGACAGTGCGAGACCTATAAGTTTATAGACTCTTTTTGGCGTCCTGTTCAAGATGGAGAGATTAGTGACAATTATACTTCATGCATAGGCGAATGGTGGCTTTATAGAGATATAGGATACTGGCAACGGTGAGCAGGACTCTAGCCTGGTAAAGGGAGCCCACTTTCTTTGCAGCAGACTTGTCAGTATCTTCTATGTATTGATTCCAATTCATGTTGCCTGTGAATATTAGGCCGATGAGTTTGAACATTGGAGTCTCGGGAAGGGTACTACAAAGTTCAATTTTCAATTAAGAAAGTTCAAATTCAAATTAAAATAAGCTCAATTTGAAATTAAGAAAGTTCAAATTCAAATTTTAAAAAGTTCTATTTTCAATTAAGAAAGTTCAAATTCAAATTATTGAAAAAGCTCAATTTGAAATTAAAAAAGTTCAAATTCAAATTTTAAAAAGTTCAATTTTCAATTAAGAAAGTTAAAATTCAAATTAAAAAAGCTCAATTTGAAATTAAGAAAGTTCAATTTCAAATTTTAAAAAGTTCAATTTTCAATTAAGAAAGTTAATATTCAATTTAGAAAAAGCTCAATTTGAGATTAAAAACGATCAACTAAAATAAAATTAACGTCAATCTCAAATTACAAAAGCTCTAGTTAAAACTGATAAAAAAAGACGAATTGCATATTGTTTCCGGAAAGTTTTACCACATGATTGAGAACAGTACTTTCACCTAGGAGGAGGGGGGGCTCCCGTTATGTCAACACATATGCGGATTAACGCATTATACCGAAATATCTGCTAAAACTATCTTGGGCGTTGTATTTTTAATTTTCTTTTTACAGGGAGGTTTCTTAGGCGATTCTACCTCTTAAAAGTAGAGGAAGGGTGATAACGTACATGCTAACATAAAATTGCCTTAGCGCATCATGATCATCATCATCATCATCATCACCACCATCATCATCATCATCACCACCGTCACCACCACCACCACCACCACCACCATCATCATCATCATCATCATCATCATCTAGATCATCTAGATCATTACTCATCACACGCCTGTCTTAGATATATTCGTAGCGAACTGTTTTGTAAGGAGTCCCTTAAAATTATTGTGTTCCCATGATCCCTTATCTTAAGCAGTTCCTCTCCTGACATGATGATCTCTGTGAGCAAAAACAGCTGAATTGATAAACGCCATTATTTAGACTCAAATAAATATTAGTCTTGTTTAAAATCAATATTTCCAGGCGAATCATTCAAATCTTCGGTTGAGAGCTACTTAACCTACTCTCACGTTGTTTAAACAGGAGATCTAAGCAACGTCTTAGAACAGTCGTACTATTAATATTTGTAACAGCGGCAGGAATATCTAGAGTTGTGCGGTCAGACGGTGCGTTTATCACCCACTTGAGTCCACGTGTCTTTGTGAGAAGACCTGTCTGTCCGACTGTCGGTTGTTCTGTCATGTTTAAATTTAAATAACATTTTCTTTGTCACGCTTAACTTTGGGATTACATTTTAGTTGCGTCAACGCATGTCTATAAGAGGTTATGTCCGTCCGTTAATATGTCTGACGCACTTAAATTTCAGTCGGTCTGCCACGCTTAAGTTTAAAATGGCATTTTCGTTGGTCTGTTAGGCTTAAGTTTGAAATAGGATGTTCGCTTGTCTGCAACGTTTAAGTTTGAAATAGTATTTTCATTGGTCTGTCAATTTAAATCTGAAATAGCATTTTCGTTGGTATGTCATGCTTCAGTTTGAAATACGATTTTCCTTGGTCCGTCATGCTTCAGTTTGAACTATCATCTTAGTTGTCTGTCATGCTTAAGCTCGAAAACTCCTTTTCGTTGGTCTGTCAATTTTAAATTGTAAATACCATTTTACTCGCTAAACTCGTAGATTGAATAGACGCATCTTATTTTAGATTCGTCCAAACATCTCTATTAGTGGTTCTGTCCGTCGTTCGTCCGTCACGTTTTCGTTTGGAAAAGTGTTTCCTTTAGTCTGCGAAGCTTAACTTTTAAATAGCAGCTTTAAATGCACCCACGCTTCTCTATAAGAGATTCGGTCAGTCGGCCGATATGTAATACTTAAGTTTGAAACAGTATGTTTATTTGTCTATCGTGCTTAAGTTCGAAATAGCATTTTTGGTCTGTCATGCTTCTGTCTGAAATAGCATGATCGTCGCTCCTCAAAACGCTCATTAAATGTATGTCTTAAGAATCCCTGTTCTAGTTTTGTTACGGAACGCCCGTAATAAGCTATAATATATTTGTAAGAATCTCTGTCCGTTCAGCAATCTGTCACGCTTAAGTGTGAAATAGCATTTTTGGTCTGTCACGCTTAAGTTTTAAACAGCATTTTCATCGCTAAACGCGCAGACTGAATAGACGTATCTAACGATTATCCATTATCTTTAACTTTTATAGACAGCCTCTTTTTGCTAGGAACAAAATGCAGTATCTGTTCTGATACTAAACTTCGTCTATTCCGTCCTCGGTCAGTAAAGAAGAAATCCTTCTAGACTGAGGCCATTTTAAAATCTTTGTCTCAATCCACAGTGGCCCTTTTTGATTAGCTAAATTCTCCCTAAATTAAAAATCGACCTTGTGTCTAACTTGTCGAGAAGCTAGGAAATAGAGACTACTCCAAGTATCCTAGATTGCGTGTGTGTGCATGGCTTGCTTTCATCCGGGCATCTGAATTGATAATGATGTATTCTTCTAGTTTCATATTTAAGCATCAAGTTAGTCTATCTGTTCAACCTTTCACTCTCCTCCTCCCCCGGAGGGAGGGGGACTGGCGAGTGCGTTTGGTAATGTCTTAAGACAACAGCGCTGTCAATAGACTGTAATAGTGGCAACAGTATCACAAGCTGTGCAGGTTCAATACATCGCGGTTCACTTATCATCCGGGTTTATTTTTGTGTCATCTTTCTCCCCGGCCTGGATCGAATCCATGCCACGCCCCTTTTTTACCTGGTTACCCTCTCGTCGCTTCTTTGCTAGTCACTTGTAGAGAGCATTGATATGCCCGCGCCCAGGCTGCACAGCTGTTTGTCTACCGCTTCTTGAAAAGAGTCGAGGAGGGAGAGAGATCTAGGGCGTGTTGAGGGTCGGCATAGAATTAGTTTACGGTTATAGAGCAGCTGTTGCAATAGTCTCGATACCAGGCCCGGTTAGAAAGAGTAATGAAAGTAGAGCTGTCGATTTGCTGATGTGCTTACAATCGATACGATATATCTGGGCTTCGCAGTCGATTGTGTTTGCTTTCTTTGAGGTGAATGTATCGCGGTTCGTTTGTTCGATACAAGAATATGAGGTGGAAGAGCGAGCAGTGGCACATATACACCTTTTTTACTCTGACTGTAAAAAGATCAACTGAAAATTGAAAGAAAATCTCAACTTCAAATTTACAAATAATGAATTAGAAATTGAGCATGTTTTAATATTTTATTTGAAGTTGAGATTTCTTAATTTGTAGTTTACTATTTTTAATTTGAAGGTGAGCTTCGCCCGTACTTCAAATTAAAAATGATTAGTTAAGAATAAAAAAGTTCAAGCATAAATTTAAAAAAAAACTGAATTAGGAACTGTCAAAAGTTGAATTTCAAATTTAGATTGCGCTTTTTTGATTTAAAGTTGAGCTTGATCTGTACATGAAATTAAAAAAGCTTATTTTAAAATTTAAAAGGCTCAACGTAAAATTTACAACGCTTGACTTCAAATTAACAAAATTCAACTTTAAATTACAAAAGTATAACTTCAAATTAATTAAGTTTGAAAAGCTCAACATTAAATAAAAAAAAGCATCAAACAAAAAAGCTAAACATCAAATTAAAAAGTCAACTTCAAAATGAAAAAGTTCCACTTCGAATTTTAAAAGTTCAACGTAAAATTTAAAAAATTCAACTTCAAATTAGAAAACCTCAACATCAAGTTAAAAACTCAAATTCAAAATGAAAAAGCTCAATTTCTAATAAAAAATATTGACTTAAAATTTAAAAAGCGCAACAAAAAAATGTAAAGTTCAATTTCAAATTAAAAAAGCTCAATTTCAAATTTAAAAAGCTCACTTTCAGATTAAAAAAGCTCGACTACAAATTAAAAAGGTTAAACTTGAAATTTATAAAGTTCAGCTTAAAATATGTGTTTAATATTTTTTCAAAACCCCATACTCAAAGCGATTATTATTGTATATGTAATTTTAACTTCCGGTTAATTGCTTCATTAATTTAAAAAATGTTAAACCGTGCTTTTTTAATTTGAAATTACTTTGCGTCTTATTTGAGGATAAAACGAGTGTTATTGCAAATTCCGCGTGTACCGAAACCGAAACTGAACAAGAGAATAATATATAAGTAGTAGGCTAGACTAGACTCTCAAGCTTTAGTAGGGCAAATAATCTCTAGAAACTAGAAAACTCTAAAAGAAGGCTACTGTTTCTCTGCTTTTTTCATCTTGATATCTACGTACCACTGGACTAAAGCAATGTTCCGTTCGATATTCAAGACATCATTAGTATGTTGTTTTTGTAGTAGTAGTAGTAGTAGTAGTAGTAGTTGTAGTAGTTGTAGTAGTAGATTGGTGTGTAATGTTTTACAGCATATCAACACTTTTTGAGTTATTTAATTTCGAAATACATATTGTAAACGATTACCTATATACGAGTAATTGAATAAAAGTTGCATGTTAACTCATAAAGTAAAGTGAATTCGTATGAATCAACATGGTACGAGATTGTTTGACATTTCGATTCGAGTAGTAGTAGTAGTAGTAGTAGTAGTAGTAGTAGTAGTAGTAGTAGTATCTCTATAGTGAATCGTAACACTTGCGTTAAAACTTTCGCGGTAAACACAGCCTCGAAAATGTATTAAAAAATTAACAAATAGAGGTCAAATAACTTAAGACGTCATGATACGTAATCATATATATATATATATATATATATATAAATATATATATATATATATATATATATATATATATATATATATATATATATATATATATATATATATATATATATATATATATATATGAGAGGCCTGTCTAAAGAGTATCCGACCTTAGGCCAGAAAAAATATTTCAAATACGTGACGGGATTGGGACCCTAATCCCTTTCAAAGTGATCGCACACACTTAGCCCACCGATCCATCCACTGCCGGAAACACCTCTAGAAGTCTTCCTTTGAAATGGTGCTTATTTTCTTTTTTTTTCATTCATATATATGACTTGACTTGGTCCCTTAACCCCCTCCTGGGTCGTAGAGGCGCTGCACCAATGAACTCCACACCAGCTGTCTCCACTTCTGACGGTCATGGGCAATGGACTGGGTTGTAGCGAAGTTGTAGCCCGTCCACTCTTTGATGTTGTCCGTCCATCTTTTGTGTTGTCTACCTCTCCTTCTCTTGCCTTGCACTGCTCCCTGCAGGATGGTTTTGGAGAGACCACTGCCCCTTGTCACGTGACCATACCATCCAAGGGATAAAATACACTCTATATCATGAAATGAAATGTCGTGAAGACAGAAATGGAAAAACAATCAAACACGGTAAGAAATAAAAACCAAACAAATTTGATTTTGATTTTGTTTTATTTTTATTTCTCCCTGTATCTGATTGTATTTTTCTCTCTGTCATATATATATATATATATATATATATATATATATATATATATATATATATATATATATTTACTGCTTTTGAACCTGCTGCAACAATTTTCATGACGCCTTCAACGGTGAACTTTTTCCTATATTTTCAACCGTTTCTCTTTTCATTGGACATTTGCTACAGTTTATATATTTGTATTTATCTTATATCATATTTATATCTTTTCAAATTAAATTATGACTTTTGATAATTCCCCCACTAACTTTTCTTACTGTATTCCTCTGATAATAAGATTTCAATCTTTGAAAAGCTATGGCTTAAGGAAGAAAAATAAATCTCTTTTATTTTAAACACCTTGTTTTGAGCAACTAATGGCGTAATACATATTGTATTTTTACAATCTTTATTCTAATATTTTACTTGTCTATATATATATATATATATATATATATATATATATATATATATATATATATATATATATATATATATATAGTAATCCAGGTAAGGTTTGTATCCACAGAGAAACTTTGCTGTGTTTATATAAATATAGCTATTTATATAATAGTTTTATTTGCACAAACATCTGGTTACATATCATAACACGTATTAGCCGGAGCTCTTATAAATCCCGCATCATCAGGCAAATCGGAAAAAAATATTTGTTTTTCCTCATTCGTCTGATGATGCCAGATTTATAAGAGTGTTTCACCTAAAACGTATCATGACGTGTAGCCAAATGTTTATATATATATATATATATATATATATATATATATATATATATATATATATATATATATATATATATATATATATATATATATATATATATATAGGAATCTGACTCAGTTTAGTATCCACAGGGTAAAAGTATCGAGAATTTTTACTGTGTTTATGTAATAGTGCTCAATAATAAATAGAGCTATTATAATAATAAAAAATATTCATAATAAAAACAGCATGATCGCATATTGAGAACATGTTTCAGTCGTAGTCGACATCCTCAGATTAATATATAATAAATGATAATAAAATGAACTTTATTTCAGTTTCAATGGCTCATCGATAATCAGAAGTGTCTTCTATTGGCATCCAGTTGGAGACACTTCTGAGGATCGGTGGTGAGTTTGTCTGTTTTATTCACGCATATCAACCCATGTTGGTCATTCTCATAAAGCATTTGTGAATTAATAACCACAACAAATCAGATAGTATTTGAACTCTGCATAGCTGATTAAATAGTCCGCGACGGTAACCATCATACGATATAACGCACACTAATAGTAGTAGTAGTAGTAGTAGTAGTAGTAGTAGTAGTACGAAATGAAAATGGGTAGCAGTTAAAGTAGTGATGGTTATACAGTTATCAGTGCAGGTTGCTGTCAAGACTCACGATAAACATAGCCACGCAAATTTGTAAAAGAAATGTGCTCGGTGGAGTAATATATGCTAATGACGTCATGCTACGTGACTACGGATTTACACACAAAACTCATATATATATATATATATATATATATATATATATGTATATATATATATATATATATATATATATATATATATCAATGCAGATTTGATTAAACAGAAGTGAAAGCTTTTCTGATCCCTTCTTTCCACTGACGGACTAAATATCTGATGCTATGTTCCAGTGAAGACAGGAACTCATCATACTTGCGAGTACTTTCGACTCGCAACAGTCGTCCCCAGTCACGTTGGTACAAAATTAAAATGGTGGATTCATTAAAGGTCAATTAAAAAACGTTTCAAATCAATTTTAAGATTACCTCCCCACCCTCGTACTAAGCCTGGTTTATGTCTGGTGTATGCGCTCAAAGAATAGTGAGGACGACTCATGTGAATCGAAAGTACTTGCAAGTAGGATGAGTTCCTCTTCACACTAGAACTTGATCAAAATTGCATTAAAGAAAAAAAGGATGCCTATTAAACTTTCTTTTATTTTTATTTTGCTTAATTTTTCAAATTATATTTTTTAAGTATTTTTCTAATTTTTAATAATTCTTATATTTTTCTTATTATGATATATAATCATAATTTTAAAATTCTTTTCATTGATTGTTTGCATTATGTTTTATTTTTATTTTGCTTAATTTTTCAAATGATATTTTTCTAAGTATTTTTCTAATTTTTAATAATTCTTATATTTTTCTCATTATGATATATAATCATAATTTTAAAATTATTTTCATTGCTTGTTTGCATACTCACTATTATAGATCTTGTATCTTCAAATTTCTTCAATTTTTTCTAGCTCTACTTTATTGTTTTTAGTTTTTTTTTAATTATCTTTCATTTTTACCTTTCCTTTTTTCTAATATTATCATTTTTTAAATTACTGGTTTTAATTTTTGATTTATAATTTTACGATTTTTATTTTTATCTATATTCTGTTCTTTTCAGATTAAAATATTTAAAATTTGCTGTATCCTATATATTTTAAATACTATTATTTGGTATTATTGTCGATTTTACATTTTGACTACTGTGAAATTGCATGATAAGAAGTTCGTGTTTTCCCACATTAACGGAATATGTGGGGTTTTTTTTCAAGTAATGCTAAAATATGATGTTGTTCTCTGAATGTCATTATATTATAAGGGGCGCTGATGAAAAGACATTTTGGAATCATCTAAAATATAATACAGAATAAGATTTTCCAAATTGTTTTAGAAAAAAACGTACGCCAAATATTCGTTGAGTTTGAATTCTTGGAACTAATATAAATAATGTTCTAATGTTATTTATCTCAACTTACAATATATATATATATAAATATATATATATATATATATATATATATATATATATATATATAATTATGAAATAATATTCCAACGTGATGGAAAATGGAAAATGAAAAACCAGAATCGTGTATGTATTTATCTACATGTCGTCTTTGTTTCAAGACTGTCTCAAGATGACTATTTTTTTAAAAAGATTGTACATTTATGTCATTTCTTTAAATCAGTCTTCTTGAAATGTCTTGAAATAAAGACGAAACGTTGATGAATATATAAATAATTTTATTTTCCTTTTCCATATATATATATATATATATATATATATATATATATAGTGTTCGTACTAAATTTGATAATTGTTTTATAATCTTTCATTTCATAACCATTTGAAATATTCAATAGCTATAAAGTAAAAACATATAGCTTCTACTGTATACTATTAATGGTTACTAGAACTGGGGTCATGGACCACTGGAATCCACCATAATATGTTGATACACTCGTACCGGATTTTAAAAATTCGGAAAACTTAGCTGCAGCTCAATGCTCCAAGAATACCTTGAAGACTGTGCAATTGCGACGGAAATGTGGAATCAGTGGCTAGCAGAAAGGGTAATAACAAGCGTCTTCGCTGTGATCGCACAAAAAAAATTCGTCAAGAGCGCGCAAAACAGGTCCAGACTTAGATGAGATAATGATATATATATATATATATATAGAGAGAGAGAGAGAGGGGGGAGGGGGGACGTCGGAGTAAGGGCTGTGAATAAACCACTGAATGAGGATCTTTGCTACTCCTCATGGCAAAATACTCACTACTAAGGCCAAAGAGAACCGCCTTATAAAAGCAAAGACTCAACAAAGTCAAACAATCAGGTGGCTTGCCTACAGTTTACACGAAGTCCCGCGTGTCATGAAGACCAAAGTCCCTCAGACCGTAATGCTCATAGTGTATTTCCAGCGAAGATCTCGTCATGACGCCCCCCCCCCCATTTTCGAAAAGGGAGTCAGACTCAATCACGATAGCTATATTAAGTTGCTCCCCAATGTTGTCAATTAGGAGGTGGCTGCGGTCAGAACATACGCCTTGCAACAGGACTAAGCTCCTTGTAACATGTCCGAGAAAACCGAGACGTGGCAAGATAAACACTGGTCCAAACGTATCTCGAAGAACACCATGAATGCCATGTTTTTCAGATTTGTCCCGACTGGAGACCGTCATGTAGGATCAGGACGGTGACCGAGAATTAACAGATATGAGTTACGAATGCTTTTTTTTTCAATAGTTACTTAAAGCAAATACTGAATATTTTATAGTCTTCATTTTTAAATTAATTCGTTTTATTACAATTACGGGCACCCCTAAAAATACATGTTACATACATCAACAGAATACGAGCATTACAACATTTTTTACGTCTACCTGCATCCATAAATTTTTTAGCATTCACTCTTCTTCACCAAATATTCGACCCAATCACGATTACCAATTGAACAAAATCTATGCTTTTATTTCTTTTAAACTTAACTAAATACTTAAAATAACATATTTATTTACATTAACACACTATACTAAATAACTTACACTAATATATATAACTATAAATAAATAGAAAAATACATCTTTCTTCTTAATTCCTAAAATCGTGACCACTAATAAATTCTTCATTAACGGAATAGAAGATTAACACAATAAACTTACACACCATCTACGTAGTTCACTTTTTTCCCAATTACTTCAGAGACACTAAATTAAACTCGCTCACTGCCATAGTTTTTACTATTTACTTCGTATAATCTAGATTTAACCCTTATTACATAGACACGTTATTATTTGTTTGTTTTTATCTGGCTTATTTTTCCTTCGATTTTTTGTTTTGTTTTGAGGAAACAATAATACCGACAGTTTTCTATCTTTATGTTACAAATAATTCACTAGACGTTTTCTGCGTTACGTAATTTATGGCATCGCAATTTTCTGATATGAATCAGTAGCTGAATCGAGAAGCGCCTTTTAGTTAAAGAGAGAGGTTTTGAGGATGGATGTCAATTTTTTATTATTTTTCTATAGGCCTTCCAAACAGAATTAAGTCACCTACCGGGCAAATATTCGGTTTTATTTTTAAATAGATAGATAGATAGATAGATAGATAGATAGATAGATAGATAGATAGATTAAATCGAAATTCATATTTCGAAATTAAACAAAACACTGACATAAAAATACGACGTTTCCTATATGTTCTTTTAAAAATATTTGATTTTTCTCTTCTATAAGAAATAGTCCACGTTGACATGAGAAATCTAGCTCCAAATATCAGTACCCCCTATCATCTCCACCAGGGCGGTTTCTGCTTTACGTAGTTTATAGCGTCACATTTTTCTGATATGAATCGGTGCTCAATCAATAAGCGCGTCGAATCTCAACTGGAAAATAAGTACTTTTATTCTTAATTCTTCCAAATATGAATTTAAACAGTTCTAATTAGGCGGCTTTTGGCTCGCTTCAAATTGAAACTGGTCAACTCCAAGTGGTGAGCCACCGCACATACACTACGACGTACTGCCGTTGCCCTGTCCTATTCCTCTGCGGAGTGGGCGTGTCCTGTTTGGGAGAGATCACCCAATGACAGAAAATTAGACCCAGCATAGAATAACACCTGCCGCTTGACAACCTGAATAACCTGCATCTCTTTACTGCAATTGCCCCTGCAGATGTGAGATGGGAAGTTACCAGTGGAGTAGAGATCTCAAAGGCTACCACTGATGAACGGCATAACCTTTCATGGGCAAGAACGAACGGCTCAACGACTGAAGTGAAGGGGATGCTTCCTCAGCAATGTTGAGTCCCTAACAACACCCCAGGAAGAGACCAGACTACAGTTGTTGATCAAACGTCTAATGACATGGGAATCCCCCCTTATGAGGCCTTTCCTCTAGGCTCAGAAGCACACTAGGTCTAATACAAGCCACCCAATCGTCTGAGTACGGGAATGGGACGATCATAAGTTGCAATGGCTAGATCAGGGCTACAAAACCGACCCAATCATCTTCGAATGTGAAGAGGATGACCATACGATACACACTACTGTCTTGCCTGCCCTCTACTAGCCAGATGGTGCATCTTGAAACATCTTGCAGAGTACAACAAAAATGCAAAGGACTGTGTAAAAAAAGTGGGAAACTATCGTGTGACTACATGCTTCAAAGATACGCAAAGAAAATAGTGCTTTTCAAAGGTAAACACTCTACCGTTAACAGTTTCTGCTTTTTTTTTTACTTAACTTCATATTGCAATTTTTATTTTTGAACTTTTCAATTAAAGCTGCAATTTGGAACGCCACAAACCTTGCATTGTTTACCAGGTAACAGGGTTTCACAACCGAAATTGGCAGAATATTTAATGCTTCCCCAAATTACACTCTGGTACACGTTCTTGTAGATTATATCGATTAAAAAGTTGAAGTGATATGTATCCTGAAATACGAGGTGGCCATTGATATATTTTTAATTATTTTTCTCTAAGATCCCCCAAACGGCACGATGTCTCCTACCGAGTAACTCCGAGTAGGGACATCTGGTATGATAATGAATGAGTAGAAGTTTACTAATTATCTATTTAAATGTACATCAGCTCTGTGTATTTTTATTTTGATATTAGTATCATTGGACACATCAGTTTATTAAATTTCTAATATGTGCAGATTTGTATTCGGTTTTATTTTAGCAAGCTAGCTGCTAGATAGATAGATAGATAGATAGATAGATAGATAGATAGATAGATAGAACAAAAAAGAAAAAAGATATATGTTCCAACTGACTTAGGTACTATCAGAAACTTACATGAAGGATATTTTGTAGTGGCGCGGGGTGAGAGCTGATGTCTTTTAGGAAGAGAAAGCGGGCTTGCTGATCGAACCCTTCTTTCCTTAAATCGATCCTTTCCATATTCAGTGTCGGTGCACGCGCAACGGGCATCATCCAGGCACGCATCTATTGAAAGACGCCCCCGCGATTTTTTTTTCTCCTTAGAACGCCTACGCAGTATCCGGGCACCTGCACGGTTTTTCTTTTGAACAGCGTAAAGTCGCAGTTGTTCTGCAAAGAACAACACTTAAAACACCGACGCCTTCATTCAGTCATTGTGTTTCTTTTTCTTCTTCTCCATCTTCTTCTTCTACTATTACTTCTTCTTTTACTTCGTCTTCTTCTTCTTCTTCTTCTTTTTCTTCTTCTGTTTCTTCTTTTTCTTCTTCTTTTACTTCGTCTTCTTCTTTTTCTTCTTCTTTTTCTTTTTTCTTCTTCTTTTTCTTCTTTTTCTTCTTCTTCTTCCCTTTCTTCATCTTTTTTTCTACTTCTACTTCTTCTTTCTGTGTGCAGGTACGTGTAGCTCAGACTCATCTCTCACTAATTCTTCGGCGCAAAGTACATTACACACTTACTAGCTTTACCTACCCGGCGTTGTCCAGGAATCCCTATTTACTTACCTCCTTATGAGAGCAGGCTTAGACCTAAAGGTAATTCCAACTCTGAATTGGGATAAAAAATAAAAATTGTCTCAGTCTATAAAGATTTCTTTTACACTGACTAAGCACAGAAAAGTTGAAGTGTAGTATCAGAACAGATACTACACTTTTCTCCCCGCCAGAAAGCCAAGAACACGGGAGTCTTTTTATTTTCAGTTTTGCTTCGGTTTTGCTGTAATTTTTCACTAAATTATTTATTTTAAATAACATTTAAAATTCTTGGATGTCATTCTCACAACGTTTCGTCTGATGTAACCTCCGACCTTCTTAATGTGAATCTTGTCAAACTCGTGAATTATTCTGTCGAACTTGTGAATCCGTACGAAATTTTAAACGGGACACTTTATTTAATCAATAGATTGTCCTCGTTTCGTCAGCCATAACCAGCTAGAAGTCTTAAGTAATTCGTAATTGTATTCTTGATGTAGCCCGCACTGGGGATTGAACCATCACTCTCCAGAAGACTGTCACTTAGCACTTATATCCTTTACGCTTATGCTCAAAATCTAAAAGAAATCCGAAGCATACCAATTTCAAAGTTAAATTTAATTATTACAATATCAGTTAATAATGAAAGAAAATAAATAACTGAACCGAATTGTTATGAAACTATAACTAAGCTTTTAAGGTAATGTTGAATACTTATAAAAGTATTCGATGTAAAAAAAGCTTCCAAAATTTTCAAGCTTTTAACACATAAAGATTTCTGTGAATTTTAGAGCCAGTTTAAATGACTTTTTCTTCGATGGTTAAAATGCTTCCAAATTCGTTTCAAATTTCAATGGGTTACGAAGTAGTTCTTTTACTTTTTCAACTATTAACAACAGTTAAAATAGCTGACTTGTATTCGAAGAAAGTCAAATGCATTCTTGTGGATTTAATTTCGTAATTAAATTATTTTCTAATAGAATTTTTTGTTGTTTTTATTAAATTTTATTTTATTATTCAATAAATTCGATTAATAGTAAATAAAACTCTAATAATTCAATGTGCAAGTGACGTAATCCTGAGAAAAACGTACATACAAATGAAGTTGTATAGATTTATTGATATAGATTACACACATGAACACAAACATACGCACACTCATGTATATGGTTTAAAAACAAAAATGGTATCTATTTAAACGTTTTATAATGATCAATATTTTAAAGTCCTTCTCGGGTCGAGCACTGTCGTAGGGTGATGTGTCCTGCTGCTTGTTAGCGTAGTGCAAAGCTCTTTGTAAATATACAAATTTAGCACGGTAAAGTGGCTCTCAGTGTTTATATAAATAGTCATTGAAGATATTATTTACGAACTTTTAACCCACTGGCCTAATAGATAGAGCTGATGATTATCCACTTGGTGGTTACAGGTTCGATCCCTGGCTATACGGGCACTAACACTCTTCTCTCTTTGGAAATCGAATTGATCTTCATTTAAATTTTCTTACTAATATACACTATCTGAAATAAAGAATAAATTTAACAAATTAATTCAGAACAACAATAACCATGAATAAACAAAATAAAAGCAACGTTTTAGCAATTATTTTCAATTTTCTAAGTGTTTAAAAATTGATGCAAAATTCACAACGTTTTTACATTATTTTGTCCAACCCCTGTATATGTATATATATATATATATATATATATATATATATATATATATATGTATGTATATATATATATATATATATATATATATATATATATATATATATATATAACTCTTGAGAGAAACGACACTTGTTTATACATTTAAACCTTGAAAGAAGATTAATCCTTTCGTCAGAATTGAATCACTTTCAAAATAGTTAATTACAAAATGGCTGCCTAAAACTTTAAAACGTTGATTACAGAGAGAGAGAGAGAGAGAGAGAGAGAGAGAGAGAGAGAGAGAGAGGGAGAGTTTGCCTTCTTATCGTAGTATATACTACATGTCTAGATAATAAAAATTATAAACATGTTATATGCAAAATGAGATGAACAACATATGCAATAATACGAGAAGATATTCAAAAGCCGAGTATGGCTGACCACATATGGAGGGAAAATAAAAACTAGCTACTCTTGCGGGACGAAGTAAAAATTATAGACATAGAAGAACGATGGAAAGCAAGACGACGTAAAGAACCAACGCATATGTTGGGCAACAATGACCTCCTAAGTCAAGCTAGTATAGAATTTAATACAATATGAGACGCCTTAATTATAAATAATAGATTAGAACATCATTAACAAAAATAAGAATAGATTTAAGGCTTCTAAAATTAATCCTAGAAGTGCCCATATTAACCCGTAGCGCAACGGATAAAAGTGCAAAGTGAGTTTTACTAAGAATATCGTAACATTTACTTAGTGGCTGACGGATCGAGACCAATCTACCCCCGTGGATTAAATAAAAGGTTCGAGATGACGATCATTAAGAGGAGGTTATATCAGTCGAAACGTTGTGAGAATAACATCCAAGATTAGAACCGTAATCCAAATAATACAAATTATCAATCCTCATCTAAGAAATTCTGAAACATAAACGCACATGGTGACTTGCAGTTTCACGCTATGTGTACTTAACACAATAGATCTAGGGAAGTGACAATAGTGCAGTTTTTATCGGAGTTATTGTATCACTTACATTAATAATAATAATACTACTAATAATAATAAGAGTATGAATCCATCTTTCCTTCACTATTATTAACATTGCTAGTGAAAAATATCCTAGATGGAGAAAAACTCTATCTATGAAAAAGACACGTATGACCAGGTGCATATCTGTAATGTGGCAAACATCGTGATCAATACAATCATAACTTGCCTGTTGCAGAGAGTGAGTCCTGTTCTCTGCAATACACGATGGGGAATGAAATAATACCAAAAATTCAACAGATCCAAATCACAACCAAAATAGAATAATGAATAAATAAACGCAACCATCTTATTTCCAAGCCTTTGACAGACACACGCACGTGCATAAACACTAAGCCATGTTCTCTCTATGCAAGTTGTCACTGCTTCGTAGTAATGGCGAACCGAGCACAGCAGTGGCTTCTACGGCGAACGTCAGTCCCTGTTATGTAATCGCATTACATTATGTTACGTCATAGGCCTACATGACGTCATATGACATCACGATCGCCATCGCTCCCGTGTTGCTATTTTAGCTTGCTAAATTAAAATAAGTGCCCGTGTTGTCTAACATTGGAAACCCGTGTGCGCTTGCCTGGATGCTGGAATGCAGAGACACTATGGTTAACAAAAGAAATCGCAGTATTTCTATGATAGGTAACTGGCCAGGCCAACGTGTAGCAGTGTACTATTCTCTCTCTCTCTCTCTCTCTCTCTCTCTCTCTCTCTCTCTCTCTCTCACACACACACACACACTATTTATCTATCTATTGATAACTATATCTATCTATCTATCTATCACACACTCTCTCTCTCTCTCATTATATGTGTCTTTCTTTTCTTTCCAACTAAAGGTTAAATAGTATTAATACTTATCGGTGTATTCCCTATTGATTATAATGGGTCATTCCAATCTTCTTGTGTATAGTTACTTTTATCACATTTGACTGTTAATGCACAGATATAGAGAGAAAGAGAGAGAAAGGGTGCTGGAAGCAAGAGTGATAGACACTGATGCAAATAAGAGCGGGGGTTAAACAACATACAGGGTAAGTGCAATACACAGAGACTCAGTAAGAGATAGCGGACGTAGACAGTAGATTGAATATTACGACTGATTAGAACAATTAAAATAGAGTATTTTTCAAATATAACTCTATCTCAAAACAAAGTGGGGATTAGACTATGAAAATGTAAATAAGTAAAGGTGATTCCCGTTGTAAATGGAACGCTTGGAACCATAACGAAAAGTCACCATAAATGGCTTAAACAGATTGACGAGACAATTTATTTCTAATTCTGCAAAAGGCTTGCCTGTTAGAAACAGCGAAAGTGTTAAGGTACAGCTTGAATGTCTAAGGTCAAAGGAATTGATTGATGTTCAAAAAAAGAAAACTCCAACTAAAAACATAAAAAAGTTGAGACTACTATGAAATAATAATAATAATAATAATAATTATTATTATTATTATTATTATTATTATTATTATTATTATTATTATTATTATTATTATTATTATTATTATTATTAACAGAACAAAGGATAATAGATCTAGCAAGACATATCCTTAAGAGAGGATGGTTCTCGGAGATGGAATTAACGGAAATCAAACAAAAGCTAAATGGCGTAACAGATCAAGAAACACCACTTCACGAAAAACCCCAGGTAGAAGACGGGCAGAACATAAACACTGACACTGAAGAAATCGAAGACTACAAAATCACAGAACTCATTGAAGAAGAAGCAAGAGAAGTGGAAAACATCAAACGGTTCATGTTCGAAAACAAAACAAAACTCCCATCCCTAGGGAACGAAGATTGGAAGAAGTTAAAATTAGAAATAGAGAAAGTAAACAGACTCCTCGCGTACATCTCAACAGATACTATCACAGACCTAAACAACTTGATAAATGCAGGGGCAAAATCAAAAAGTATGAAACTAAAAAGAGAAAAAAAAGACAGGCCAAAAGAATGGACCGACAAAGCCTGGATGTGAAATCAGACCAAAACCCTAATAAACGAACTTCGAAAAGAAGCTAAAACCGTAAACAGGATAAAAGAAAATGGAAAACGATTGTAGCGCAGAAATCTGAATCGCAAGGAAAGACTAAATAAGAAACATGAAGCACTAAAACAAAAGATAGCAGCAATAGAAGAAAGACTGAGACGATATAGATACAAATCGGAACAGTACAAACAGAATAGGACCTTTAAAACAATGAAAGCCAGTTTTACAAAAACGTAAACGGAGAAAGAAGAACAACAGAACAACCGGATCCGACAGAGACTAAACACTTCTGGTACAAGATATGGGAAAAGCCCCCCTCCCCCCCAAGCTTCAGGGTATATATACATATGTCAGGTCCTTCCCTAAAAAATGAGGGGTCGAGATATAAGTCAATTTTAGCTGTGAGATTTTTCATGCTATTTAACAATTGTTTTTAGCAAGCCTTCTTCTTGGGCTTTTTTCATCTTCCTTTCTTCTGTTTTAGATTGATATGTTTTTTCCATTAGTATTAAATTAAATTAAAAGGTTATCTGATGGTCAGCGATGTTTAAATAAAAACTTTATATTTTGCCTGAGCTGTGAAACGCGCGTCAGATATGAAAAAATTATAAAAATTGGAAAAAAATAAATAGAAGGTTTGTTTGTAAAATAAAAGACAAAAATATAAGTATTCACCGAAGTCAGTAAATGAGGAAATTGAGAAAAAAGTTTTTTTTAATTATGGTAATGGATTGATGTTGCCCTTAATCATTGGAATATAACTAAAAATAAATAAATAAATATATATATATATTTATTTATTTATTTATTTTGGTACAGAAAAATTAGTACAACATTCCTACCGTCGGTTTCAAGCACAGAAGGACTTAGCCATCCGGCCCTCTTCAGCTTATGTTATCATCTTATTAAACCTTCCTTACACTAAATTTAAACAAACATACATAATACTCTAAGCAAATAACGCGTCCAAACGAGAGTGACACGTGACTTCACATTTTCGAAACAGATTACAACATAAGCTGAAGAAAGCTAAGTCTTTCTGTGCTTGAAACCGACGGTACGAATGTTGTACTAATGTTTCTGTACCAAAATAAATAAATATTACGCTATTAATTTTTTTATTTTAATTCTCAATTAATCGCTGGGATTTTTCCTGCTATATTACAAAAGAAGGTATATATATATATATATATATATACGTTTATAAATAACTAAACGGATCGCCTATCTCTCTTAGCTATCTATGTATTTCTCTTGATCGCCCTCACTCTACATTTATTCAAACACTCTCTAATGTCTGTGGTCATTAAGAGAAAAAGTGACTCTCTCGATTCAGCTAACTTATCTAGTGGGTTCGTACACACCGTAAACACGTATTTAAATTAAAGAGCAAAATAATAGGTCGCTTTATTTCTATATTACACATAAAGATAATATAGAAGTAAAGAGGTTCATTACTTTTAGTTATGCAAAAAGAAAGTCTTAACAGAACTATTACAGTTTATGATTTTTCAAATGAACCAAAGCGGAACAAATAGTGACCCAACGTATCATTATCGTCATCATCGTCGTTATCGCCATCATCATCATCATCATCATCATCATCATCATCATCATCATCATCATCATCATCATCACTATTATCATTAGGAAGGCTTTTTTATCACTCATCTTATTGGTGTCTTTCATTCAAGGGTTGCACCATAATTGGCACGCTATGAACTATGGTTTGTCGACACTATAAACCGATGGATAGGTTCTCACATAAAGCGCCTGGTACTCCCAAATACTCACCCATCTAGTACTGACCAAGCTTAATGTCGCTTAACTTCGGTGACTTGATGAAAACCGGTGTGTCAACGTGATTATCCCGTAATAGCCGGTAGTCTAATATATATTATACATCTAGTCATCCACAAACGACTTATCAGTGTGGCTAGACATAGCGAGCGCATCAACACCAAGATTCGAAACCAGAAATAATTTTGACTCCATTATACTTAACACTCAAACATTCAATACTAGATGGATTTTGAATTCTGAAGCATGGACTTTTACTTTTTATAATCTGAGCACCGTGTTCTATACAATAAATTAATTGCATTTCGTTTTAATTTCTTTTCAGAAAATACTTTATCCGACTATGAATATTTTTTCAGATGGACATCATCTTTGTTATCAGCGTAAAATTTGATTAATATAGTAAATACTACTAATAACACATTAATATTGCTTTTACTTTTTATTAAATAACAGTTCATATTTACTTGGCTCCCTAGAAGGACAGCATTGGGCACAAGGTTGATTTTTAATGTGGGGAAAATTCAGCTCACCCCAAATAACAATTTTAAATTGCCTCAGTCTAGAAGGATTTCATTTTCACTTACCGAAGACAGAAAAGATGAAGTGTAGTATCAGAACAGATACTACACTTTGCTTCTAACGAAAAGGCCAAGGCTCATATTATTAGTATTAATATAAAAAGGAAATCTCTTGAAACTGAAAATTAATTGTCACATAAAGTGACGTCACGCATTACCCATACACTGCTCTATCAATTCGTGGGTATGTTTGAAATATCACTTTCTTCGTTAAATGCTCAGATTGAATGGACACATCTTAAGAATATCCGTTTTTGCTTTTTATGCACTTGTCTTCGGCTGTTCATCATCTCAAACTCAAGTGGTTGGGAAAGTGCATACATGTGTCGATATACAAGAGTACTCACTGTAACAAACGCCCACGTTACTAACAGCTTCTAATGATAATATGCTTAGACACGCTTTCTATATTAAAACCTATGAGTTCCTGGATTTAAATATACGATTGTTTTTGACCAGAATTGGCACCATCTTGATTAGGTAGTTCCATGAACTACGCTGTCTCCAATTTTCCCCTTTTCATTTCTAGCAGTGCACTTTTCCATTTCTAATTCCATTTGAATGTCCTGGCTGGTCATGTTTATTAGCTTTTCCAGTTCCCTTTTGCCTTTTCCAAATAGCTTCAGATCGTCCATATACATGAGGTTGTTTATTCTGTTTTCTGTGTCTGTAAACGTATACCTGAAATCACATTTCCTGAGTAATACTTTATGTATACACATTCCTTCCATTTTGTTCGGTTTTATTCCAATCTTTCCACCGTTAACCAAAATGCTGCGGATATAATCGATTCAGCGGGGAATCTTTCCTGTATATTTTTTGAATGCTCTCAGCAGCATAGCTAACCTCATATGTAATCTATATAATAAAAGTAAACGTATGTATGTCCAGTTTGATTCAATAATCACGTATGCAAATTAAATTTTCAAGGGCAAAAATGGAGAGTTTCAATCTTAATAAAAACTGATAATAATTTTTAAAAAACGAAAGGAAAGAATAATCAGGTATGCAAATTTAAATGTTATGTGCAAAAGAGAGGCTTAATGTCAATAATATGTGATGATAATTTAAAAAAATAATTTATTTCACTTTTATACAGACACAAGAATATTATAAAAACAGAACGATTCGTTTTTATCGATTAATTTTGTCTTCTCATCAATTAGTGTTGTCTTTTTTTATAAATTAGTCTTGTCTTCCTATCGATTAGTTGTGTTTTCTTATCGATTAGTTTTGTCTTCTCTTCTTATCAAGAAAGAGAGAGAGGGGAAGGGGTAGTTTTTTTTGTTATCGATTAGTTTCGTGCCAATGATTTCAATTAATTAATAGGGATTAAATTGCGAAGCAATAGCGAGCGGGCGAAGCTTGATAGAATAAAAATAAGTGAGAATAATTTTGTCCACTTCTTTTCATCACCATTGAAATTCCTTCGATGTTCTCGCATCAGCCGTTTACCATCATGTTCTCGTTGATTACGGTCAGCGGGTTTCTCTTGAATTTGAGTGACAATAAGTCTCTTCGCGATCTCAATACATCAGTAACCTTCAAATAATGTTCTGGCTGGTGCTCTCTTTCCTCGTTTATTCTATCATCTCAGACCCTTTTAGAGGTACCAACCGATATTAGTGCCACTGTGCTCTTTTTTTTTGGGGGGGGGGGCAGATTATTGTATTTATTATTTTGTCTTACTAACTAGAAGTTAGCACAAAAGTCATAACCAGTGATTCCATCACTGACAAAAAACTGGTGTTGTTCCCTTGAGGCAGAGCGACAAGTCTCTCCAGATTTCCAGTATTCACCGCTTTTTTCGATCACCGTTGTAAATCATATTGCCTACAAATACATGTATTGATTTATATATATATATATATATATATATATATATATATATATATATATATATATATATATATATACGCCTGGGAATGCTGAAAGGGGGTTCCCATGCATTTTTTGTAAACCATAGTGCATTTCACCGAGTGCGCCGGTTTGTAAAAAACCTACCTGACCTTGTGTCTAACCTCCTGTAGAAGAAGTAAATAAATAAATGTACGGGTTTTATTCCACTGGGTTTTTTTTTTAATTAGACGTGCTTTAGCAGTGAACGAATACTCGCTTACAGCAGAGTATTTTCCACGTGGGCGTTGTTGCACAAATCTTGCACTCTTTCATCTAAACGCAGGTGCGTGTTGTTTAGTTACGAGTCTGTCAAAGATAGAAAAGTGTCAGTGTGTTTGCGTGTATATCTATACATAGATATTTAAGGAAGAATGCATATATATAAATTTATATAAGTACATTCTATTGAAGTGACGGCGGTAAAGTAGTCACGGTCTTGTGTTCGGCACTTATTTAATGACTAGCCGGGGAAACCCTTGGTACATTCTAACTCGCTAGGGATCCGACACTTTTGACTTATTGCGAAATCTATACATAGATATTTAAGGAAGAATGCATATATATAAATTTATATAAGTACATTCTATTGAAGTGACGGCGGTAAAGTAGTCACGGTCTTGTGTTCGGCACTTATTTAATGACTAGCCGGGGAAACTCTTGGCACATTCTAACTCGCTAGGGATCCGACACTTTTGACTTATTGCGAAATGGTTCAGTAGGGTGATATTTGCCATGGCAATCGGTGGTTGAAGAGGCTTCTTATAGTTGTTGAAGGAAATGGGCTTTGTCTTAGCAGTATTAAATGTTATCATCCATTCATGGCCCCATTTCACTACATACTGGAGGTCACTATCTAAGCATTCAGCCATTGTCTCAGATATGTGTGCGTCCTTTTTATCCACATGACGAGAGTAGAGCATGGTGTCGTCAGCAAATAACCCTACCTCAGATATAATGTTCTCAGGGAGGTTGTTTATGAAAATTAGAAACAATAAAGGCCCAAGGATCGATTCCTGCATTTATGTCATGTAGTTTGGATAAACGGCCATCGACGACAACCTGAATTTTTTTTTGGAATCGGAAGAATCTAATTATATTAAATATAGTCCAGTAATTCTATATGAATTAATTTATGCCAGAGCTTTATCCCAGACCTTATCAAAGGCTTAGGATATGTTACGCACGTGATTGACAATGTTGACTCGTCGTGGGTAAGGAAGAAATGAATTGGGTTTTTTTCGGGATCCTGACCTAGCTAGAATGGTAGTGTGGACAACGCGTCTAATCGTTGAGTCTGTTTGTTTAAGGGCTGAGTCTGTTTATCATCAGCAACTGATTTTATTATTCAATTAAATTTATTTTAATGATAAAATCATCACAGCTGTAAAGGTCACAGGAAGTAATCTTGAAATGCATTAGCCCCTCCTTTCGGCGATGGGTTCATTGCCTGTTGTCGGAGTAATTCTTATCCCTGGATGGATACCGACGGGGAAAGACAAGGCAAAATTGAATTTTAACTGTTTCTTAGACTATATATTAACTTTTAAAGATTCCGTTATCCGCAATGCGCGCACATCGTACCGTCAGATATATATATATATATATATATATATATATATATATATATATATATATATATATATAATGAAAAGTAACGAGCCTGAATGTGCTGTGTCAGCTATATGTGAAAGAGGAGTAAGCGGATGGTGTTTACATCTTACTGTAATCTTAGCTTTCTGCAACAATTTCAGTTTTGTTCACAGGCATTTTTTTCACCCCTCTTCTTCACAACGACAATGTCCTGAGCATCGAACAATTTTTCGTCCGCAAGAACATCGCCGTACAGGAACAACCTCCTTATTCATCTGATTTTGCTATGTTTGATGTTTACCTCAAGGTTATAGAGATAATGAAGGCAGCTCTAAGAACAGAGCTGAAGGGCATCACAGACGAATCTTTCTAGCAGTGCACATCAGCGTTGAAGAATAGGCTGGGGAAGTGCATTAGATTGTCCCTGGATGTCGGACAGGATTCAACGAGTGGTATATGTTCTGTAATTTCTTTCTCTTTCTCCCTCTTTCTATCTATCTATCTACGTATATATATATATATATATATATATATATATATATATATATATATATATATATTTATATATATATATATAAGCTTTCATTCTCTTTTACCAGTTTAGTTTTATTAGAAGCACCTTAAGAAGGGCGAATGTTGAATCAGCCGAAACGTTGTGAATATAGCAAACATGATCAAAATAGTAATCCGAATAATCCAAATAATACAAATTATCAATCCACATCTGAAAGATTCTGAAACGTTATCTCGGATATATGTCTGGTAATCTAACAACAACAACAACAACAACAACAAAACAGCTACTTTATTTGCTCAGATAGCTGGAAAATCGGATAATCTGGGAGGACACGAACGTGTTTAATGCAACTGGAAACTCTGATTTGCGATGCATCTCAACTCTCTAATATGAAGAAGGCGACTCGAAACATCTCGAAAATGCTAATGGCTGCTTTTGTGTCGTTAAAGGTCAACTAAACGTAGAAATTGCCTCAAATCAGTTTCCGGTATACAAAATTGTATTTCGGGAACCAATGGGCGAATTACCACGTGAGGGGTAGGGGAACTCGGTTGCGGAAAGTTCAGTGAAGTCAATGAGGCATGTAAAGATTCCCTTAGTGAAAAGAAAAGTAGAGTTATATTTTTTTTATTTCTTAACTTAGCTTTGTCGTTCGGTCTGTGTGTGTGTTTTGTCGTTTTCTTGATGTTAATTTTCTTTGTGGGTATCTTTCTTGTT
The DNA here is from genome assembly GCA_963556195.1 of Sepiola atlantica. Taxonomy (NCBI): domain Eukaryota; kingdom Metazoa; phylum Mollusca; class Cephalopoda; order Sepiida; family Sepiolidae; genus Sepiola; species Sepiola atlantica. The sequence goes on from OY744522.1 coordinate 109,180,694, forward strand.
TTTCTTTGTTTATATGTGTTTCTGTGTATGTGTGCGTTATTTGTTTTATTTTTGTCGTTATTTGTCTTGGCTTTCTTTTTCATTGTTTAATATCTGTGTA